>CM053611.1:104388265-104461212 GCA_028646535.1 Procyon lotor
CCGGGGACGTTTTGGCCCGGGTTACAGTTCTGCTTTATCTGCCTGTCCCAAACCAACGGATGGCAGGAGGGAAAGCTGTCTCAGGCCGCCACCTTGGGCCCCACGGCCTCCTCGATTCTGTCGCCACAGAGGTGAGGACCGGCTGGCAAAGGACGCCCCTGGGGAGCCAGAGCCGGGCAGAGCGAGGTCGCCACCACTGGCCAAGGCCACCTGTTGGGGCGAGGGGCACAGGCAGAGTCTGAGACTGAGTGGAGAGCCCGGGGGGACGAGAGAGGCCAGCACGAAGCCACGGCTCCCAGGCCCTGGCTCAGGAAGGAGCACAGCTGGGGGAAAGCAGCCTAATTCGGGAAGGCAGATGAGGCGACCCCAACCCTCCCTCGCTGAGGGCCCAGCTGCCCCTGGACCTTGAGGCAGGTTCTCTTCTTCTCCTTGGCGTGTGTCCGTGGAGGCAGAGAGCCAGGAGATGCCGGGAGCAGGGCCGAAGGGCTTGTACCTGGCCGCCGTCGCCGGGCACCCGGTGCGGGGGCACTTCAGTCTTCCGCTGCTGCCCTCCGAGAGCTCCCCCCACCGCCCCGCGAGGAGCGGAGCCAAGGTCCTCGGGACTTCTGGGCTGGGCACCTTCCAGTCTCGGCCATCTGGGCCAGCTTTTGCTTCCAGCAGCTCGATCCTTAGCTCTTCGCCCCGGACTGATGGACGGGCACGCCGTGGGGGGTCCGTGCCAGGTGAGGGGTGGTGGTGGCTGGGCCAGGGCCGCGGCGGCTCCAGGCCAACGTCCCATCCACGAGCGGGCCAGGCCCCTCTGCTCAGTCCCTCCACCTCTCCAGCCTCCCTCGGGCAGCACGGGACTCGCGCATCCCGAGCTTCTGTTCTTCTCTGGGGCCCCGTCCGTCCTCTCTGGGGCCCGTGCTTTCTACCTCCACCCGCTCTGCTGGCGTCAACCTGCCACCAGCTTCCGCGACACGGGAACATGGACAAATGTGCTTTGTTGCCAGGGAGCTCTTTCCCGGGGCCACCAGGCTCTGACGACCGGGGACAGATCTGGCTTTAATGGGTGGGACCCTCAAGTTCCCCAGGGTGGGGCTGAGGGCCGCGACCCCACTCCTGGCCTTGGAGCGCCCCTGATGGGGATGGGTTCATAGCTGGCAAATTGAGGCTGCTGGCTCCCTGGTACTTGCGAGGACGAGGGGCCCCACATCTGTCCCGCTCTGCTGGGGGAGCCCCGGGCAGGTCTGACCACAGTGGCGGGGAGAGCCACGGAACATGCATGGGCTCCCCCTGGAAGGGCCGGTGGGTTGGTGGGGTTTGTGGGTGGCGACGGCCCGAAACCTCCCAGAGGGGCAGCAGGAAGCGTTCAGGAAAGGTTAGAGCTCTTCTGGTCCTCTGTTTTGAGAACATTATAAAAAATCCCCTCTCCTGGGTGGTGGCTCTTGGGGGCCCTCCTGGAGGATGCTCATCTAATTTCTGGGGATGAGCAATGACTCGGACGGAAGATGAGTCTTTCTGAAGACTGAGGCGGGCCTTCGAGGCCTGTGACCCGGGGAGGGCGGCGTGGGTCCCGACAGTGTGGGTCGGTGGCCCACGCTGACCGGCCCGCCAGGCCCCTTCCCCACCTGAACTGGACTTGGGCAGAGAAGGCGCTGGTGGTGGCATTCGTCAAACTGGGGACTTGCGGTTGCTGACGTGGGCGGTGGCAGGAAACGATTTCTGAGCTCCCAGCGTGATTTTGTATTGTGACATCGTCACGGCCTGCCTTGTCATCGACCCCAGGCCCCGCTTGCCTGGCCCCGGGCTCTACCATCCACAGCGTGCTGTGGACAGGTCTCAAACGAGCCACGGGAGGAGGAGGACACAGCCTAGAGGCACCTGGGACAGGTGACTGTGGTTCATTTTAAGATCCTCCCATGTTTCTTGCAACCACGAACATCTGGTAGCCCTAAAGATGCAGACCGCTTCCCACGCGTGGCCCACAGGCGGCGAGGTCTCAGAGCTGCGGGGACGTTTCTGGCCGTCTCCCGGGGCTGGCTTCCTGGCCGAGGGGACACCATGTGACTGGGTCTGCCTCTGGCCATCTCGTCTGTAAAGACAGACTCTCAGAGGCGCCGCAGAAAAAGACAGAGCTCCTGGGGCCAGGCCTCTGGATGCAGCTGCCTGCCCCCCGCGGCCCGTTCTTGCTGCTAAGATAAAGGGGTGGGCTGCTGCCCTCCGAGGCCTCTCGCCGTGGCCCAGCTCACGTGGGGACGGCCTTGTTTCCCCGTGGCAGGAGGCCATGGCTCAGACCCCAGGGTCATAGCCTCAGGGCCAGCGCAGGCCCCTTTCGAGGTTTACTGCTGGGCCCCTGTACCTCCAGGAAAGGGCCCAAGGAGAAACTGCCTTCCACCACATTCCATCAGAGCACAACACTCCAGCGAAGCATCGGAGCCCAGTTCCCGCAGAACGTGTGTCCCAGAGCATGTCCAGAACCAGCCTGCCCTTTCCCCGGCCTCACGGAAACAGGCGGCAGGCACCTTCATCACCCAGGGAGGCTGGCAACAGCTCGTGAGGGAAGAGGTGGGGTTGCAATTCGTATTTACAGTCCCTAAAGAGGATTTTCCTAAAATACCCACAAATAGAAGTATATTACATTTATATTTATATTTATATATATATATATAGTACTTAATTAGATGCTCTATCAAGGGAAAGCACAAATCTACAGTTTCCTCCGCTAGCAGCTCTTTTCTGTCCCATCACAGAATCCTTAGAGCTCCAGCACGTGGCGCCTGCGTCCCGGACCCACGGCCAGCGGACAAAGCGGGTGGGGGGTGCCGAGGCCAGCGCAGACACGTGCGCAGACACGGGCGCATTCCAGACGCCTTCCCACACCCCTCCTTCCACAGCCTGGCTTCCCGCCTGCAGACAGAGGCAGACGCGACCCCCTCTCCCCTGAGGCGTCAGGCGAGGCCACGGGTGACCCCCCGATGTGCACCTTGCCCAGAAGCTGGCTGCGCGGCGGCACAGAGTGTCCCGGCCCCGTGGGTGGGTCCGCTGGGGCCGCTCAGGGAGGCTGCCGGACTGGAATGGAACAGGCGGAGGGAGGGAGCAAAGCCGCCTGCCGTAAACAGTGTTTTCCCAGCGGGGCGATCTGAGGAGCGCAGCGGGCCGGGGTCTCTGCCTGGACGAGGTCTCACCCCCAGCGGCTGGTCCTTGCTCTTGGAAGGGCAGACGCCCGAGGTGCCTTCCCAAGGCAGCGTGCAGGCCTGGGGAGCCGCCTCCTAGCCTCTCCTGCGGAGGGAAGGCGCGCTCCCCTCCCCGTCGGGATACCCAGCCGTCCGTCCGGAGCAGGGCAGCTCAGCGGGCATTATTTGTAGGGCCGCAGGAAGCGAGACACTTTGGAGCGCAGCAGTTTGATGAAGGACCGCGGGAACATCTCCTTGGACTCCTGGGCTGTGTACTTGAAGTAGTTCTGAGGGTGTGCCAACACGTCGAAGAGGGCCTTGATGAGCTTCTTGTCCTGCAAGACACGGTGAGGAGGGGGGCGGGTGGTGAGGCCGGCAGGGCGCCAGGGTGTGGGCCTCCGCAATGCCTGGGGCCCTGGCAGGGCCTGGGGGGTGTCTGCAAGGGTGGAGGGAGGTAAGACTGTCGGTGGGTGTCAGACCCCAAGGACTCTCTTCGCCATGAATTGTTTTCTGATTTTTTCTTTTTAAAGATTCTATCCATTTATTTGACAGAGAGATCACAGGTAGGCAGAGAGAGAGAGAGAGAAGCAGGCTCCCCGCTGAGCAGGGAGCCCGATGCGGGGCTTGATCCCAGGACCTCGAGATCATGACCTGAGCCGAAAGCAGAGGCTTAACCCACTGAGCCACTCAGGCGCCCCTGTTTTTTGACTTTTTAGAAAAGAGCTATTTTAGAGAGAGCCCACATGATCGGGGATGGGCAGAGGGAGAGGGAGAGCGGCAGACTCCCCTCTGAGCACAGAGCCCCGACGTGACGCAGCTTGATCTCATGACCCTGAGATTGTGACTTGAGCTGAAACCAAGAGTTGGACCCTTCACCGACTGGGCCACCCGGGTGCCCCACTTTTTTATTTTTTGAGAAATAGTTTATTGGTTTTAACTCTTGGTGTTCTGAGAGTATTTTATTTAAAAAGAGTTCTGCAAAATCAAAGAAAACAAACCATCGCGTTGAAACCAGAGGACGCAGAATGGAGGCAGAGGCTCTAGAGGCCTCCTGGCGAGGTCGGAAAGCTGAGCCTGCGTAGAGACGAGCCCGAGCTGCATCGTGACAGCCGGGAACCCAGCCCGCGGCAGAGCTCAGGGCAGGGGGCTGGCGGGGTCCAGCAGTGGGCCCCGGCCAGAGGCTGTCTGCCTCATGTCCCAGCGTCACGCGGAGACCTCGGCCACATTTGCTGCCCAGGGTCTGCTCTGGCCCTGTGCACACTCACGCGCCCCCGTCACGGGCACGCTCGCACGCTCGCCCTTGGGAAACACTCACAGAGGTCCCCCTGTGTGCTGGGCGCGGGGCCCACGCTGGGGACAGCAGGTCAGGCAGGAACGCCTGTAGCTCCTCTGCCTCCAGGGAGGCCGGGGTCCAAATGATCCTAGACCACGGCTGATGGCAGGGCCAACGGGTGCCAAGCACCAGGACCACGTGGGACTCTGAGTCTGTGACCTGCCCAAAGTGGAGATGCCTACGCTGAGAGCAGGACAGGCGGACGTTCACAGAGGAGACAGGCCTCGGCCTGGGAACCTGGGAACGGAGAGAGCGTGGAGGCCTGAGAACGGCTTCAGGGGCAGGTGGGGGCCTGGCGGGCCTAGTTTTTTGTCCAAAGTGATGGAAACACTTCTAGATCTGCAAACACGATCCTGGCTGCAGGGTGGAGCCGTGGGCAGGAGGCCAGGGCGGCAGGGGAGGGCGAGGAGGAGAGCCGGCGTTGTCTGCCGGTTGGACCAATGGAGGGGCCAGCGCGACCCTCAGGTCCCCACTATACAGATGGGCCCCGAATCTCCATCTCTGCTCCTGGGGCAGCAGCTCTGGGGCGAACCTCTCTGCTTACAAAGTGCCTACTGCGTGCAGTCTGGCAGACCCGGGGCTGGCAGATCCACACTCTGCGAGCCACCCCTGTGTCTCGGAGGGCTTGCCCAGGGCCACCCGGCTGGGACCCAGCCCTGCTCTACCCCGTTGGGAGCGCTAGCTCCTCAGAGGCTGAGCTGGGGCCAGACCCCCGAGCCCGAGCAAATCCCTGGGTCAGGGCCCCGAGCTTGTCTGCCGTGTGACAGACAGAGTGCCCCTCGATGACAGGGTGGCTCCGCTGCTTAAGGCCACGAGCAAGATGAGGGGCAGGCAGTCCCAAAGGTGGGGGCAGATTCTATCGATTTTAAGCTTCCACCGCATTTCACAGATGAGGGAAGTGAGGCCGGCAGCTGGCGAGGAGCCCAAAGACCAGTCACCAGGTCCTGGGCTGGGCGCCACCAGAGAGCTTGACTTGGCCCTCCTGGTCTGCAAGGACAAAGGCCCTGAATCATCACAGGCCACCATCCGGGGAGCACATGAACCCTTTCCCATAAAGAAGCTCACTCACCTTTAAAATTTCCTGGTGATTCTCCGAGGCGTAGAGCCGTCCATCACGAACGATGTCTTCTATCAACTGCTGGTAGTCCTCTGTGAAACCCACCAGCAGGGAAGGAAGGAAAGTGAAGGCTTCAGACCCTGCCTGCATCCCCCTCACCTTCTGCCTCTGCCTCCCCCTGCTCCACATTCAGACTTTAGACCTTGGCCAGAGGCAGTTCTGCCTTTGAACGTCTGTACCCTCCAAGCAAATTGTATTCCTTGAGGTTTGGCTAGCTAGAAACTCCTATTCAACCCTCAAAACCCTACTTGGGCAATACGGCAAGCTGAAGGCCACAGACACCACTCATGGCTCCCTCTACTGCACCCCCCCACCCCCACCCGGTATGTGTATGTTGCTTTCGTGTCTGCAGGGCCAGCCTGAGCTGGGCACACAGTGCAGCCACACTGACCGTCGTAGGTGACATAGGGCACTTGGAATCCTTTGCCACTGTTGCCTTCATTGGATTTGAACTGGATCCAGAGCTTCCGGGAGCGGGAGGTGAAGGCGATGGGCCTCTCGTAGGTCTGGCAGGTCTCATAGGTGGTGATAGATGCGGGTGATGCTGGGGACAGAGTACGGGGGCTGAGTGGTTGGCTGATCCACAACCCTGCTCTTGGTTCTCGTCCTCCTTCCTCAGGCCTCGTGCTTCCTCCACCAGGTCAGCCGCTAGTTCCCACGCCCAGTCCCCCAAACAGTCCGGCTCTAGGCTCCAACCGTGTTCCCTCTGTCTCAAATGCCAGTCCCCACCCTCAACCCCAGTTCCTATTCATCCTACAGAGCACGTTTCTGTGCCTCCTCCTCCAGGAAGCCTCCTCGACTGCTCCATCCTCACACTACCATGTTCTTGCTCTGCCCTGGCGAACCCTTCATCACTGCTCCTCTCTGTCGGGCTGTCACTGTCTTTCTCCAGCCAACTGCTCCTCCAGGCTAGGGCTCATGCCCACACCCAGCACAAGCCAGGGCTGGGGTGGAGGGTCACGGCTGGGCAGTCCCCTCTCCCTGTGAGCAGATGAACAAGGGTGAGCCTGCTGACCCTGTGGGCAGGCGGTGGAGGGAGGACACTGGGGGCTAGGGAGGCGGGGAAGATGGGCTCTGACTGGCTATGGCGTCGTGGGCAGGCGCCCTGCCTTTTCTGGCCTCAGGCTTCCTGGCTTATCAGCGACACGGGAGTGGGTGACACTTGCACACGGTAACAAAGAACAAGGGAACAGAGTGGACAGAACCCCCCTCAATCTCTTTCTCCTCTGCTCAGTCTCTGTGCCTCAGACGCATTCCAGACCAAAGTGGGCAGGAGTGCTTTGTATCTGCCTGTGCCTGCCTCCTTCTTTTGACGTTCCGACTCGGGGCGTGCTCCCTGGGGACACTGTGACCCGACGACAGCAGTGAGCGGTCCTGGTCTGCTCACATGCTGTTAGGGACTCAGCCTGGTTCCTGGGGGACCCAGGGGCTTCCCCACCTTTCTCGCTGCTGTGGCCATCTGGGCACGCGCTTGTCCTCACCCACTGCTGAGGGCCGGCCCACTGCTCGTGGCTCCTTGACAGGGGTGATGCGCCAGGAGGCTGGAACCCCCAGAGGGGAAGGGACGGGCTGTCTGACCCAGGGGCATCTTGTGGGTGTGCCCCTGAACCTCAGAAGGAGCAGGAGGCAGGCGGAGTGGGGGTCAGGCAGGACAGACGGGACCCCCGGGATGAGACTAGCTTGTGCTCAGTGTGGAGGCTGGAGCGGACCTGGCCCTGGCTCCTGCGCTCAGGGCGCACCCCACGCTCGCCACACCGTGGCACAGAGCCCTTTGGGTTGGAAGTGGCTGCGACCCCCCTCCACGGGTGACCCTTGGCCGCCCCTCCACTGCCCCGCCTCGACCCACACCTACCACTCTTCCTCATGACCAAGACGTCGCCGCACTCGTCCTCAACGGGCAGGAAGATCTCGGGGACCACGATGAGGATCCTGCGCTTGGGGGGCGGTGAGATGTGCCACACGCACTCGGCGTTGGCCGGGTAGTCACCGGGGTAGTTGGGGGACTCGATGTAGCCTGTGTAGTCGCCGAGCTCGCCGCCACAGTGCTGGTCTGTGGGCACCAGGGCCACATGGGCCTGCTGAGCCCTGCTGCACGGGGGACATGGAGGGCGGGCCCTCGACAGCCCCGTGGCTGCCTCCACCGGCCTCCCCGCCAGCCTGCCCGGCCCTGGGCCACTCTGCCCACAGGGCCGTCTTCCCGGGGGGCAGCCTGTGACAGGCCCACCCCGTGTCGGCTCCCCTGCCCCCGAGCCCCCTACTCAGTGAACCCCCACCTCCTCTCTCCCTCCACGCCCTCCATGTTCCCTGAGCACCCTCCAGGGGCCTGGTGAGGTCACCCTCCCCACGAGCAGGAAGGCTCGGGGACAAGCAGGCAGCACAGTGAGGACAGAGAGACATGCTTCCCTTTGCAGCTACCCTGCGTAACCCTCGAGAGGCCAAATGCGACATCTTTACAAGCTAAATGCTCCCAGCCTCAACCTTACAAAGGAAGTCACCTTAGCTCTGCAGGGAGAACTGAACGGGAATGCTAAATATATACAATTTTCTCATGCCTTTTCACTTATGAAACACTTCACATCAAAATTTCAGGGACACTTCTCGTGTTTACCTTCTGGAAGCTTCCCTATTTGCTTTTTCCACTTTTACTCATGAGGACGATTCAAACCCTGTCTCTGTGGCGCCCCACCACAGTGCCTGCTCTTCTGTCCCCAGAGGCCACGAGCCCTGGGGGCCACCCTGGGGGCCTGGGGCAGCTTCCACTGTAGGGTTAAGTCCCTGTCAGGGGCCTTTGGACTGTCCCAGACATGAACAGCAGCACAGGAAAGGGGTAAGTGGCTAGAAACTGGTTGGAAAGGGTACAGTACCAGAAAATCTTTCCCAGAGGACTCCGAAAAACGAATTACAAATATCTAAAGTCAAGTCTCTTATGCTTAGGTGACTTGCTAAATGAGGAATAGGTACTTCCCATAGCATCTTATGCTGCCCCCATTTCTCTGGGCTAAACCGAGCTTCTCACAGACATGAGGAGGCCATCTGGGCTTCCTCTTGTGCCTCCACACCTGTCCACGTTTTGTGTCTGCTTCCTGTCCCCCAGGCTGGTCTGTGTCCCCTTGGCAGCCCAGCCGCACGCATGTGCCCTCAGAGCCGCTTGGCCTGGCCCTTGGCCCCTGCCCCGCAGCACCCCCAGCACGGGCCCGGCTTTCCCCTTCACAGACCCCGAGCCCCGGGCAGGGCCTGCCCAGCATAGAGGTGTGGGCGTCACCCTGAGCGGATGTGCGGGTGGGCTGGAGCCGGCCAGGGTCCCTGGGGTCCTGTGGGCACCGTGTGGGTGAGGGCTTGCCCCGCCTCCCTGCTCCCCCCCTCCCCCCGCCGCTGCTTGCCCCACCCCCAAGAGCCGCCCCCCTGCTCCCTGCCCCCCTGGCCGCGGGAAGAGCTGTGCCTACTTTTGCAGTGTGTGACGTTGGTGGAGCCATCGAAGTCCGTGCTGGTGTTGCCCGGGCAGGTGATGCAGTGGTTCTGGCCAAACTCGGGCTGGTAGGTGCCCACAGGGCATCGGACGCATCGGTGGGTGGCAGTGGTGTAGTGGTGGCCCGGGGAGCAGTGCACTGTGGGCGGGGGGGTACAGGTGGGAAAGGGCAGGGGGCATTGTCCCCAGCGCCTCCCTGCCCTTGAGGTCTGTCTTGGTGCCGAGTTCAAGGCCCTTCTCTACCACCCAGTGGCCTCCCGTCACCTGTGCCCGGTCCTGTCCCCGGCTGTGCTGAGCACGGGGGCCCCGGGGAGCTGGGCAGTGAGTTTCACAGACTTGAGGCCCCCGCGAGGGGGGGTGTTCAGGGGCAAGAAATGGGGCATGAGCACTTGTAAGGCCAGGCGTGGGCCGCTCGAGGGGTGTGGAGCCAGCTGGGAGGCATCTGGGGGGAGGTCACAGGCCATGTCGACTAGCTCCTGGGTCTGGGGGTCATGTGAGGCTTTGCTGAGGGAGGAGGGCACCTGGAGCCACCGCATGGTCCTGGCTGCTGCTCTGGGAGTGAGCTCAGGGTGGGGGCTGGGGGGACAGGTAGCAGTGGCCCAGCTCAGGGAGCAGCAGTGGGTGCCGAGAGGTCACTGTTGAGAGCCGCTGGCAGGGGCCACGGACAGACTGGAAGTGAGGTCAGAGAGAGCGCACTCAGGGGACCCCAAGGTCTCCTTGGGCACCCGGCAGGACAGAGCTGGTGTGAGCCAGGTGGGGGGGCACCGCGCGGCCAAGATGGGGGGCTCTGGCCACGTGGGATATGACCGGGGCTGTCGCCTGGCAGGAGGGCGTAGCATCAAGTTCAGGACAGAGGTGCAGCTGGGGACAGAAAGTGGGGTCACTGGATGCTCTTTCTATGCAGACTCTAGAGTGCGTGCCCAGGCTGGGGACCCCGGCACCACCAGGCGAGGGGTGAGTGGGCGAGGCTGAGTGGGACCGCGGGACATGCAGGCTGGGTAGCAGCTTGGCTCTAGCCTTGACGGGAGCATGATCGGGGGAGCAGTGGGGTGAGAGTCGGATTAGTGGGCTTCGGGAGAGGGGGAGGGGAGAGGAAGTGCAGTCCAGACACCCTTTCTACAAGGTTCACAGTAAGGAGGAGAAATCCTGGCAGGAACTGGAGGGAGGTGAGGCTTTCTCTTCTAGAAGGGCGGTTCCAGTCTGTTCCCAAGAGTATCAGGGTCAGCAGGTGGGAACGGTTGTCCCAAAGGCCCCGGCAGGGCGGGAGCACACAGAAGGGGAGGCAGTCCCACCAGGGGGATGCGGTGACCATGGAAGGGAAGGTGCGGCTGGACGGCAGGACCCCCACAGCCCCAGAGGGAGGGTGTCCAGTAAGGTGAGAGGTCCGGCCTGGCCGTACTGCCCCTGCGTTTCTTCACCCCCCCACCCCCCAAAAAAACCCTTTCCTGTGAGTCAGGTTCAAAGCTCCTGTTTGTAACCACTGCGCCTGCCTGGCTCTCCCATCTGAGACCCTCGGGCGGGCTTATGCGGGACCGTCGTCCCCGTCCTAGCGTGTGGCACAGTGCCGGTCACCGTGTCCACTGCCGGCAGCTCCAGGCCACCCCTCTGCCCTCGGATGGCTCCCGCGTGGGAAGGGAGAGGCGTTGAGGGAGAATGTCCCTGCGCAGCTCTGCCGACTCACCTTTGGCCTCGCAGTCTTGGAAGGAGACTGTGCCCTCATGCTTGGTGAGCAGCCCCCCTCCGCAGGGGAAGCAGCCCGTGCGCCCAGGCTCAGGCTGGTACGTGCCCACTGGGCAGGGCTGGCAGGGCCTGAAGCCGTCCGGGGAGAAGAAGCCTGGGGAGCACTGGCCTGGAAGTCAGAGGTCATGGATCAGGCCGGCAGGCGGTCCGGGAGCCTCGATCCAGACCCTGCTCTCAACCCTCACTTGCCCCGGGGAAGGGCACCACGGCTGGGGGATTCTCGGGAAGGAGCCTGCGCTGCACACAAGGCCTGCCCCCCCATCCCGATGCTGCCAGGCCTGGCTTCACCTCTTCCACTAGCAAGAAGGGCTACGGGTTGAAGAGCAAGTGACTTTGTTGCTCAGCTGGAAAGTGTGGACCCACATGTGGAGGGGAGAGGTTGGAGGGGCTCCCCCCAGGGGCGGGCCACGCTGTGCCTTCCACGTGAGGAACTGGGCTTCAGGCTGACCGGCCTTGTGGCCTTGCCCGTCTGCAGGGCTGGGCCAGGGCGGGGCGGGGGGCGGGGGGAGCGGTGGTCTGTGAGGTCCCCGAGGGCACGGCTGGGGCAGGGAGGGGACGACACACCCTGCATTAAGTCGGATGCACAGGGTGCTTTGGCGTTGAGTGAGGGGCGGGCTGGGGGCCCTCTCAGCCCCAACCCTGAATTCTCTGCCCCCACCAGGGGCCGCTCTCTGCTCTCAGTCACTGGCCCTGCCAAGGGCAGAGACCACACTCTGGGCGGGCACAGCCAGCTAGCTTGCAGGGACTCGGGGCTGGGCGCTGACCGCTCCCGTAGCCCAGAGGAAGCTGGCCGGGGGTTCCCCACTGTCCTGAGGATCCCGCCCTCGCAGGCACACCTCTCCTTGCCTGTCGTCTTGGGCGGTCCCCACGAGGGCTGATGAGTGGGGCTGTGAGCCCAAACCGCAGATGTGGCAAAGAGGCGCAGTAAATGAAAAAGCTCTTTGCAAACCAAGTTGTGCTTGGTAAACGGCAAAGGGCTTCCCAAACCATCTAGAGGGCGAACTGTGAAGCTCTTCCCGTAGAAAACAATCGAGGACAGCTCGATACCATGTATCACGTTTGGACAACCATGAGGCCAAATGTTTATAAACCGCGCCTGCTCTTCTCCGCTGCATGAGGCCCAGCCCAGGGCTTGCTGGCGCACAGATGCTTTGCAGCCCCCATGCCCTCTGTGAATGTGGCAGGCTGGAAGTCGTGCCAGGCTCTGCGCGTGGCAGAGAGCTTCACGGAGTATCACTAGGGAACAGGTCTTGGCTTTGGGGTCCTCAGTAGAGACAGGAGGTGCCCCCGGAGCCCCCCACCCCAACCCCCAGCCCCTCTTCCCTCCAGGGGGGACCTGCACTCGCCTCCGCATTCGGATACGTTGCGGGCACCAGCCAGGCCGAGCCCGTCGCTGCCGGGGCATGGCATGCAGCCGAGTTGGCCGTCCCCATCCTGGTAGGACCCCGGCGCGCATGGCACACACTGGCCAGGGTCTCCGCTGAAGTAGGTGCCAGGGGCGCAGGCCACTGCGGAGGCAAAGTGGAGAGATTGCCGGGGGCAGGGCTGGGGAGCCATGGCCAGGTGCTCTGTCTCCTGGTGATTCAAACCCAAGCTCTGTCCTCCCAGATGGAGCACATCGCTCGTCCCTGTGGCTCAAAGGTCCCAGAGGGGCCCAGGGCCGTCTCGGAAGCGCTGGGGGTAGGAGCAAGGCAGCAGCCGTCTGTGAAGAACCCAGAGACCTGCTCCTGGTCTCCAGCCCCACCCTCACAGCTCCTGCTCAGCCCTTCGCTCTCTCTCTGCTCAGCGTCCTGCCCTCCAGGCCTGACCCCTGAGCCCGTGTCCCAACAGTTTCCTGGCCATCCCACGGGCATTTTGTCCAAACCCAGATCTCCTCCCCTCCCCTCCAATGAGAGCTTGGAAGCAAGGACACTGCAGTAGCAATGAGGACCCCAGCGTTGGCTTCTGCATATTCTCCTCTCTAGGGGTCCCGGGGTCCCTGATTGTGAAAGCCAGGGCAGGGAAAGCAGAGATTTGGTGCCTGAGAATCCTCTGCGAGTCATGGAGATGTGTGGGGCTTGTCCAAAGGACGGGGAACCGGCCTGACGGGAATGATCTGAGCCCTGAGCTGAGTAATGCCAGGCTTGGAAGAGCCCAGTGAAGAACAGAGGAGTGTCGGACTCCACACTGATACAAATACGTGGACACTAGATGCTCAGATACATCCGTAAGTGAGGGGAGGGAAAGCTCCTCATTACAGGAGAACACAACTAACGACCCGCGCAAGGGCTGGCGGGGCTAGAGGATACCGTCCAGCAAGCATCGCAGACGTGGCTGCTTTGGCCGGAGCTGTCACCGAGGGCGGTGCTGCTGCTGGGGGCCAGGATGTCTGATGCGGAGCATTTTGTTGGTGTAGACTCAGAATTCCACCCCCGGCAAACCCAGGGAACAAAACAAGGGAAGGAAAGGGAGGCGGAAGGACGGGTAGCAGCCTGGGTCAGTATCCGGCGCCTCCTGACGGGGGCGCTGAAGAGCAGGCATCGAGGGGGGTTTTCCTGCCCAGACCGCCAGCCCAGCGGGTCGCCCGGGGCATGGAAACGGGGGGTGCAGCCCTATGAGGGTCATCCTACAGCAGGAGGGCAGGAGAGGCAGGGAAAGAGCCAGGGACTGCTCCACACTGAAGGAATCTGCAGAGACAGGACACTGAACGTGCGGGACAGGGATGCTGTGAGAAGACCCGGGCCCTGGAATGAATGGGCAGCGCGGGCCGGACGCACTCGGGGCAGCACACAGGGGAACCCGGATGAAGAAACCGTGGAAGTTTCTTGTTCTGCCTGGCAGTATTTCCGAATGTTTGAAAGGATTTCAATAAGCTACTAAAAACAGAAGAGGGGGGCGCCGGGGTGGCTCAGTGGTTAAGCATCGGCCTTCGGCTCGGGTCATGACCCTGGGGTCCCGGGATCGAGCCCCGCATCGGGCACCCTGCTCGGCAGGAGGCCTGATTCTCCCTCTCCTACTCCCCCACTTGGGTTCCCTTTCTCTCTGTGTCTCTGCCAAATAAATGAGTAAAACCTTAAAAAAAAAAAAAAGAAAAGAAAACTGGAGCGCCTGGATGGCTCAGTTCATAGCACACTGGCCTTCGGCTCAGGTCATGATCTTGGGGTCCTGGGATCGAGGCCTGCATCAGGCTCCCTGCTCAGTGGGAGTCTGCTTCTCCCTCTCCCTCTGCCCCTTTCTCTGGGTGTGCACTCTCTCTTGCAAATGAATGAAAAAGATAAATAAATAAAAGATAAAATCCTAAAAAAGTAAGTGACATGACAAAGGCCCTGCCTTCCCGCCACGCCCCCTCCGCTGCTCCAGCCGTCCTTCCTTCCCCCCACCTCTGAGTCCCCCCCTTTCTCTCTCCGGCTGCCCCACGCGCCCCACCCCCTCACAAGGATGACTCAGTGTGTCTGAGCTGTGAGTACAGACACTCGGTCTCCACCAGCCCTAGCTTCCCCTGGTTCTCCAGATCTGAAAATGACGCCGCCTCTGCCCCGCGGCCCTCGGGGGCTGCCCTCAAAGCCGCCTTCCTCCCAGCCGCCCCTCCAGAGCGCTCTCTCAATCTGTCTCACTCCTTCCAGACCTGCTTCCAGCAGCCCCCTCCCTGTTCAAGGCTCTGCTGACGGCCGCTGGGCCTCCCTTCCCCGTCCTCGCTGGCAGAAGCCTCCCCCTGATGATAGAGTGATAAGCTGCTTCTCTGCTTGGAACCTCCCCGTGGCTTCCGCCTCCCCCTGATGAGAGAGTGATAAGCTGCTTCTCTGCTTGGAACCTCCCCGTGGCTTCCGCCGCGCCAGAGAAGCACCGTGGCCCGTAAGGCCCCAAGGCGGCTGTGGCTGTGGTATGACGTGGTATGTGGGTGTGCTTGCTTACCGGCGGCCTTCCTTCCCTGGTCAGCGAGAACCCCAGCAGAACAAGGGCTCTGTCTGTTCTCCTGCAGGTAGCCCCCCGCGGCTGCCCCTAGACCCATCCCCTCTTCGCAGGCCGGCGCCTGGGGCTCTGCTCAAGTCCCAGGCCTGAACCCTGGCTGGCTGTCTGACCCAAGCTCCTACCATGGGCCGGGTCTCGCCTGCTTCCCAGCAGCCTGTGCCCCGCCCGGGTGGCCCTCAGCCTCCACCCTCAGCTCGCAGGCTGCCTCTGCTGGGAAGCCCTCCTAGCCACACAGACTAGTCCCTGTCCCCCTCCTGTCCCTCCCCTGCAGCCGAGCTGGCCCGCGCTCTCCCTGTCCCACACGTCCTCAGGACTGTGGCGACGGTTTTGTGTGGCAATGTTTGCCCAGCGAGAGCCTTGCCCAGGGCCTGGCACCAGGGGAGTGCTCTTCAAATGACAGGCATGACGATGTCCCCTCCCAGGGTGTCCATCGCCCCGGGCCCCCCGTGGAAGGAAGGGCAGAGAAGGCTTGCCAAGTGGGCATCCCAGTGGCCACGGGCAGGGACGCACCGCATTTCCCGTCCTGTAACACCTGGCCTGTGCCGCACGCCCCCTGGCCCTCCAGGGCCTTGGCCGGCCACTGGGCCATCGCGTACTCTGTGCCTGCGACCTGGATGGAGAAGTGCTGGCGGCCGATGGACTTCCGCAGAGTCTTGATGGCGGCCTGCAGGCTCTGCTCGGCGCGCTTCCGCATGCAGTCTGCCTCACAGGTGTCTGCGGGGGCAGGAGGGACGGTGACTCGCAACCCTCCCCCAGAGGCCTCTTCCTCGAGCCTCCCCCGCGCCCCCCGCCAGGCCTCCACCCCCAGTAAGTTCGTGCAGCAGCCGGGGGCCGAGGCACCGCTGTGGCGTCCATCCGACAGGAGGAGACTGAGGGTCCGAGAGGTGTGACCTGTGCAAGGCTACACGGCAGATTGGAGGAGAAAGCGGACGTCACCCCATCACTGCCCTGAACACAGCTCACAGAAGGGTGCTCCTCCCTGCCCCCCACACCCTTGAGGCTTCCACCGTCCCCAGGATAGTGCCCAGCTCTCTGGCCTTGGCTCTAAGGGCCCCTGCCTGCCTTGCTAGGCCTCACCCCCGGCCCTCTGACACCCACTGTGAGCTCTGCTTCCTAGCCCCCCTGTCTGGCTCACCGTCTCCTGAGCAGATCCCATTCCTTCTGACCTCCGTGCCTTTGCCTATTCCATTCCCTCTGCCTGAATGCCATTCCCTGCCACCTCCTCCACTTGGTGAACTTTGATTTTAAGTTCTGATCCAAATGGTGCCTCTTCAGGGAAGACTTCCCGGGCCCCTCTCCTGGGGAGACCTCTCAGCTCCGTGTCCTGTTTGCTCTCACGCCCCCACCACCCGGGGTCTCCCTCAGCACTGGTAGTTTGTGTGGAGGTCCGCCTCCCGTGGCCGTGGCCGGGAGTGCTGCCAGCCCGAGGACCCGGGCTTGGTCCCCTCCCCCACAGTGCCCGGGGCTCAGCACACACAGCACATGTCCACGTAGAGATCTCAACTCCTCTGTCACAACCCCACACTCATTTACAGCCAAGAGGAAAGCACGGATATGAAACCCAAGCCAGCATTATGAGCCCCCTTCTGGAACCTGGGAAAGATAGGTCCTCGGCTCAGTCGTTCCAGAAACCCATCGAACCTTCCAGGCCCTGGTGAGGGTAAAATGGGTTCAGAGAGGTCGTGTGACCGTCACCGTGGGCCCCTGGGCCCCATCCCTCTCATTGCCCTGGGCCTCCTCTTCCATCCTGGGTGAGCTGGCGCCTCCCTCCCCTGCCGGGCTGGTGTCTGCCTCCAGGAGCCGCAGCTCAGGTGGTCCCCAGCTTCAGGCCCGGCAGATCCTGCCAGCCGTCCCGGGCCCCCGTCCTCCCCGAGGCCGTCCACAGCCTCACGCACCTGATGCCTCTTCCATCTTCATCTCCACCTCGAACTCTGCTGTGATGTGGGTCACCTCCTTGGATGGGGACTTCTTGCCACGGCGCCTCTTCTTGGAGGAGTCACATTTGAGGGTCACAAAGGTCAGATGGCAGTTTTCTGGACAAAGAAGGGACCGCTATGGCAAAGGTGGCAGAGGGCAGGAAGCAGGGTCCTAGGGAGCCCTGCGCACAGATTACCAGCAGCGGGGCTCCTGCTTTGCCTAATAGTCTGGTGCAGAAGGGGAAACTGAGGCTGGAGGCCCGGCTGGCTCGAGGCCTCATGAGGGCCTGGTGGCTGAGCCAGGCCCTGACCCAGCCATCTGAGTCCACACTGCAGCACACGGAGTCACTCGTGCAACCCTGCTTAGCGACGCCCAGCTGCTCGGCTCCGTGAGGCTCGCCTAGGTTAGGTCTGCCGAGGGCTGCGCTCTGTTAGCTTTAGGGAGGCATCCTGGGGTGTTCGGGAACCTTCATGGAAACAGCTGGGACGCTCGTCCCCTGGGCCCTTCTCACTGAGCTTTCCCCGTGTTACCCTCCAGCCTGGAACGCCCTTCTTGGCCTCCCGCACTCAAGAAGGAGCCACCGAGTGAGGTCTGGGAGGCCTTCTGGACAGTCAGGCTGCACGCCAACACCTGCCCAGGGGGAGCTCATCTAACCCCGGGTGAGGTAGGGACGGTGGGCCCCAGGGATGCTGGGGGACCCAGATTTTCCACTCAAAGACTGGCCTTCTTCCCAAGGGACACCACCACTGTCTACAGTGCTCTAGGCCTGGCTCCTAGGGCTCAAGGACCATGATCGTGAGGACAGGGAGGCCTCCATCCTTGGAAACCCATCCTCACCAGACCCTGGGCTCCCAGCTCTCAGGCACGGGGACCCCCTTGTCCCTTGTGTGGCTTGGCACCGTGGCAGCCCACTCACCCAGCAGCAGCTGCCTCAGGACCTCCTTTGCTGGCTCCCTGCTGTGGGGCCGGAGGTGGCACTTGGCGTCTCGGATCTTGAAGCGGGCCTTCTGCCGGACGGGGGCCGGCGCACCTGGGGAAAGCCCAAATCCCCCCAGGTGGCAGCCTCCCCCGTGGGCAGGGAGTTGGTGGGGCCGGGGACCGCAGAGGAAGTGCCTGAGCGGGAGGGGGCGGCTAGTGGGACCAAGTCACTGAGGGCTGGGGCTCGGGGAACCCCGCTGTCTCATTCTGCTCCCCGCCTGGCCTGATAAAGGTGGGAACATGGATGGCAGGGGCCACGCTCAAGCTGGGGGCCACCTGGCCGGGGTCTCCTGTGGAGAAGGAGAGGCAGGCCTCCCAACTCTTCCCCCATGGCCCAGGCCAGTTCATGTGGCTCATATTGTTAGAAAAGGGGGCAGAACAGAAGAGAGAGGGAAGTAAGGAAGGGAAGGGGATTTGAAATAAGACAGATGCCCTGAACTGCTGATTCCTTCCAAGAGCAAATCCCAGCTGCTTGGATAAAGAACCTGATGACAGCATCACACCCTGTATGCTTTACATGCACACAGATGCCCCTGTGGCATCGAATTCAACTTCCGGAAGAGGCAAAGTGGCCGAAGACACACCTGTGGGCAGGGGGGCTGGCTGCGCTGCGTGGACCAGGACCCGGCTGGTGGGGCCCATGCTGGGCCGGCCCCAGGCCAGGAAGCTCTTCCCTAGGCAGCGCCCCTCCCTCCCACCCTGCTCAGGGGCTGGCTTCAAGGTCCAGGGGGCACCGGGGCGCGGGCGGCACAGACAGGCCGGGGGCTACCTGGGCAGCTGGACCCCGTGCCGGAGCTGGTGCTGTTGCGCTTTGGCGGCATCTTGCCCTGGAGACCCGGGACACCGCAGCTCAGGCTGTAGCTGTTTTCCAAGTCTGCAGAGAGGCCGGGGGAGAGATGGGGGCCTCAGAGGGGCCACTGCGGGTAAGCAGCTGGGAGGGGACGAGTGCCCTGCACTTGTGGAGAGGGACGCTGGGGCCCACGGGGAACCGGACAGTGGGCCAGGGTCTCTCAGTGATCAGGGCCGGGGGCCTCAGTCCTAGGTTGGGCTCCTTCCTGGAGAACGGCAGGGAGCGGGCGCTGGACCCCAGGGAAGGAAGCCCCCCGAACCCCCACTCCCTCATCCCTTCCCGGGGACGGCCTCAGGTTACCTGGCACAAAGAGTGAGTGGGCCGGGCAGGAAAGGGAGCAGCTCTCCACACCGCCCACCTTGCTGCAGGACAGCTGGGGCCAGGGGGATGCCTTGGCCCGAGAAAGGCACTTGCCCGGCTCTGAGGAGGGGGAAAGACAGAAGAGAGGGCTGGAGGGGACCGGGTGACACCTCTGGAGGCCCTGCCCCTGAGCGTGGACCATCGGGGACGCCTGCCACAGCCCCGCCCTGTGGCTAGACCCTGGTGGGAAGGGGCTGGGAGAAGGCGGGTCCACATGTACTCGGACGCGTGGGGACGCCGGGCCCAGAGAGCTGGCTGGCTCCCTCTTCCCTCTGACCAGTCCAGGTGGTCTGTGAGAAGGCTCGTGCCATGGGCCCAGACCGGAGGACAGGGCTGGATTCTCCAGAGCAGGGCCATGCCCCTCAGGGTAAGGGAGCAGGTGCAAGTGACACGGGCTTCTTGGCAGTGACAGAGCTCTAAGCATGCGAGGGCCACTGGGAGCCCCTCTCTGGGGCAGACCCTGGACACATCCATTAGGTGTCTGGAGACGTCCCAAACTAAGTTCTTCAGAGTTTCATAGGTGTTTTTCATTTATTTACTTACTTACAAAAATATTTTATTATTTGTCAGAGAGACAGAGAGAGCGCACATGCGCACAAGCAGGGGGAGTGGCAGGCAGGGGGAGAAGCAGACTGCCCCCTGAGCAGGGAGCCCCATGCGGGGCTTGATCCCAGGACCCCGGGATCATGACCTGAGCCGAAGGCAGGCGCTTAACTGACTGAGCCACCCAGGTGCCCCTCTCAAGTGCTTTTGAATCTTTTAGGGCAGGTCTATAGCCACGGGAAACTCAGAACTGGTTTCATCCCTGTGTGGCTGGTCAGGGACAACCAGCTGAAAGGTGTGTGCCCGAGAAGGCCCCCTAGGAGACTTCCACGTGCTCCTTGGCAGGCCCTCGTTCTTGGCTCTCAGGCTCATGCTCTCCCCCCTTACGCATTTAAGGTTATGCACCGCTGATACGCTCTAGTATGCTTCCCTCACCTATGTTATCTGGCCATTCTGGATCTTGGCCTTGCTAGTGAGGATCAGCATCCGAATTTAAATCGGTCCTCCTGGGGCGCCCGAGTGGCTCAGTGGGTTAAGCCTCTGCCTTCAGCTCAGATCATGATCTCAGGGTCCTGGGATCGAGCCCCACATCGGGCTCTCCACTCAGCAGGGAGCCTGCTTCCCCCTCTCTCTCTGCCTACTTATCATCTTTCTCCTCTCTGTCAAATAAATAAAAAAAAATTTAAAAAAAAAAAGCCAGTCCTCCCAAGCTATTGCTAAAGAAATCGATACTGAAAGGCAGTGTAAAGCATGTCACACAAACCTTATTAAGGACGACATTGGCTGTGGACAACACACAGGGAGAAGGAGAATGCCCATGGGCGGGGAGAGGTAGATTCGGCTATCTCGCTGCATAGCGGGCTGGTTCTCACGTAGATGCCACAGACAAAATCCCTACAGATCCACTGGCGTGGATTCCATCTGTTATGTTATGGGGTCTGGCTCATCAGAGCCCCCGGGACCACAGTTGAATAGTTCTGGGGGACTATTAGTCTGTTCCAGGGGCATGACTCCCCCCAACCCCTCAGTGAATGAGGCCTTCTTGCAAACCATCTGAGAACAGAACTGACACAAATTGGGACACAAATGACACCTGGTGAAGCAGGCTATTGGTCCCACCCCTAGGTATCGGGCAGCTCCAAGCCAGTCATCAGGAAAGTGCCCCTCGCTTTGGGCGCTATAGTAAATAAGACAGCCTATGGCATGCTGTGGGGGGCATCCCGGACCAGGCGGACTCCCCAGGGCAGGTGCTTGGGGGAACTGGGAGACCTTGGATGCTCTTCTGACCAATCAGGGGGATCGTCACTGCCAGCCCCTCACTTTGGACCTGGATTCACAGCAGAGGTGAGATGGGACAGCCCACGTCCAGGTTACAAGGGAAAGCAACCCACACACCGACAGCAGACTCAGGGAGTTGGTGGAACCAGTTTTCTTGGTCAGCCCTGGGAACTCTTGGGTCATGGGTCTGGAGGGCCTTCCAGAACCTCCTAAGAATATTCTCAGTTACGCCTGTTTGTCTCAGTCTTCCCACGTCTAGTAGCCAGTATGTTAACTGCTCTGTGTAGTTGCCGTGGTCCCAGCAGATGACTTGGGAGAAGGGATAAAATCATACTGGCTGGCAGTGACCAAGGTCAGACTCCTGGTACAGGGTCGGTGGCCGGGGGAGGGGTGACCCATAAGGTGCTGAGGATAAAAGCGCCCCCTTCCCATATGCCTGCAGAAAGCCCGCTGGCCTGACAGCTTTGGTAACAAGTCACCACCAGACCCAGCACAGCCCTCACCAGTCAGCAGACTCGCCTCCGAAAGCCAAGCCACCCACGACTTTCTAGGCTCAGAGTCAGCTCCTGGATGGCGGGTTCATTCAGGGGCCAGGCTCCTAAGGCTCCTAAGGCCAACCCATTCGGCCTTAGTACCCAGCACGGGCCATGCTCCCGGGGCGCACCCCACTTAAGGCTGCCTCTCCAGCACGGACGGCCTCCTCTGGGCAACTTGGGACGAGCCCGGTGCTTGGCCTTGCTCACCAGGACTGCAGTCCTTACGGAGGCAAGCAACACTTCCGGCCTTTTGATATCAGACGCTAAGTGATGTGTCCATTCTTTGACACTGCCACTCGTTCAGTCAACAATATTCACTGAGTGCCTATGTGTGCCAGGCTCTGCCCTGGGGCCCGGACACAGCAGTGGGCGAGACAAGCAGTCTGCGCTCCACCGTGGAGAGCAGGCACACTCTATGTCCAGCGGCGGGAAGTAACAATGGGAGAACAGAAAATGGTGGTGGGGGGTGCGGGGGGCCTCACAGAGCCGAGAGCGACAGGGGAGAGGAGCCCTCCAGGCCAAGAGGGGAGCACTGGCGCGGCCAAGTCAGCTGGGGGTGGGCGTGGCACGGGTGAGGGTAAGGGAGAAGGCCATCAGGCCAGGGTCCAGCAGCCTTGGGCCATTCTAAGAACTCTGGCCTTGCTTCCACATGGAGAGGAGTCGCGGAGGGCTCTGAGCAGAGAGGGACACATTGAGTCAAATTCTAAAGGCCAGCTCTGGGGGTGCCTGGGTGGCTCAGTTAAACGTCTGACCCCTGATCTAAGCTCAGGTCTCGATCTCAGGGTCGTGAGTTCAAGCCCTGTGTTGGGCTCCATGCTGGGCATGGAGAAAAAAAAGGTTTAAAAAAATAAAGTTGAGGGCCGGCTCTGGCTGCCCTGGGGATGTGAGGGCGAGGCAGGGCAAGGATCCAAGAGCCATTTCAGGGCCATGGTCCCCACAGGCAGTGGGTGACCACACGTTTGTAGAACCAAGGAATGCGGGAGATTGTCCAGGACTTGGCCTGGAGCTGCCCCAAGTCTCCGGAGCCCACCAGCAGAGGAAGCAGGAACCGGCGCTCGCCGGGAGCCCCCTCCTCTTTCCATGCTGGGCCTTGTGGGGCCGGGGGTCTGGGCAGCTGGCGGGGCTGCGGCGACCCAGGGGCTCCCCCCCCCAGACCCTGGTACCACTGCAGCCCGGGCAGCCACCCCGTCTTCTCCCCCAGGTCCCAGGGCAGGACCAGGGAGACATGGGGGAGCTGAGGCCTCTGCGCCTTCCGAGCTTCCAGCTCCTTCTAACCCTCAGATCTTCGCCTCTGTGTTCCCCTCGCCCTGCAGGTCCGTTTCTGCGCCTCTGGCTGCTGCCACCCAGCGTGCTCTCCCGCCTGTGTTCCCTCTTGTTCTGCAAGCCCTCCTTCCTGTTAGCGCCATTCCCGCAGCAGAGACTCCCTGCCAAGAGCGCCCCTCCCGGTGTTGCTCGCCCCACTCTCACCCTGCGCTCACCCCACCCTGAGAGGTCACTGCCATTCCCATCCGGGCACCTGGCCGGGCGGAGCGGGGGAGGCCAGCGCCCAGGCCCTCCCCCAGCGGCAGCCCCGCCCAGGACACTCCCCCAGCGGCAGCCCCGCCCAGGACACTCCCCCAGCGGCAGCCCCGCCCAGGACACTCACCCACACAGTCTTTCCGGTTCCAGTGGAGCCGCCTCCCCGGGGCGCAGACACACTCGTAGCTGCCCTTGGTGTTGACGCAGCCCTGGTCACAGCTCCCGTTGTTGATGCTACACTCGTCCACATCTGGAAGCACAGGTGGGAGGGAGGGCGTCGGGGCAGGAGGCTGGCTGGCAGGGCAGGGCCCCGCGGGACAAGAGGGCCGAGACTCCCCTAACCCTGCCGGCCACTCATCAGATATGGACAGGCGGCCGCACGCGTCACACGCGGGAGGGCGCACACCCGAGGCTCATGGACACCGACGGCGACCACTCCCCTACCCCCAGGAAGCCCAGCGGTCTGCCGAACCTCGGCAGCTGCACCTGGACTGGGGGGAAGGCAGGAGGCGGCACAGAATTCAAGGGCCAAGCAGGTCTTGTGAGGCAGGAATCCTGAGGTCTCCCTTGCTGGGGCTTTGGACGGGCTCAGGCTGTTTCCCTCTCTGCGATGGGCCCCAGGGTGAAAGAAGCCACCTCCAACCCGTCCCCCGGTGGCTACTAGGGACCAGAGCATCTGCTGGGGACGGGGAGAGGGGCTGGGCTACACTCATGCTGGGGTGCCCACTCTGAGTGTCCGGGCGGCCTGCCGTCTGAGAGTGGCAGGCACAGGGGAGCCAGTGCCCAGGATTTTGGGGGTCCTTCCTGAAGAATCTGTAGCCCACCCCAGGAGCCCCTTCCCCTGAACACCAGCTGTGCCTGATCACTTCACGCCTGACCCCGTTTGACCTGCACAGCTGCCCAGCAGCGGGAGTGCAGTCACAGGAAATGAGGAGACCCTAGGACCTTGGGGCCATCCTCAGCTCCCCCACCTTCACCTGCCAGGCCTGCACATCTCTAAGGCCCATCATCTGTAGCTAAACACTTCTGGAACTTTCCCCTTCCCCGCACACTTCCTACCCTGCCCGAGCTCAGTGGCTCTGGCTCTCATGCCTGGGGCTGTCTCCCTACTGGTGCCCTGGGTCCCGCTCTCCTAAACATGTGGCAGCCGGAGTGATCTCATGGCCTCAACATGCCCATGTCGCATCCTTACTTAAGCCCTCCAATAGTCTCTCATCGCATAAGAAGACCCAAGCCACCTGCACGCCTCACACAGCCCCGCTTCCTCCCTGTCTGCATCAGGCACCACATTCTCCTTCCCTTCCGGGGCTCTCCCAGCTGCTTCTGGATCCCTCTGTGCTGCCGCAGTGCCTTTGCATATGCTGATCCTTTCCGCATGTTTTCCCTCATTTTGACCCAGACGCTCCCCACCCCTCCCCGACTCCATATGCTGCCTTTCTCTGTTGTCACCCTCTCCCACTGGGACAAATCGTCTGTGGGATACCATGTAGTGGCCATCCCCCATTCCAGACCGAGGTTCCCTTGTAGCTACCGTTTCAGGGGCCTATGCCCACAACCCGGCCCAAGGCCTGTCACCTAGGGGATACTTGCTGCTCCCCGCCATCTTCCCGCCTTGCTCTTGGCTGAGCCCCTCTGCCCACCAGAACCTGGCCTTGCTTAGGTCCCTTCCAGGCCCTCTGGAGTCAAGGTCAGGGTCAGGGTGTGGGATGCAGCAGAGGTGGCCGTGTGGCCAGGCGCGTGCCTCAGGGGGGAGGTGGCCCTGGTGGGCGGGCAGGCTGCAGACCTCCGCAGTGGGTCGTCCCGTAGAGCGTGTAGCCACGGTGACACAGGCACTGGAAGCTGCCCGGGGAGTTGATGCAGATGTGGTCGCAGGTCCGCTCGAAGGAGCACTCGTCAATGTCTGTGTGGCCACAGGGAGACAAAGTGCAGGGAGGGGTTTCAGGGCGTGGTGGGTGGGCACGGCCTGTCACTCACGATCACTCAACACACAGCCTGCGCACAGACACCCGGGCCCTGAGGCTGAGGGCACAGCCAATCCACAGTGAATCTGCTCCTGGCCCGATTTTCCAGTCTATCTCCATTAACCTTACATTTCTGGGTTAGAAACCATTTCCCATCTCCTCTGGAGGCGGGCAGGCTGGAAGCACTCTGGATACAAAGTCTGATGAATCTCTGCCATTTTACTATCTCACATCCTACTGTGATTAGGACGAGTGTTTAATCTGCATCTGCAGGAAATTGAGGGGCTTGCCTGAGGAGACAAACGAACTGGGAGATAGAACCAGGCCTTTGGGATGCCGACCACAGTGTGTTTTCTGGTCACTCTGAGATCTCTTGAGAAAACAAGGAAAACAGCTCAAAGAGAAGGGCTGGGGGAGGGGATATGCTACCCATAAGGCATAACAAGAAAGCCTTGACAGTATGTGAAGTTTAGTTCTGAGCTTCCTGGCAGCCAAAGTAAAAAAGGAAAAAGGGCCACAGAGTGCTATTACTGGAAAGGAGGAAATGAAGCACACACTCATAGAAGACAAGTCTGTCCTGGCCGTAAATTCTGAGGAAAACGGCTCTCATGGGACAGCGGATGGGGACTCCTGAGGGCAAAACAGCCTCTGACCCACCTTTCCATGGACATCACCATTGGAGATCATTCTTTGAATATATTAGCTCATATAACTACACACGTTGATGATATATGTGTGTTTGTAATAATTCTCACACGGGGGGGTGCTCAAAGGAGGATGTGATCCCTCTGGGAAGGGATCTGGGAAGATCTCCTGGTACTGGTGGCACCTGGCTAGACCTTGAAGGATGGGACTAGCTTGGAAGGTAGGAATGGACATAGGGGAAGGACACTCTGAGCAGAGGCTGGGAGAGGGCAGCACGGGGCCTCCAGGGGACTATGTGGAGCTCAGGGGGGTTAGGGAGGTGGCTAGGATCCCCATCCCAAGGGGGGAGTGCCAGGGCCTAAGGGCCTGAGTGCCAGGCAAAGGAAATTAGACCCCAGGGTGGTGCTGGAGCAGGGCTGGGACATGGCTAGAGCCCCAGGGCCTCAGAGAGATGAGCCTGGTAGAGAGTGGAGAAGGCTGGCTGGAGCCCGGAAACACAAACATCATGCCCGTCTCCTCAGTGGCAGCCCATGGCTCTCACGGGGCAGTATAAAGTCGAGGGCCCTCCCTTGGCCCTCCCCAGAACTTGGCAAGGCAGATGGAGAAACTAAGTCAAAGCGTCGAGGAGTCTGGAGAGGTGATGTGTTCCCCATGGGCCCCCACGTCCTAAGGGGAAGACAGAGCCAGGAGACCCATCAAGGGATGAAGAGGCCGATTCGGGGAGGAGGCTTGGGTCACAGGACGAATCCAGGACAGGCTGGCCCCAGACCCTCACCGGCCTTCTGCTCTTGCCTTCCTCGGGGTTCTCGGGAGGGTACATCCCTTGGCCCTCAGGGCCAGTCCTAAGCTGCACTGATACGCTGCCTCGGCCACGTGCAGTCTGCCGCTCCCCTGGGAAAACGCCAATTCACCAGTGTCCCCTCCCCCAGGAAGCCTTCCCTGACCTCTCTTTCTGCTGCCCATCCTCTGGGCTCTCACTACATCCTGATCTCTCTTGGACATGGCTGGGCTGTGATTCCTGGCTTCTGCCCAGACCTCACATCATGCCTTGAAGGCGCCCAGGAACCCTCCGGAAGGACTGCAGGAAAGCGCCTGCAATGTGCCATGCCTTCCACCAGGTGGCGGCAGGCAACCTCCGAAGCCTCTGAAGGAGGCCTGGGGGCCACCAGGAGGGAGGACAGGGCTCTGCCACTGGCTCACTGTGGCACCACCTGCACACACACACACACACCCACACGCTGATGTGCCTCTGGGCCTCAGTTTCCCATCCATAAAAGGGACAGGTTGGACTGGGTGACGTGGGGGCCCCTAGAGTCATGAAGGACAGAGGAGGCTGGCAGGGCAGGTGCACACTCGGAAAGGCCAGTGGGGGCCGACATACCCCCACCCCCACGGATGCCTGCTAAGGCCTGGGAAGGGCGGGGCGAGGCTGCCGGGGGCACACAGCGGGGGGGCTCACCTTGGCACGTCCGTTCGTCGGTCAGCAGCTTGTAGCCCTTCCGGCAGCCGCACTCGAAGCTGCCCACGGTGTTGCGGCAGAAGTGGTCGCAGCCCCCGTTGTTGGCTAGGCACTCGTTGATGTCTGCGGGGTGCCCAGCGGGCAGGGTGAGGCGAGTGGGCTGGGCTGCCAGGTGGGGGGGCCCACTCCCGAGATTCTCTGCGCCTGCTGCCGGCTCTGGCCCCCCATCCCCAGTGGAGCGGCCCAGGGGCCTGGCTGCCAGCGGCGGGGGGTCAGGAGGCTGAGTTACCCTGCCACCCCAAGTCTGTGAGCCTGGCCAGCATTGGTGGCAGAGAGGGGAGGGAAGTGATGGCTGCCGGGCAGGGCAAGACAACAGGGACGGGGTTGGGGATGACACGCGGGGAGGCAGTGCGGCCTGGAGCGGGCTGGCTGCTTCCCACGGCCGCGACCTGGGGTGAGCTACTGGGCCCCCGGAGCCTTGCCCCCATCCCCCGGAAGAACCCCATGAGGAGCCGATGAACTAAGGGTCCTGGGTGCTGGCGCTGAGTGAGTGCTCAGTCAACAATCTGTGGGGTTACCGCCCCTGTTTTACTGATGGGAAGCAGAGGCTTGGAAAGGTGACCCGTGTTCCTGGGCTGGCTGGCTTCCTCCTTCTAATGCCGCCTGTTGGTCTGAGCAGTTTTTTCCCTTGGCATCTAACGAGGACCCTGAAGGTTGCCTGGCCTAACTCCATGCAATAAATGACCCCTCCCAAGCAGCCTGGCCGATTGTCCTCTGCTTGCATATCTCTAGTGACGGGGGGCTTTCTCCCTCACAGCACGGCCTGTTGGCTGGTGCACCACACACGTCCCCCCGACTCCTGTGAGTTCCCTCCCACCCTCCCTTGCCCTGCTCATCTGGGCTCTGCTCTCCGGACTCCAGGCCAGCCTGGCAGACTGTGTCGTCAGAGACCCTGTCCCTCAGGTGTCCCTTTGACTCGACAGTTCCTCTCTGGCCCTGACCCCAAGGCTCCCTGTGCTGACACGACCCAGCACGTAGTAGCGGAGCTTTCAGAATGGGGTTCTCACTCTGATTTGGAGGAGGTGAGAGGAAGCGAAGGAAACCCGAAAGGACTTCTCCGAGTTGGCCAACGGCCACATCTCAGCAGAGCGGCTGACTGGGACTCCCGCCCTCGCCGAGACTGTCCGGAGTGCGAGGGCCCGGGCGCCCTGTCCTGCGTGACCGGCACTGCCCTCCGAGCAAGGTCCACCTGCCCCCTTTGTGCTGAGCCCCACAGAGGGGAAGCTGTCCCATCCCAGCGACTCCAGATCCCGGAGGGCGCCTCGCTTCCTTTTCCTCAAACCAAACAAGCTAGACCTGACACCTGCAGAAAGGCCCTAAAGCGGTGTTCCCACCGAATGTTCCCCAACCACAAAGCAAAGCCCAGTTGTGCGGTCCGGAGCAAGGCTGAGACGCCCTGTGGGCAGTTCTCGGAGCCTCTGGGAGGGGACGTGGTCTAGCACAGGATCACAGCAACCAGGGCAGCTTCCCCGGGAGCCCCTGCAGGACCCGGCTCTGAGGGGTGCAGGGCACCCAGCGGGCTTGCCCCTGCATCTCCTTGTCCTTGGCTGTCCTCCTCCCCACCCTAGGTGCCTCTACCCCAAAGACCCATTCTGTTTGCATGTTCTGGCAACTCTGGCACCAGGAAGGTGGCAAAGGAGGGAAACCCGAGGTGGTCCCCACTAAGGGAGGCCTGTGGGTCATCAGACCTGGCCCTGAATCCTGGCTGTGCCCCTGCCTGGGTGACTTCACCCTTCTGAATACAGTGGGTGCTCTATGTGTGCACACCGAGGCAATCACCAGAAACACTAACTTCTCAGGTCTGGGAACTCTGCAACATGCATGTGCTCCAGGAACAAAAATGCCTAGGGGTGAGTCTAGACCCCCCAGCGGGCAGTCAGACCTTCTGGTGCTTGCTGTACCTACGGGGCACCAGCTCAGGCTAGTGACCAGGCCAAGCGCTGTCAGTTTTGTGTGATTTTCACAACACCTGGGGGACCAGATGCCCCATTCTACACAGGGGATCACAGCTACACCCGGCAACCAGACTGGGGCCCAGCTCCAGCTGTCTCCAAAGACAGGCCTTCTCCAGAGCACCGTGCTGGCCCCGCAGCCTCCAGAGAGCAGACGCTAAGTTCAGTTGAGGGCCTGTCCCAGGCGGAGGCTTGGGCACCTCCGTCAGCCTCTCCCCCGGGGATTATAGGAAGACGAGGACGTTTCTAGCTAAAAGCCTCTGGCAGGAGGATGGAGATCTGCCTCAGCTCTGTCCCGGCCAGCTGTGTGATCCTGGGCGGGGAAAGGCATCTCTCTGAGCCTCACATTCCCCACCTGTGAACTGGACTGGGAACAGATGCTTCTCACAGACTAAACGTGCAGAGGTGGTCTGCCTCCTGAGGAATGCCTCAGGCCTTCTGGAACCCCCAATCCCGTCCCCATCTGGGCCTGTCAGCCGGGGGGCTGTCCTGATAACCAGACAAGGCCATGTCTGCTTGAGGCCAGGCCGGTGTGGCGGCTGCCTGGGGGCCGGAGAGGGAGAAGCACCCCTCGCTTCTAGCCAGGGTACCGTCACACAGCCCCCGGGCCTTCATTCTGATGGGACCTGGGGTGCCGCCTCTGCCCCTCTCTCCCCTTCCTGCCCTTCTAAGGCGCCTCTCTTTCCTCACTGTGCTCACGCTGCCCCTGACCCCACCAGGCAGCCAGCAGACCCCTACCTGTTTACAAGTCTTCCGTGGCCCCCGGACATCCCAGGATAAAGGGCCAGCCCCCTCCTGTAGGCCCTTCCCCGGGCATCCTGGGCCTGAGTGCCCTGCCATCCTTTTCCTGATGCTTGGCTTCTGTCTCGGCAGCCCCGACTCGGGCAGCCTCACCTGGTGCGGCCCCCACGCAGCCTGGCCCCCGAAAGAGCTGCCTCCCTGGAAAGCCTTCCCTGACGTCCCCTCCAGAGTTGGCTGTCCCTTGTCACAGACACAGAGGGGGAGCTAGCTCCTGTCTGGGGCCCCCGGGGCTAGCCTGTGGCCCACACTGGGTGCCTGCCCACAGCACTGGGCGGATGAATGAGGAGTCAGAGCTGCTGAGAGTAGGGTCGGGTCTCGGGCCTCCAAGAACCTTCGGACGCATCAGCCAGTCTGCTCAAGCATCGGGAGGAGGGGAGACGGGAGCTCTGGGAGCACGCAGGAGACAACTGTTCCTGCTGGCCTCTGCCCACCCCACGGAGGGCACAGCGTGGCAACCCGGGGCCCCTGTGGATGGCTTCCAGGTGGGAGTGGGCTGGCGCTGCCCTAGAGCAGCCCTGTGGGGCGGGCGTGCTGCTGGGCGGAGAACAGGGGAGGGAGGGGAGGAAACAGGTGGTGGGTGGGAGCTCTTCCAGACTGTTCTAGAAGGTGTTGGGAGGAGGGCCGGGGTCTCTGAGGAAATCCAGGTTCCAGCTCCGGGAGTCAAGGCCCCAGACCTCCCCCCTCTCAGAAGGGCCAATCAGTAGGGCACCCCCTTCCCAAAATCAAGCTGGTGCAACACCCAACAGGGAGCCTTGAGGCTGGACCCCTGCACCGTCCACACTCTTGAAACAGAGCTTGGGACAAACCCTCCTGGTCGCACCACGGCCCCCGCGTTTCAGGCAGAATCACCCCCGCTTTCCCATGTGTGTCTGCACCTGCCCGTGTGACCCCTGTGTGCCCTGGGCCTTCGGCTCTGGATTTTCCAGGACCTCTGTTACCCTCACCCTCCAGCCTTTGGTCTTGCTTCACAGTGGCTTTTGGCTTCCAGAATACACTGAACCTTTGAAACCACTCCTTTGATACCCCCTTCTGGGCCCTTTCCAGGAGCAGGGCGCGCACACCCCCCACGGAGCCGAAGCCTCCAGGCCGGGTATTCCCGGCCGGGCTTGTCCTGCCAAGTGCCGGCGCCCTGACCCAACCCTCTGCCGTCGGCCCGGGGAGCTCGGGCTGTGCGCGTGAGGCTCCGAGACGCCAAGCCTGGGGTCTGGACGTCAGCCTTCACTTTCCCGTGTTCCCTGATTTGAGGGCCTGATGCAGTTTTTGACGAGTCCCACGGTCCTTAAATTCTCACTCCAGGGACAATATCCGGACTGCTCATCTCTACCGCCATGGCCAGCGTCTGCGTCCAGCCACGTCTCTCCAGCCTGGGTGAGGACGGCAGCCGCCTCGCGGCTCTTCCAGACCCTGCCCAGGGAACCCCGCCCGAGCCGTGGTCAGGGACCCGCTCAAAATGAAAACCCAAGTCGGTGCTTTCCCTGCCTGGGGGCATCTGGGGAGCTCGCCGAGGTTTGGAAGAATGAAGGGCCCGGCTCTCCCCGGCATGCAGGCCCCGCACCATCTGGCCTGGCCTCCCCCGTGTCCCCCGCACCTGGGCATGAGGCACCCCCCTTTGGGTCCTTGCACCCCTGGCCTCTGCACCACAGCCATGTGCCCCTGGAAAGGCCTCTCCCGGGCCCTCCCCGCCTCGGTGCAGGGCCGGCCCGGTGCTCGCTCATCTGCTGGGTCCTACGTCACCATCCGACACCGAGCAGTCCGTGACACACATTTAGTTCAGTGATTTTAAAAACTGACAAACTGTCTTCCGCACCCGACAGAGGATCCCCAGGGACAGGGAAGGGCGGCTTCATTCACCCTTGTCCCCAGCCCCTGCACACGGGAGGAGCCCAGAAACCCCATCTGGTACCGGGGTGAAGGAGACCTGCCCGGGGGTCCAGCCGAGGGTAAAGGGCTGCGCAGGGGCAGCCCTGGTGAGAGGGCCAAAGGGGTTCAGGAGGAGCTGCGGGAAACAGGGCGGGGGGCTTGGCGGGGTGGGCCTCTGGCTGTGGGGAGCTCCCCTCAGCACCTCTTGGGGCTCCCAGGGCCAGCCTGTGGGTCTTGGGCCGCCGAGAACCTTCGGATGCATCAGTCCCACGATCCTTAAATTCTAACTCCCCGAGACACGAGGTGGAGGTGGTGTGGGGACAGGTGCCCCCCAGGCCTCCTCAGGCCGGGTAGGGGCAGTAGAGCCCCCTGCAAGCGCTCTGCTTGGGCATGGCTGCGGTGTGGACAGGTGGGCTCCTGGCCCCTTGTCGGACACCGAGCGTGCCTGCCCCTGCAGTCCCGTGCCCGAGAGGGAGGCAGCGTGGCCTGACTTTACCCTCTTCTGCCCCAGTTCCGAGGGCACGGGGCCAGGCCTGCTGCGTCGCTGCTGGCCGTGGGGATGGCTGGGACCGCGGGGAGCCTTGGCCAGTCCCCCCGGCATCAAGTCCACATGCTGCTACTCGGCTCCAAGTGGGCTGAGCAACGGCTACAGAAGGGCTTTATTTTCAAATAAACAGGTGGAAGGAGTGTTATTTCTGTCAATAATCCCTAGTTTCTTCCCAGCAGAGCAGCTAGGAAGGAGAAGTCACATGCTATCTATTTTTACAGGCTCAAAAAAAGCTCCCCCCGGACTATTTAAAACCAGCGGAAGCCTCCCCTGTCCGCATCTTCACCCACTGAACTCGGGGAGTTTGAGCCCCTCTGCCCTTGCTCTCGCGCCCTTCCAGCCTGGCCGGCTCCCTGGCAAGGTGGGGCACGGGGCCCGCGGCTGCTGGGGGACTCACAGGGCCAGCCTGGTGCCAGGGGGTGGCCCCTCCCTCCCTCGCAGGGGCACTGGCGGTCCCCTCTACGCCCTGCCCAGGCTGCTCAGGGCTCCTTTGTCGGGGCTGCGGTGTGGCCCCTTCGGTCTCCAGAGCCCTGCCAGCTCTCACTTCCTGCTCCCCTCGCTTCTTGTTTCTTGAGGGACCCCTTAACAGCCCAAGTACCCCTGGAGGCCCTCAGGAACTCTTGGGGGTGAGGCGGGGGTGAGGCAGGGAACCGGCGGGAGCAGAGGGGCTCTACCCTCTCACTTCCGGCGGCTGGGAGACTGGCCCGTTCCCTCAGGCTTCCCCCCATCGTCCTAGAGCCTCATTTCTAATTGCAAACAGAGGTCCCTCTGTCTCCCTGGTCCCCAGCGGAGAGCCCCCACATCACTGCTCCAGCGACAAGGACACACAGCCTCGCTGTGTTTTTGTACGGGTGGCAGGAAGACAATCCCATCCCCGTGCAAGGGGAGGTCACCTTCCCAGACCTCCCTGGGTGGTGCTGTTGCCCAGCTCTGCTGGATGCTACCATGAGGTCGAAGGTGAAGAGATGGCCAACCCCCAACTCTGCCTCCCCTCGCCCCCCCGCCCAGGGCCACAGTGAATCCCTGTGGGCCCAGGAGGTCCCGCAGTGAAGACATCGTTAGCCTAGTGCAGTGGGCAACTCCTTCCTTGGACAGCAGGACCCTAACTTGAACCCTGCTGGGGCGCCTCGGCATGGGCCCCTCCCTCTTGTCGGCCCCTCCCGCAGAAGTGCGGGCGACCACAGATCCCCCCGCCTCCGCCGCCACAGGCAGCCACGGTCACACACCCAGTGCGAGCGTGCAGCCCGCGCCCCTGCCCCAGCGGCTCTGAGCTGACCTTTGCACGTCTTCCCGTCGGGCTGCAGCGTGAATCCCACCGGGCAGCTGCACCGCACGCCAGTGGCCGTGTCTCTGCAGGTTCGGTCACAGCCTCCGTTGTTTACCGCACACGTCTCTGGGTGGGGGAGGGGAAGAGACAGAGATGCTCAGTCTCCTCCGACGGAAGCCACCGCCTTTCTCCATCCGTGGGGGGACCACCTGAGACAGGAGTTCTGGCTGATTCCCTCTAGCTGTGGGCTTCCCCGAGCCTCAGGGTCCCCGTCTGTAAAATGGGAGAATGGCACCAGTCCTGTGGGCTGCCAGTGGGGACCCACCATGATGATGGTAAAGGTCTGCACGCCCCAGAAGGCTGTGCTGGGGTCACTGCCAGCAGGTCTGCACTGCTGAGATCAGCCTGGTTGGTCTCTAACTGCCTAGGGCCCGACTCTTAAACCCTTGTCCTGCCCGGACTTGGACTCCAAGCCCAGACTCGCGGTCCCTGGGGCTCCCATACTGGTCTCAGCATGGACTGGCTTGTGGCCCTGGCTGTGGGGCTTCCCCGAGCCCGCACCCCATCCATCACCTAGATGAGGCACTCAGCTCAACATCTGTTCTCACTGAGCCGTAAGCTAAAGGCGTCTGGTTTTTGTCCACTTGAAGCTTGTCTAGTGTTTTTTTTTTTTTCCCTTTACAAATTCAAAGGGCCTGGAATGGCTGGGCCAGAGCCTAGGTCACCAAACCCGTCGTGTGGTGAGAATGATCCTCCCCAGGCCCGGAGGAGGGGCCGGCAGAGCTGGGTCACTGGGGCACAGGTGGCCCGCACACGGCGGAGCCCATTCCTTGCCTCTGAGCTGTTCAACCTGGGTTTCTTCCCGAGCATCTGTGTGCTTTGATCTTGTGGGAACTGAAAAGCCGAGGGCCCCATCTTTTATAACCCCTACTCTCTGCCTGCCTACCTTGGCTTCCCCTGGGCACCTGGCCCTATGGGCCTTTCCCTTGAAGGTTCCCCCTAACTGGTTTATTCTCTCTCCTTCTGTGGCGTCTGCATTCCCAGAGGAGTGACCACTGACCACGTGCCCCAGTAGCCAGGAGTCCCCGCTGCTCGGTAGACCAAATCCATGATGCCTTTCCTTTGAACTTCAATCTGTGCGCGGGTGTTGGCAGGGCAGGCAGAGGGGAAACCTGGCTTTCCCTCCTGCGTGCATGTCTGCACCTCTGTGATCCTGCCGGCTGGGGGTGGGTCGTGTCCTGGACACATGGGCTGCGGTGGGAGAGGGCCACCGGCCCTTCTTCCCGAGGTAGATGCCTTCGCCAAGATAGGAGGAGGAGTACCTCCTACCGAGAGGCGAGTGTCCCTGCCTCTGACTCTTCCTGGCCCGTCTCTCAGTGTGTCTCCACACATCTCAGCCCTCCAGCTGTGCGCGTGGTTCTGGGAGCCTTCCTGCCTGTGTGTGTGTGCTGGCCCGGCGGCGTGGAGGCCTCTCATGGGCTGGTGTCCCCAGGCCCAGCTCAAAGACCACCTCCTCAAGGGGCGTCCCAGGCCCCAGGCGCAGAAAGGCGGCCACCGCCCTCCCCTGTACTAGGTTGGCCTTTGTTAGTGGGAGCCGTGCTCTGCCGGGTGTCTGGCCGGCTCAGGCCCTCTCGTCTCCCCACCTGCCTATTTACTGGGGCAGCGGAGGTGGGTAGGCCAGAGCGCGAGCTTTATCCCGCCGCTCATGGGGTAACCCAGCCAGGCTACCCCTCTGGCTGGACCGCAGCACCCACACCTGGCAGGTGAGGATGACAGGCCTTCCCTCCTGGGCCCGAGGTGAGGAGCAAAAAACCCCCCACTTGAAGCGCTTGCTCTAGGCCCTATGTGCTCTAGGCACGTAGAAGGTGATTCACAAACGGTGGCTGCCCCGCCTGGGCTTCTAACCAGAGGGGAAATCCCACCTCCCAGCCCCAAATCAAAGGGCCAACGCAGGCCCCAAGTGCCTTTTCAGCCCTTCGTGTGGGAGAGCTGCTCTGTGCAGAGGGCCAGAGGGCCTGCCTGCTCTCCGGGTGCAGGGAATTAAGGCTCAGGCCCCGGAGAACTGGGGCTGGGGCCTGGCCGTGACCTTACTCGGTGACAGTGATGGTGACTGGGCCTCTCTGTGGGGAGGTGGGGTGTGGCATGGGCACTGGAGGTCGCGTCCCTGAGAAATGGACCTGGCCAAATGGGCTCCTGCTGGCCCTTCACATCCCCCGGGGGTTTGGGGGGACTCGGAACATGGCCTTCCAGAGCTGAGGGGCCTCGGCACCCACGGGGCAGGCGGAGGCCGGGAGGGGGCTGGGGTCTCGTGGAGAATCACCCACTCTCTAGCCTCTGCCCTGCACTGTGCACACATTTAATCTCCCGTGTTGCTCTAGACAATACCTGGTGGCCAAACTTCCGGTTCTGAGCGAGAGGCTTCCCCGGGGAAGGCCCCATGGGCTGTTCTGGGTGCCGGCCCTTCACCCCTTAGGACTTGCTTACGGCGGGTCACCTGCTCCAATCCCAGTTCAGCCTTCCAAGCCTCACGTCCCCCAGGCTCTCAGCAGCTCTGGGAGGCGGCTCCGGCCCCTTCTACCTCCCTGGCAAGGAATCGGCCCAGAGTTGTGCCTTCAGTGGCAGAGTTGGGGGCACCTGCTGGGTCTGACCCCAACCACCCGACAGCCTGAAATCTCCAGCCTCGGCCCCAGGACCCTACAGCGCCAGCAGGAACTACACTCCATGATCCGCCCCGACGGCTCCTGCCCCAGTGCTCCCTGAGCATGCTGCCCTCCTCCGCCCCCTTGCCTGGGGTCCCCAGGCCTGGTCTTGCTACTTCTTTAGCATCCGATGCCAGCCCCTGCCCTTAACAACTACCATTCTGGGCTAGGTGACCAAAGTCCTTTGTGACAGTCACAGCCTTGCCAATGGTCCCTCTCTTCCCAAACACTGCCTCACTATGAGGAGTTAGTGCCTCCAGGCTCATGCAGTCATGCTAAGTGCCAACACTTACTGAGGCCAAGCCCTGTGCTGGGTGGGGGAGGGGGCAGTGGACTGAGCAACCTGCCACCAGCCTGTCCTCTAGGCGGCCCAGGCCACCTGCGTCCCCTCGACAGCACGGGGTTGGTGGCTGTGCCTTTCCGAGGATAGCAGATGTACACGGCCCGATGGGAGAAGCACAGAAAAGAGGATGACAAAGCCTACGCAGTCCTTTGGGCTCAAATGGGGGCCGGGGAGTGAAGTCTACAGTTACAGGACGGGCCAGCCTGGGTGGCACAGGGACCTTTGTCCCTGGGAATCTCCAAGTGGAGGCAGGCAGGAGCTCCTTGCCTTGGACGGCGATGAGCCTGGGACCCTCCCCCTGGACCACTCTCTCCGACTGCCTCAAAAAGCAGCCTCACCTCTGTTTCCCAAGACTAGAGGCACCCAGGCCTGGCACTGGGCCACCACTGTCTCGATGCAGAAACCGGACAGCCTGCCCTCTCCTCTGACTGCGGGGTCACCCCAAATGCAAACAGCAAACATGGGCTGGGGACTGCAGTGGTGTCCCTGGCGCTCAGGGTGGGGTTGCAAATGGGGTGCTGCAGGCCGCCCTGGGAGGCCACACCCCATCTAGGAGCACAGGCTGCCAAGGGAGGCTGGAATCCAGGCACCAGACCTCTGGGGGTGCGAGGGGGAAGAGGGCAAAGCCGAGTGCTGTCCCAGGGAGCTGAAGATTTTCCCTTTGGACTCAGAGCCCTGTAGTCTCTCCAAGAGGGCTACTGGGTCTTTCCAAAGTGTCTCCTCTCCCCCTGGAGGGACAAGGGGAACAAACCCCTCCAGGGCACAGCCCTCTACAGCCGCCAAAGCATCTTGTCATCTATTGGCTTCACAGCAGCCCCAGAAGTTGGCTTCTTCTGCAGGCAGAGAAACTGAGGCTCGAGGAAGTTCAAGAACTTGCCCAGGCAGGATCAGCTACCTATTGGGAGACCCCATGCAAAATAAAAATGAAGGGCCCGTGCTCAAAAATTAAAAATTTCAAGACAGAGGCAACTGGAATTCAACCCATTGGGGGCCCTTCTGAGGGTAGGGCCTGGGGCAAGTGTACGGGGCACACACCTGTGAAGCCAGCCCCGTGTCTCAGGTCCCTCCGTTCCTTAGAGAAGCCAGTATTTGGAACCAAGGTTGGGGCACTCCTGGCGGATGAGTGAGCCAGACCGGGCCAGAGAGCCAGGTCTTTGTTGGGGGCCCTCTGAGCAGCTGGCGCTGGGGCAGTGGGGATGGGCACTCATGGAGCCTGGTCTCCTCCCCAGCGAGGGGGGCCAACTCTTACCCCATGCGGCTGGGTGGGGGAGGCTGGGCAGGGCGTGGGGGCTAAAGCATGAAGGGACCTGGGAGTAAACCCCTTTTCAGCAGATGGGGAAATCCTAGATGTGTCACCAGGTCGGCCTCTGGTCTTCTCCCTGCCAGAGGCCTTTCCCTACGGAGGCAGAGCCGATGTGAGCACGGGAGGCCAGCCCTGGCTCGGACGGCAGGCTGCTCTGAGTCGGCGCTACCGGCCTGCTCTGCCCTAGGTCTGGGGCAAGGTCTGGCAAGGCCCGCGAAGGACAGTCTCAGTCACAGCGCAGGGGCTGAAACATGAGCTGTGGAGGCAGAAAATGGGGCTGCACGCCTGGCCCTGGGGCCTCAGGCGAGTCCCTCTACTCCCGGAGCCTGGGCTTCCTGACATGCGACGTGGAGGTGACGGCGTTTACCGCGGAGCTCCTGCAAGGCCCGGACAAGTGTGGACATTGCGGCGCTTGGTGAACTGTCCCCACAGTGACCACAGGCCCCCTCCCGAGCCTCCGCGCGCAGTCTCAGCACCCCGGCCGTCGCGGGTTTGTCTGAGCTCCCACTCTGGGTGACGCGGATGTGCCGCAGAACGTCCCTGGGTTTCTGGTGACCTCAGCTTGGGGGGCAGCTCAGGTTCACCGCTCTGAACACCAGTCTGGGAAGGACTCGTTGGTGCTGGGTGGCTGGGAGGGAGGGGCGGAGCCGGACATGGCTCAGCCGCTGACCCAGGCCTCAGGGAGGCAGGCTGGGGCCCCGACTCTGCCTTTCTCACAGGAATCCGGGTCCCCTCCCCGGCTCACTCCAGCTCATCTAAGCTCGGGCTCCACAGACGGCTCCCTCGGTCAGGCCCGTGCGCCCCTCAAGACTCAGGAGGCACCTCGAGTTCTCCTGGGCCCTGCCGGCTCTCCCAGGCCCCAGGCTTCTGTTCGGGTGGTTGTCTCCCCCAGAGACCACTCGCTCCCCAGGAAGAGCTGTGTTGGGGCACCCCGTGCCCAGCACAGGACCGATTCCTGCTGAAAGGACAAGGCCCCGGAGGAAGGCGGTGGTTCGAGGGGACCAAGCCCCGGCCCCACGCCCCATGCTGGGCCTGGCGGGGGAGGGAGCCTCAGATGAGCCCGCCAGCACAGAGGACCTGCGAGTCTGGCCGCGCCAGCCAGGGGCATGGGCTCTGGGCGAGGGAGGAAGCTCGTGGGGGCCGACGGCAGGCTGAGGGGACTCACCCGGCTGAGCGGGCCCGACGAGAACTGGACATGGGTCCGGACATGGGTCCGGAGGCCTGAATGCCACACTTAGTTCCTGATGCACTGGGGGACTTTAGGCAAAGGATCCTCTCGTCCCCGGGCTGTGGCTTCCCCCCCACCTCCCTCCCCCTGGTGTGACAAGGAATCCCCAGAATCCCAGGCTTGCCTCCAGGGCACGTGTCAGGCCCGCCCCACAGGCTCTGACCTGGCGGCTGAGGCCTGAGCCCCAGGACCCACCGAGACCCTGTCGGCCCAGACTCCTGCCCTGTCCCCGGAAGGCCCCACCCTGGCGGTGGGAGTAGCCCAAAGCTTTTGCCGCCACCTGTCTAGGCCTCAGTCAGGGCTGGCCCCCTGCCCTTCTGCGGCTAAGATCAACGGAAGCCCGCTGGGAAGAGGGCTTAGCCACTGGCTCTCTCAGCCCAGCCTCGGAATCTCTGACCCCTGAGCTCTCCTCTCTCGGCTGATTCCTGAGCCTCCCGTGGCTCCTATCACTTTGGGATAAAAATGCTCCCCGCACTGGCCGGGCTCTCCTTCACTGCCCCTCTCTCTTTGTGCTGGCCCCACTGACCTCTGGGTGGCCCCGGGGCCCGTCGTGGGCCTGGCCAGCAGGCCGATGACCCTCATGGCTCTCTGGCACAGTGAGGCTGCTGGTCTGCTCGAAGTCCCCTGGGCAGGTGAGAAGAGCCAGGCCTCAGGCCGACAGCAGAAGCCGCTTCCCCAGCCCTTCCGCAGGGAGTGGGGAGCAGGGCTCATCCCTGTCTGCTGCCTGTCACCCCTGCTCCTGACCTCACTGGCTCTCCCCTTCTGCCTGGGCCCCTCCTCTGCCTCGGCAGTGGTCTGCAGAGAACGGGTCTTGCCCGTGTGGGGAGAGGCCCCACGAGGCTGGGCGCTGGATGACCCTGCTCTGGGAGCACCTGAGGCTCTGAGGGAAGCTGCGCCCTGGGGGACATGCTGGGGCGGGGGTGTTGGGAGCCAGCGCGACTATGGGGGCCCAGACTGCAGCCCCAGCAGGAAAGGGGCCCAAGCCGGGTCCCAGGCGAAAGGGGAAAAGAGGCCTTCGGAGCCCCGCTTGGCACCCAGTACTGCTCTCTATCCCATCTGAGCCCAGAGGACCCCTTGGCCCGTGGTTCTCAAAGGGCCGGCCCGGCCTTGAGGCAGCCTTGGTGGGATCTGGACGCTGCCCCTGTGGCCCCTAGCGGGGTGACCATGACACCCACCTGGGCCCTGTGCTGACTCCAGCCCAGCCGTGTGGAGGGGACAGGCCCTCAGGCCCACCCCACCAGCTCCATCTACCTGGGCCCGGCCCCGCTGAGGGCAGTCTGCTGTCAGTGTCGGTGGAACTGTCTTCTGGAGGCAACGGGCAGGCCTGTGATTTCAGGGGTGACACGTCTCAGCGGCCTGCCTGGCAGGTGGGATTCCCACGCTGGTGCTCAGAGAGCAGGACCCTTCTGGACCCGAGGGACGGTGCCTGGCAGGCTGCAGTAACACGTCTGGGGGCCGAGGGCAGAGAAGAGGCTGACCACGAGTGAGATGAGCAGACCTGGGGAAGCTCCCCTTCTCCTGGCCCCCGACTCCTGCCTTTGTTCTGGCTACTGCGGGGAGGGGTGCTGAGAGCAAAGCGGGGTCACCTGTGCCCTCTCGTCGGGGTGCATCCTCAGGAAGGAGACGGTGAGGTCCTGATGCTCTGTCTATAGCGGGCTCATGAAGGCCCAGCTGGTGACCCTGCCTTGGCGCAGTCCTGCCCCTCTCACCTTGCGGGACCGTGGCGGTTTGGGGGTCACACCCTTCTCAGAACACCCACTAGCAGCAGCAAACGCTCTCTGAGCGCTCACATGCCCACCTTCCCCTGGATGGAGTGGGGGGTGGCATCATGGGGAGAGCAGGCCTGGGTCAGCTGCTCATCCCTGAGCCTCCGTCTCCTCATCTGTAACCTGAAGGGCACCCTTGCAAGTTGCTGGGAACTTTCCCACATCTAGGTACTCAAGGACTCAGCCCAGAGGCTGCTCACCAGAGGGGAGCCTTGTTCCACATTCCTGGTGGCTGCCGGGATTCAGGGAAAGATACTGTCAGAGAACAGCCTGGGGCCAAGGGAGGCGATGCCCAGCATCCATGCACCCCTATTCCCCCTCCTACCCCGTGATTTCCTGGGGCCGGTGAAGCCGGCACATGGATCCTGCCTTCCCTCTCAGAGCTCTGGCCTGTGAGCCGGGCAGACCTCACAGAAGGCTCCAGATGACAGGTGCCCGGCTGGCCTCTGAAAGGCGCTCGCTCACCTCGCTGGTTCTTTAGACCCCCTTTCCTATGGCACCTCTATCTCTGACCTGATCGAGATCAGGCGGGCCCCAGGCTTCTCGCCTCATGGCCCGGGCCCAGCATTCCGAGTACCCGAGGAAAGCGCCAATGGCCTGGGCAGGAGAAGGCGGGAAGGAAGAACGGAATATGACGGGCAGTGCCATACGCAGGCCAGGCGCCCCACATCAAGCACCTCATCCAAGCTTCAGGGTAGAGGCTACGGCCCCCCTTTCGACAAAAGAGAAAACCAAGGCTCAGAGACGTGAGGCGCCCCCGGCCCGGAGACGATGCTAGCCACTGGGGGAGTCAGCACAGGGCCCAGGTCTGGCCACAGAGCCTGGGCCTGGACAACAAACAGGAAAGAATCACTGTTAGCAAAACTCCAATCAAGTGCCTCTGAGAACAAACGCATGGTCCTCCAAACAAAGACACGGCCTGGCTGAGCTACCTGGCGCCACCCCAACTTCCCTGGGACAGACCCGGCAGTCTCGCTGCAGGAAGAGCTGAGCTCCGGCTGCTCCTCGGTCAAGAGGCAGCGGCCGACGCCTGGTCCCCAGCCAGCACCGGGCCTGCCCTGGGTCGGAGCCGCAGCCAGGAAGGCTGGCCCGGGGCCGCCGGGTGGCTGGGGCGGGAGGGGAGCCGTGGGAGGCTGGCGGGCGCTCGGTCACTGCTGCCGTTTCTGCACGCGGCGCCCCTCAGAAGGGCGCAGATGAACAAAAGATTGTGTTGGTAAAATGAAGATGCCCTGGACTCTGGGGTGCCTTCCGTCTGTGGCTTGGAGTGTAAGCTCCAGGACCCTCCTGAGCGCGCAGGGCAAGGAGCCGTGCCAACCAGTAAACACACCGGGAAGTGGGCCATTAGGTGGCAGGGGGCACTGGGGTCACATCCTGCAGGGCTGTGGGACCCATGTGGACCCCATCCTGGGGGGGCAAAAAACCTAGGGAAGAGTGAAGGCAGGACAGGGAGGGGGCTGGGCGCGGGGTGTGGAGGCCCAGAAGGAGCACGTGGGGCTCGAGCGTGCCCAGCTGCCCGCGGGATGGGGCGGCCCGAGGAGCAGCGGAGGGCGAGCCTCCTACCCAAGGGCCTCCCCCAGACAGGCTATGTCAGTCGGGAGCTTCGGTGGCTGACCGGGGAAGCACTTGTCCAGGCACCACTGTCCCAGCCAACTGACCCCTGTCCCAGCCCCAGAGGCTGGGGAAACATGAGGGGCTTTTAAGTTCTGACAGGGGAAGGGACTTACCAGGGCCATCCGGGGGGAGGGAGCAGCACGGCAGGCCAGGTGTCTCCATGCCCAGGTCTCTGGTCCAGCCATGGCTTCCCTCCAGGGAAGCCACGAACACCCGCCTCTGGCGTGCCACGTGACCCTGGCTCACCCCTCACCGCCCCCTGAGCTGGGCCACCTTTGCCAGGAGACGAGGACGGCACTATCTCCGTCAGTCCTCGGGGGTCACCTCACCTGCCTGCCTGAGCACATCGCTCTCTCTGTAACACCGTTCTGTGCTCCCTGCCCTCTGCCTCCAGCCGCATGGACACCCCCGAGCCCGAGCCCGGGCCCGGGCCCCAGCCGCCACCACGCACCGGCGTCCCCCCGTAGGATTCTCTATGGCCGCTGTGCCTCCAATACCGCCGCCTGCCACGAGTTCTGAACCCCAACCACTGGGCCTGAGACCACACTTCCTGCTTGGTTCGCTCTGACCCCACCACTCAGGGACAGCAGCAGGGACCCCCCTCCCCATCTGCAGGACTTGGGGGAGGGCTTGCCTGCACTGACCTCTCTGTAGAGGGGCAGGGCGCACAAGGCCCGTACCTGTCCCCCGAGCCTCGTTCTGGGGGCTGAGAAAAGGGCGTTCGGAAGTTTCCCTCGTTGTTAGCTCTGCCCCTCGAGGGAACAGCTCCCCCCGTTTTATACTTTATGAGATGGGCGCAGAACCTGGCTAGAAGCAGATTCGAACTTCATCTGGAGCCCAGAGAGAGGGGAGAGCTGTAAGGCGTCAGGCTCCAAAGGAAGCCGCAGGCTTATGGGGGAGTGCCCTGGGCCTCTCCAGGGCAGGGGCAGGACCGGTCCCTCCGGCCAGGCTCGGGCCTTGGCACCGGGGACCCTGGTTCTGCCCAGACACACTGCGAGGCTGGGGCTGAGTTCTGCCGTCTAAGCCGCCACACCCATCCGGGCCAGCCGATGCCCCGCCCCTTCTTGTCTGACACGCCCTGCCAGCCCCCGCCCCTCCACTCTCCCCTGGACCACTCGGTCAGGCCACCACGACCCACCTCCTTCCACCAGCCCTTAGGGCATATGTGGTGCATGAGCACGTGCGTGTGTGTGCGTGAGTGCACGTGTGTGTGTGTATGTGTGCGTGAGTGCACGCGTGTGTGTGCGTGTGTGTGTGTGGCTAAACTGAGGTCAGGAGCTCAGGACCACGGCCAGGGTTCCCGGCTGACCAGAGACCCGCCACACTTGGCACCAGTTCGCGGACAGGGGTGAAGTCTAACTACCCTCGTTCTTCCTGCATGAGAGCCCAGCGCCTGGCGCTTGGCCTAAGGTCTGCCCAGCCTTTCCCTCTGACTGGCCTCCTGCTGAGCACCTGGCCTGGGAAACTGCTGTGTCTCATCACCTCCCTCATCACCTCCCTCGTCTCACGTCTGTCCGAGCCCCTCCCCACTGCCGGGCTTGCCTACGGTTCCGGATCCGGGTCTCCCCCTTTCTCTCCCAGCTGGACACCTGCCTGTGGGAACGCTGAACAGCGAGGCCGCACTCAGCCCCAGGCATGTCCTGCAGGAAGCCTTTGTTCATGCTCTGCGCCAACCGGCCTTCCCCATGCCCCTGCTCTGGGCCAGGCCCTGAGCTGTGCTCCCGGGGGCCGGCAGAGCCGGCAGACTTGGCCGCTGCCCCAAGTCGGGGAGTCCCAGGCTTGGGATGAAAGAGGGTATTGGTGGAGGAGGGGCAAGGAGCAGGGATCGGGGTGGCAAGGAAAGTCCAGTTAGGTGTGGATGAGCCTTTGCTGGGGAGAACGGCATCGGATGGCATCTGGTGAGGAGTGGGGGGAGGTGTGGCCCGCATGGGCAGCTGCACATGCAGGCTTCCGGGAGGGGACCTCCAGGAGGTGACTGATGGGTGGCTCTGGAACCAGGACTTGGGGGGGTGTGGGGTCCTGGGGGGTGGGGGAAATCAGGAGAGGCCCAGGGGCCCTGGAGATAGTGGCTGTAGAGAAGAGCTGGGGGGGAGGGGGACAGAGGAGTGGGGAGCCGGGCAGAAGGAGTGTGTGTATGACATCGACTGGACCTCTCAGGGGGTTGTATGGTTAGATGGGGCTGGGGAAAGCACGGGCCTCAGTCTGCAACCCCCAAAGGGCAGCCATGAGCACAACTTTTGGGCCTCTGTGTCCTCATTTGTAAAATGGGAATTGCTTTAGCGCCTAAGCCTCAGGGTGGCTGGGAGGCGAGTGAAGGCTGGGACAGAGCAAGGCCCAGAGAAGCTGGGGTTCTTGGCTAACTATTGCTGTACTCACTGGACCCAGAGCACCTGGCCCCCCTGGGCTCAAGGGGACCCCTAAGGGGGCAGGCTGTGAGGACACTCCAATTGGGAGGGCTGATGCTACTCAGGTACTGACTTACGGCCCTGGGCTTGGGAGTCTGCAGACCTCGGACCCTGGAGCAAAGCACAATGAGGAGGAAGAGTCCTCCAGAATGAGCCGGCTGATGTGCACCGAGGCTGCCGAGGAAGCGGAGGGTGTCCGCTCTGGGGGGGCCTGCTGGGGCTGTGAGCCCACCTGTGGAGGTGGGGCTTCTTGCACGGGGCGGGGCTTCCTGCAAGGACTAGCGCATCCCAGGCTGCCAGCCGCCCCCTGCACCTGGAGATCAGTGGACCGATAGGTGGAACAAGCCAGTGAGGAGGGTGGATGGGGGCTCCACCTCTGGAGCTCACAGCAGCCAGTCTGGGAGTTTCTTCCCAGACCAATTCTGAACCATTTGTGGTCAAGAGAGTAACAGCCCCTGAAATGTCCTTGTCCTGGTCCCCCATGCCACTACGTGGCAAAAAAGACTCAGCAGGTATGACTAAGTTAAGACCCTTGAGATGGGCACTTGTCCTGGATCATCTGGGTGGGCCCGATGTGGTCACAAGATTCCTTAAAGGTGGGTGGGGGAGGGAGGGCAGAGAAAGAGAGCCTGATGGAAACAAGGTCAGGCAGATGAAATGCTGTCAGATCTGAAAACAGGAAGAGGCCTAAAACCAAGGAACACGGTTGGTTCTAGAAGCTTCTAGAACTTCCAGAAAAAAATGCAGCCCTTGCTGACACCTTGGTTTTAGCCCAGTGAGTGCAAAGCCCAACTTGTGACCTACGGAGGATGGTGCACTGCAGCTGTCGTAAGGCACTAGGACGGTGGGACCCTGTTAGCAGTGACAGGACGCACAGCACCCATCCTGTGCACACTGTGGGACTGACTCGACACCTGGGTTGACAAGAATGACCCACAGCGTCTCATCAGTCCTGCTAGGAGTGATGTCCCAGGGGCCCACGGTAAACTCAGCTGGGTACTTGGGTTTTGCACAAGTCAGCCAGATATTTGAAATTTTTCGCTCCAACCCTCAACTCCAAATATTTTAACTGATTTTAATGTAGATCAAAAATCTGTTACATATTTTGAGACCCTTTAAAGGAAAGAAAGTGCCCTGTTCTTAGCCTGTGCTCAGCGACTGTGGGTATTTATAAATGGCAATTGCTGGATACAGGGGAGACTCCAAGGCCAGGGCAAGGCCACTTAGCCCTGAATGGCCCCCAGCTGCTCTGCTACAGGCCACCACCTGTCAGTGACATGGAAAGCGGGGGTCGCCCAGGGCCTGCAGGAGCGGTCTGTCACTGATGTGGTCACGATGGAGAGCGACGAGGACAGCGTGTCTTCATGGGGACTCCTGGGCCGGCAAGTGCCACCCTACACTCACCTGGTCTTATCCTACACCCCCCCCAAACAAGCCCTGTTGGCATAGGAGATAACGGGTATCCCAGGGATGAAAGACACCCGCCAGGACACCTCAGCCACCGGGTGACTGCCTCATACACGCCCTGCTTCGGTGGTACCCTATACCGTGACGACCGTGGGCACTGCTCATCGTAGCCTGTTCCAGGGCATTTGAGCCCTGCCCTCCCTCACTAGTTGCTGTCTCTGCCCTCTGATGAGGAGCTGGCCAGTGCAGCAGTCGAGGGGGGCACAGACTCTGGAGGTGGCCGGCCCAGCATCTGACCTTGCCATCAAACTCCACAGGGTCTTGCTTTCCTCATCTGCTTCTCTCCTGGGCCACAGAACGAGGTCCTTCCCCTTCTGCCAGTCCCACCCCCTCCCCTCCAATGACCTAAAAAAGGGCTCACATGACCCACCAGCTACAGGATCCACTGGGATCAACTGCCTGTGCCCCCTCCCACAGGTCACCGATGCGGACCCAACCCAACTCTCGGTCCCCACGCCGTCTAGGCTCCTCTTTCCATGCAGGGCTAGGCTCCAAACGCGATGCCCGAGTTGTGCTCTGACCAGCACAGGGCACCACGGGAATGGTCACCTCCCTTATTCTCCATGTCTTGCCTCTATTAATACAGCCTGGGAGCAGCCATCCTCACCTGAGAATCCAACAGGATCCCAGGTCTGTACCACACGGGCTGCTCTCAGATGAGACAGGTGCTAAGAATTAGGAGCTCTTGAGGGAGGGGTTCACCAGTGCTCTGGCTGGTGCCTTTCATGGAAGCCTCGGAGGATGGCTGCTTAGCTCCAGGCATGGGGCCTGATCCCGTGCTCTAAGTGGTGCAGAGAGACCAGAGGAGGGACAGGTTTTTCCTGCCTGTGGGGCAGAAGGGGTTCTAAAGCGGTGTATGAGGGGATTTCTATAATCAGGGAGGTGGGAATTCAGGGCAGGCCAAGCATCATTCTCTTCCTTGGCCCCTTCCAAGCCCCCCAATCGGCTCCCCCAGTGCTGCTTCCCAAACCTGGGGCGAGGGTAGCTGTATTCTCAGTTCATTCCTTCTCCCCTTCCCGACCCCCCCTCCAGCTATTACCCACTGACTCGAATTAGAAAAAGCACGTCCACAGCTCTTTTCTCCACCTTGCCACCCACCTGCCTGATGCCAGCTCAGTTCTGCCCTCTTCTGCCATCACCTGCTGGGTGTGTACCATCTGGTGGGTGTCACTGCTCCTGCCGGGAGGCGTACAGGGCCTCTGGGGGCCCCGCTCCTGCCCCTGCCCTGCGCTGGAGCTCTGCTCTTGGGCGGCAGGGCACACCTCTCCCGTGAGTGAGGCTAAGGGGCCTCAGCGGGGCCTCAGAGCACCAGCAGCTCTTAGCTTCCCACCGTCCACCTCCAGCCACCTTTCTGACTCACCCTTTCCAGGGTGGTATAGGCACGCCTGCCTGCTGGGGCCTTCGGACCCACGCCTTGGCCATATCCAGCCCTTCCTAGGCCGACCCAGACCGCCCAAGTCAATGTGACAGCCCTGTCCCGAGAGCGTGTGGAGAGGGAGCGTTCCAGACACACCTTGTCCCATCTGCCTGCGTGACCAGAGGTGAATCTTCCAGACTCTCTGGACCTTAGTGTTCTTGTTGGAGAAACACAGCCATGCCTGTCCTGCGCAGCACGGACTGTGGGCTGCACAGAGCAGCAGCAGCTAGTCCTCCAAGGCCCACCGGGGAGGATGGGCTTCAAGCCTACTCCCCAACAGGAAAGGTCATATTCCTCCCATGGCCCCACTTACATCTCCCTTTTCCCTGGGTGCCTGGACTCCTTCGAGGTCCACATGAGGATCGCAAAAGTAGGTGACCTCTCAGGGTCCCTATGGCTCTGACTTCCACGGTCCTGCGCCTTAACACAGTCAATGAACTTTGGGCTTAGCTCGGCGGTGCAGGGTAGCATGTGATCGCCAGCCAGGGTACCCTGATGAGCCTGTTTCTTCCTCCAGGACATGGGAAATGTACCACCTTGCCCCACAGCTCCCAAGGCTGGTATAACCTATGAGACTGCCACAAAGAAGGCCGTGACAATCCCAGTCTACCCTACTGCTGTGCTCCAGAGGCCTGGGCAGCTGGCACCATCCAGGGCCCAGCAAGTGCAGAACCGCAGAACTAAGGGGCAGACTTGCCCTGTGGCTCTACAGACCGAGCGAGCCGCCATCTCCCCCTCCTTCTCTTCCCTCACCCTGCCCAGGGTCACCTACACCCGCAAGCCTCCCAAGCCACCCTGAGCAGCACCAGGGGTTTCTGGGCAAGACAACCTAGAATCTGGATCCAGCCCAAGGCCAGCGTCTAGAGTGTAGCCACATCACACCTGCCCCTGCTCCCTGCTCAGAGGCAAGCAGGTGCCTGAGGTGGGACCAGGGAAAAGCGGGCCAAGGCTGCCCACGTGCACCCACCTCAGGCTGGGTCATTCACCAAGTCAGGAGCCTGGGGACCAGGGGCCTGCCAGATGGCCGGAACAGGCCTGTCCTCTCCGGGTAGCAGATTTCCCAGCTACAAAGTGAGTCCTGAACCTAGCTGTCTTTCTCGCCCCGATGTGCTCCTCTCCTTCGCAAGGGCCCGGAGAGGGGCCGTGCTGCCTGAATCCTTGCTCTACGCTGGCGGCCCCCCTTTGCTTCTGGGCCTCCGTGTCGCCTTGCCGGTCCTGCTTATGTACTGCAAGTGGAGGGGCGCAGAGCGAACGTCTCCCCGCAGAGGCCACCAGGCACCAGGCCAGAGAGGCTCTGGGCCCCTCGCTGCACACACAGAGACACGAGCCTGACGAAGGGTGTAAACTTTAACAGAGAAAATGTCAGTTCCCACCTGGGCGGGAGCCCACCCCCCACTCACACGCGGCACGTGCGACCACACGCACGTGGGCACGCCGCACAGCCCCCCCGACGCACACCCCGCGCGCCAGCACGCACGCACGCACACGCACGCACGCACACGCGGACAAAGGCGCGAGCACAACAAAGGAAGTGGAAGAAAAGTGTTACCCATGAGGAGCCGCCGTTTCACCCGCTTGTCCACATCAGCTACTGACGTGGCACTGAACTGAGGGCGCTCAATTGCAGCCTCATCCTTCTCTAGAACACAAGTAAGGGACAAACACGGAGCCGGTGGTTAATGACAGCCCACTTCCCGCGGCCCGAGACAGTCAGCTTCTCGGCGTGGCGCACACGCAGCCAACGCAGCGTGCCGGGCCGGGCGTCCGCGCAGAGGGGCGAATCCCGGGAGCCTCTACGGGGGCGTGTTTGGGGCAGGAGGCGGCAGATGTGGGGGGTGCAGAGCGGGGAGCGGCCGCACAAGGGCACAGGTGGGGCCCAGGGCCCGGCCGCGAACAGACAGCGGCGGCGGCTGAGGTCAGAGTGGACGGACCCAGCTGCGGGGGAGGGGGGGGCACAGAAGCACCCCGCCCCCCACCAACGCACAGGGAGGCAGAAGTGATTGCAGACGCACCCTGCTCAGGCTGGGGAGGCAGGCACAGGACAAGGTACACGACAAAGGGACAGGGCCACGAGGTCCGGTGATGGCTGTGCCTGGACAGCAGACGCCCCGTGTCGAGGGCAGGAAGGTGTGTCAGACACTCATGCAAAGTTAAGAACAAAACGTCACGCAGGAACAAACACAGACACGACAGTGGATCCAGCCGAACAGACAGAAAGAACAGGGGCTCGATTTGGGCAGCGCTGGTTGCCTGCTTGTCTACAGAGGACCAGAGCGGGACCGTCAAGTGCTTGGCGAGGGGCCGCACGATGGGTCAGTTGGCTTAGGGGCGTGTGGAGAGGCAGGCGGGCGGCCGGGGAGCATTCTGGCCGCTGCGCAAGACGCTTGGCCAAGATGCTGCCCGTGGAGGAGCACGTGGGGTTAGCTGTTGGGCAGCCCTCTGCTCGGCGGGACGCGTGTGGAGACGTTTGCTCCCGAGGTGGGAGCCTGAGCAGCAGTGAGCAGAGGCGGAAGGAAAGTTCTCCTGGCCAGCAGAGGGCAACGGGCCAGGAGCCGGGTCTGGAAGAGGGTTTCGGAGGGGAGGGGAGGGGAGGGGAGGAGGGGAGAGGGAGGTTACATTAGGAAGTAGATCCAAGCAGGGACCTTCACATGCGGCAGACACTAAAAGATAAAAAAAATGAGGAAGGACGAGGCAGGTGACAAAGACAAGACGCGTCAGAGGAGGCTGGGTGTGTGTCTGGCCGGCAGCCGTCCGCACGGGTCCCGTGGCCGGCAGAGGCGGCTGCACTGCAGACGAGACAGGAAGGGGCCGCTGGGCCTGGGAGGCCCCCGGCAGGACAGCGGAGACAGGGAGAGAGGTGGGAAAGGAGGTTCTAGATGGGATCAGGCTGCAATAGAGACACTGGTCTGAGACCAGGTTTTGCTTTGGAAAAAAAAAAAAAATAATAATTTTTTTTTTTTCGGTTGTTTGGTTTGGTTTGGCTTTTGGCTCTGAAAATAATTAATGAACGTCAGTCATCAGACAAGACAGGCAATCAGGGACCATCACCAGAAAAGCAGGAGGAATGAGATAAAATGAAACCAAAACGGCCGTCTGAGAGGAGACCACACAGAGGAAGGGGAGAACCACGCAGGCAGCAGCTCCCGGGACGACAGCCGGGACTAGGGGGACACGCTCACGGCCTGCCCGGGCCCTGGCACCCCCGCCCGGCTCTCCGAAGTACCAGGGAGCAGTCACAGGGACAGAGTGCGACAGCCAACTGGCTTCACGGCTTGGCTTGCTTGCCACCCCTCTTTTGTTACTTCAGAGTCCCTCCAGAAATATCTTCAGAGTCGGTAATGAGACACGGGGGTCCCCGTTAAAAAGAATACACACGGCCACTGACTGTGCGTTTCTGAAGTTGGCCGACATTGAAGAGGAAGAAAGCAGAGGATGAACAGAGTTGGATGAGTCCCAACTTTGAAATTCTTCTTTTTCTCAGTGGAAAGATATGCTGTTGTTTTTGAGGGCGGGAAGAAACTACTACTGACTATGGCATGAGGAAACCACAGACATTCTAGCTTCCTCCTGCAAATAAGGACCAGGAGGAAGGAGGAGACCGAAACGCAAACGGAGACTCCATGAGGCAGCTGAGGTGACAGAAAGGGGCGTCGCTGAGAAGGAGGGACTCTAGAGGGAGAAGATCGGCAAGAAGCCCATTAGCTCAGGAGTGGAGAGCAGTTAAGAACACCCGGAGCCCCTTGGGGATCTTCCATCCAGTCTCCCCCAGTGTAGACAGTAAAGACTTAGAGCTGCTTTCTGAGAAAACCTCTTGGTTTTCCAGGCTGGCGGTCAGCTCGCGTTGCTGATGGGGCCAATATGCAGGTTAGATGGATGTGCCACGTGTCCCCAAATCAGGGGCAGAAACCCCTGTGCTTTACAGACAGAAGCTGCCCTCCTGAGGCACACCCCCCTCCTCCCCGCAGACCACCTGCATGTTGAGGATGAGGACCTGCAGAAAACCCACAGTGACACGAAGCAGAGGCGCTTGGTCCCGGTGGCTGGGGGGCTCTAGGTAAGTCTCTGCAGAAGGATTCCCTGGGGACATCTGCCAGCCCCGTCAGTACCACGGGACGCTCCTTTTCTTGTTCCCTTAAGTTTCCTTCTGGGAAACCGGGACACGGCAGGGTGGTGCTGGGGTGCCGGCCACCCTCAGGGCTGCAGGGTGCACCCTGGGGCGGGGAGCAGGGTGGCGCGAGGGGGCCGCGCCTGGCAGAGGTGTGTACTTACCAATGCACGTCCGACCGTCGGAGTGGAGGGCGTACTTTTGGTGACAGCCGCACATGGGGCCCATGTCCGTGTCCTCACAGCTGTGCTGGCAGCCTCCGTTTCCGTAGTTACAGGTTACTAGTTAGGCCCGAAGTGTGCATACGTGTGTATAAAAGGAATGACAACAAAGACGGTTAGTTTATCGGTGTCGGTTGCTTCTCCTAAGGGATGGGGAGCAAAAGGGACGACATAAGGTGGTCAGTGAATCTAGGTGCACATTTCCCCGGATGGCAGTCCCTGCCCAGCCTCGGATGGAATGGCTCGCTCTCCCGATGGGACCTGGGTCGTGTGGGCTTCGATAGGGCTGGCACCAGCTGACAGACCCAGATGGTGTCAGGTGAGGAAAGACACAGATCATTTTCTCCTTCCTCGGTCCCAGAGACACTTAGAAACTGCCTTTCTCGGTGGGACAAACGTCTGTTAATGGCAGGCATCCTCTACAAGGCGGGGGAGGGCGGCAGCGGGCCCGTGCTGACGGGGACACTCGTTCATTCCTTGCCCAGCTTGCTCTCCTCTGCCCGGGACTTGGGTATGTGGAAGGGTGTCCCCGCAGAAGTCTAGTCTGTCCTCGCCCCGGCAGCCATCTCGATCTGTCCCCACAGAGCCTGGATCCTCCCAGGGCAGTGTCCAAACAGACAGAACCTGTGCGAATTAACGTCAGCTCACGTGCACTTTGGAAAATGACCTTTTATTTAAATGTGTTACACAGTTTGTAGGGTCTGTGGCCTGGAGGAGCTGGAGCCCTGCAGCCCAGAATCTTGAAGTGTTTCACAGCGTCGGCGACCTGGGGTGGCCGAGAGGGAGCTGAACAGAAAGCAGCCAGTCTGAAGTAGGAAAAACTATAAATGCAAGTTTATTTAAAAGAAAACCGCTCATTACCATGTTTTGGGATGAGAGATATTGCTGAAGGAGATCCCAGATCTCTATGGAAGGGGTCCTTGCAGCCCTTGCTTTACTCCGCTCATAAGACGACCCGAAACATGCTCAGAGATGCAAAAATAAATCTCAGACCAACCAAGCCGAAAATTCCGACTTGGCAGTTGGGGTTGATGATGTCCTATCTGGCTGAGTCCCCAGCAGGGCTGGTGCCGGAGGGAAGGCACGGGGCAGCGGCTCCCGGAGATGGATCCCCAGCATTCCAGAACCGCGTCCCGCAGCTGCTTCTCCCGGGCAGTGCTCTCACCAGGGGCACAGCACACGGCCTCCGGGGCGTCCGTCCCCGAGTGGTGGCGGTGGCCCTGTCAGCCCGGACACGTGCCGTCTCCCTGCCGGCCGGGGAGGCTGTGGAGAGTGGCCCTGAGCAGTGGCCCAGACGCTGTCCTTGTGACCAGAGAGAGGCTCTAGTGGGCTGCCTCTCCCACGGGGAGCTAATGTCCCATCTGCAGGAGGGGCCTGACTTCCGGGACGACCTCTTAAGGACCCGCAGAACTGCTTCAGGAAGCACAGCTCCGTCTGGCCCTTCCTCCAGAGAAGCATCTCTTCTGTCTTCCCAGGGAGTCTGGCGGCCGGCAGTCACGTTCTCTCGTCTCTGAATCAGCTCGTCTCTCTGCCTGGGAAGAGCCCCAGGGAAGCCGAGGGTATAGACCAGCAGGGATCTCAGGCGAAGGCAGAGCCCGGGCACAGCCCTGCCTTGGCCTGGACACCACATGCCTTTCCAGACCGAGAGGAAAGCCCCGCTTCAGACCGGGCAGGGGTGGAACACCGTGGGCAGTTCTTTCCGGGCTCTGGGCTCCTGGTTGTGGGCTGTGTCCTGCAGGTGACTCTAAGGAGGATGCAACCTGAGGGAGGGCCCTGCTTAGGCTCCCACACCCCCCACACGGGTTTGTGCATCTCCTGCACCCCAAGGGCTGACCAAGAAAGGATGGAGCAAACCTCCTCGGGCCCTGGACTCTGGACAGATGAAGGAGTTTGGTGCAGGGGCCCTGTGGTCCTGCCGGTTCACAGAGGCTGGCTAGGCCCGGCCCCAGCCCCACCCCAAATCCAGATCTAGAATCTCCTAGACTTAAAATGGCCTCCAGGGCTAGAGAGAAAGCCTCACAGCTAACGTCACGCGAACTCTGCATGTTGACCGCACGGTAGGAACCAAAGCTGACCGGAGTGACAGCCATCCGTGCAGGCCTTTCCCGGGAGGGCTGCGGGGCACGCACGCGCTCCTAGGCCCCAGGGTTGGTACCCGATTCTCCACACGGCTGGAAGATACCAGCCACCGAGCCGAGAGGGTGGGGCTGTTGCTTCTCTCACCAGCAAACGTTCGGGGCAAGGGCTTAGCTCTTCTCCGTCAGGGGCGGTGGGGGAGCTGCGCCACTGGCAGCGAGCCCTGCCTCCTCCGACCTCTCAGATTGGGCTGGCCCCTCGGGAGATGTTCTCCGAGCAAACTGTCCCCTTGCCGTGATGAGCCCGGGTGGGCTCATCAGTCCCAGCCACTGCATGTGGCCTGGAGCTCTCTCCCCGGCACCAGCTCAGGGCTTGGCCAGTCTTGCCGAGTGAAGGCACACTGTACTTGTGGCTGAGCCTGTCAAGGAGCCTGCCCACTCCACGCATGCTTGGTCTTGGCCGTTGTCCGGAGGACTGGGGAAGCTGGAGTTCTTCACTTTCTGTCCCGCTGGCTGGCAGCAGTTTTCTCTGTAGCGACAGGAATCGTCCAAAGTAGAGGAGCCGAGAGCCTGGCTGGAGTCCCGGGGCTGGAGCTGGGCACGGGCCCCTGGCGACCGCGTACATGTGTTAAGCCGTGTGATCCCACGGGAAAGCCCAGGAACAAAGAAGGCCGCCCACGACTCAGGGTAAACCTGGCCAGAAGGAAGCATCTTCACGCTGGGGAGAGGACGGATCACGAGTTGGGGCTGGAGCATGAGCTCCGTGGAGACAGGGACTGTGTCTAGTGCACGTGGGCCCCCAAGACCTCGCTGACTGAGGAGAGCACGGGTTGGGAAAGGTGTGGCCGGCGCCCAGAGGAAGCTGACGACAACCGGGACGGTCAAGACTAAGGATGACAAGCCAGTGAGGGCCGGCTGTTTCTGGTCCGCAAAACGAAGGCTGGAAAGTGAGGCCCTTTCCTTCGTGAAAGCTGGGCAGCTCAGTCTCCCATTTCAGGGGAAGGCGGGGGCTGCTTTCCCTACTGGGAGTTGGATTCAGAATCCTCCACACATTTCTCTGCATCAGAAAGCGGGCCTGGAATGAAGTCCTTGTCTCTGGCCAGACGTGTGCTGGGCTCGCGCCGGTCTCCCTCGGCTCTTTGTATGCACGAGCCTGCCGGGCGCCGGTACGGGCGGCCCAGCGGCCCAGCGAGCTGCGGCCGGCCCGACCCACGCAGCCCGCGGGAGCCAGCTCAGAAGCTCCTGAGGACGGTGAGTGTGCTCAGCCCGGCCCTACCTCGTTTGCGGGCCCCCACTTCCCCCGGGGGAGCTGGGGACACCAAGAGGCTGTCTGACACCTGAGCCCTGACCTCCAGGCTGGTCGTGATGGCACCTTTGGCCAGAGGCCCCACTCAACCCTGACCTCACAGGGCATCACCATTTACGGCGGGCCCTGCAGGGGCGGACTGCGAAGTTCTGATCTTCGATCCTGGAAATAAGGTCAGCGCAGGCTAGGCTGGGACTCCGCCCCCGCCCCCAACCCAGCTCCTCTGCTTCCTCCTACCACCCTGTTCCACCAAGGGCTGCCCTGCTCCACCAAGAAGCCCGAGCTCGTAGGCCTCTGTGCACAGCCCTCCATCCCCGCCGGAGAGCTCAGGCTCAGGGCCTGTGGGGCTCTGGGCTAGGGTTACAGCACGCACCGCGGGGCTACCGAGTGGGGTCCTGTGCTGGGGCTGTCGGTGGGGGTATGCAGGGGTGGCGGGGGATGAATATGTTTGGAGTTCACAGTCTCCGTCCCTCATGCCTCCCCCAGGCTTCTTTGGGGACCTCGCCCTTCTCTCCACCCCGAGGGGCTGAGAGCCCTCCCTGGGCAACGCCCAGCAGACTGGACAGATCCCCCTCCCCCACCCCCCCATAAAGCAATGGCAGGAGACGCGTGGGGATGTCTGACCCATTTGCCTCCATCTACCTACGTGTGCAGTCCTTCTGGTTTTGGGCAAGGTCAAAGCCGGGCCTGCAGTCACAGGCCACCCCACCTTTGGGCGTCTCCCGGCAGATGTGGGCACAACCGTGGTCTTTGTTCATGCAGTTCATACCCTCTGGGAAGAGAGAGACGAGAGAGGGGTAGGGGGCCGGGGAGGAGGAGAGAACATTTCAGGCTGAATACAGGTGGGCCCATAAAACGTCCCCATGGAGTGCAGGGTTCTCGGGCTGCTGTTCGCATGTGCCCCACGCCCCACACTGGGGTGAATGCCAGCCGCCCACATGGGGGGCTCCGGGAGAAAGCACGGACACAGTGCCCAGGTCTCAAACCAGGCCTCGCTCTGAGAACAGCACTGGGGAGGACTCCAGGGGACCCAGGAAGAAGCATCCCTGCCCTGGGTCAGGTCACAGAGCCCGGTAGGACTCAGGCCTTTAGACGGTCTCCTCACTGGAGCAGGTGGGGGAGCACGCGGCCACTTTCCGTCTACACAGGGATGGCACGTGCCCCACTGAGGCTGGGCCTGGGGGAGGGGGCGTGCTGACGGGTCAGGGGACTGGGTGGGTGGGCAGCCACCCTAAGCAAACGTGCACTGGCGGGCCTGCCCTCGTTCCCCGAGAGGCCTGTCCATCCCTGCACAAGTCAGAGGCTGCTGTGCCGCTCTGCTGGACCTCAGGGCTCGCCCTCAGCAGCCCCACAGCCGAGCCCTGAACTACTTGCCACTCATCTCCCCACAGCTGCCCAAGGGGGTCTCTTTCTGTCCCCCGGTCCGGTCACTGCAGCGTTCCCAGGACCCGTGGAACCCTCACTCCCAACTGCACAGTCCTGCACGACCCGCTGCTGGCCTCCAGCTCCGCCTGCCCACCCCTGTGCCCCACGGAGCCTGTCCCCGGGCCAGGAGCACACGTGTCCCCATTTCCAAAATCTCAGCCCAGGATTCCTGCTGGTTGGCAGGTTTCCTTTTAAAGGAGAATGTTTGCCAACCTCAGGTACCTTGTTCTGGAAAGCCGCCCCTAAAAGGGCAGCCAACAGCAGCCTTCCTTGTTGGTTGGGAGGCCTCGGAAGAGGGACAAGGCCCCAGGGTGCCAGGGCTGGGCCCCCCACTGCCGGCGAGTGTCCCCACCCTCCAGCTGCAATTAGCTCTTTTATTTGGAGACCTGTCCATCTCGCCCTTGCTTAGGGCCTTTCAGCTTGTTCTTTGGGCCGGGCTCAGAAGCCCGGTCCCTCACAAGGCTGGCTATTCCCTGTCTCCTCTCCTCCCAGGCTCCCTGAGACTCTACTCTGGTGCTGCACCCTCGGCAGTGGCAAAGTTCTGGCATGTTCTGGGCCCCTCGCCCTTATAAATGCAAGCACGCCCTTCAGAGGTGGGGGCCCCGGGGTGAAGACGCCTGTCCAAAGGCTGATGGGGCACTGAGAGGCACCACCAGGACTTGGACCAGTACCTCAGGCTATAAACCTCTGTCTCGCTCCTGGCCCAGAGGCTTGTGGGGTGCAGGGCTGGGCGGCCCTGGGTTTCCAGGGCGGGCACTGGGGCCATGAATGTCGAGTCCCCAGAGGCCAGGCCTGCAGTCAGTGCACGTGAGGATTACGCCGAAATGTGCTCTGAGGGCTCTGGCTTGATGGGGACAAAGAGGGTCCCCTGGGTGGGACCCAGTCACCCCCTAGTTCCTGGGACACCCCGCCGCCACCCAGGACACTTGATCTGTCCTCCCTGACTGCCTGGAGTGGCTCAGACCCCCTTCAGATGACCCCGGTTGATGTTTATCTTCCTAGTGATTTGTGAGGAGTTTCCAGAATTTATGGGGTCATCAGGGGTCAAGTGAGAGGTTGTGGGTCACGAGACCATCAAGAGGCTAAAGGCAGATGAAAGGAAGAGCTGCTGTCCGCCCACATGGTGCCTTGGGACCTCACTTCCACGTCTGGCCCGAGAAGAGCCAAGCCCGGCCAGAGGGGAGGAGGCCACAGACGGGGACACACGGCAGCCTCCTTCCCCAAGGCGGCCCACCTGTGGGCCGGGCCCAGCCCCGTCCTGACTCCATCCGCTGGAGCACGGAGATCTGACATACGCTTAAGAACAGCGCCCCCAGCAACTATGACGAAGACTTTTTAAGAAGTCAGAATTGAAAGGAAACAAAGAAACGGCACTGAGGGAAATCCGCCCTGTGCGGGGAGCACTGAGCTCTGCTCTCACCGGTGTCTTCTCCCTTCCTCAGGTCATACTGGGCTGACGTGGAGTGGGACCCAACCGCGTCACACGGGAAGTGACAGGCGGCTCGGGGTAGGAATCTGGCCTCCTCACTAGTTGTGCGTCTCAGAGAAAATCGCCTCTCTGGTAAAGTGGCCGTGACCGTCTCCGCCGTATAGACGAGGCAGGGCAGGCATTCTGATGCTAGATCTTTCTATGGGGGCACTGACTGCAGAAGGCTAGTGCCTTCTCCTGTGGATCTAGAGAAAGCACGGCTCCTTGTGGGGACCCTGGTGAGGCCGGGCAGCCCCTCCGCGGGTAAGCTTTCGGGGGAAGGGGTCTCCTGGGCCCCTGACACACGGGCAGCTTCTCATCAGGTCCTCGGAGAGAGGCTCACTGAGAGACTTGCTGCCCTGAGGCGTCAGCCAGCGGGTGGTGGCCCCCGAGTGGCCCCCGGGGCCATCATCAGTGGCTATGTTAATGGTGGCCAAGTCCGGCCTAAGTGGCCGCCTAAGTGGCCTTTCTGGGTCCCTGGTGCCCACAGATGTACAAGCACCTGTTGTTCTGGCCTCTTGGCAGCCTTGTCTCCTGCACCGACGACCCTTACTCCACTGCCCACGATTCCACACGCCCACTGAACATCCCCGGGAGTGCCCTGCCTCTCCGGTCTTCCGCAGACAAAATCCTGGGCCTGTCTCGAACCCCACCAGTTCCCTGGGCTTCCTGACCGCTCTCCATGTCACCCCACACGCCCCTGCCCCGCCTCGATCTCCCAGAGCTGTCCTGGGGCCCGCCCAGGCGATTGATGCTACTCACACAGATCTGGGCTTTCTTCCCAAGCCGGGAAGGGCCCAAGGGCCCCTGTTTAAGCTCAGGCTTACACGTGATGAGGAAAGGGAGATTGAATTTCCATTCCCAGACAAAGAAACACAACTTACAAGAAGCGCTGCTAATCACCGCTAACCATAAATTTGTCACTGGGGAGCTGAGGTGGCCCTGAACGTCAGATACTCAACACAGCCTAAGCTTTAGAAGTCACTCAGCTTTCTCCCACACCACGGACTTGCCATGAGGCAGTCTTTCTTCCTGAAAATCTCGACATTATTAATGAGCGAGATGTTGATGTCTTGCTGACAAAGGATAATTCGGGGTGGGGGGTAATCCAGTGTTCCAGTCCAAGTCGATCTGGAAGCAAGCTGTGGAAACCTGGAGCTGGGAGGGTGGGTCAGGCCTGGAGAGGATCCACGTCAGTGGTCTCAGCAACTGTGGGAGAGGTGGACGAGGGCCCCCCATCTTCCACCTGAAGACCTGAGTGAGGTCACATGACTCACTGAGGCTTCCCTCCCCCCCCGGGCTCCGGAGCATAGGGCCCCCCTTGTAAAGCCGAGGGCAGAGCCAGCGCTAGGTCCGCAGCGGAGAGGGCTTTGGGACCTCCTTACATTTCTGACAATTAGAGGAGCCTCAAGAGCTTGGGTTTCGGTGTTGATGTGCTATGGCTCCTCGTGGTTATTACAGAAGTTGAATGGGGGACGTTTATATTTAAGAACTTATAACGATAGAAATTAAAAAGTGTATTACACATTAATATTCCTTTTTTTAAATTAGAAACTATATTTTCTAACACAAGGGGAGAGCTGGCTGAGAGGAGAGTCCTTGCAGAGGAGGGAGTGGGGGTGGGCGCTGATTCTTGACCCGGTTGTTTGAGTCCCTGGAGGTGCAGCTGGGCCTGAAACCACGTGTCTCCCCCACAATTCTCCAGGCACTTGTCACTTCTTGTCTCCCTGGGTTAAGGGGGTGTCTCAGCCGGCTGCGCCTGTCGCAGACTGGATGCCACGGGAAGCGGTCAACCCGTGGTGGCAATCCAGAAGGCGCTGGCTCTGTAAGGCCAAAGGCCACCGTGTCCCTCCTCCAGGAAGCCTTCCAGACGCCCGTGCCCCCCTCACTCGCAGCACTGATGTGGCAGCCGGGTTTCTCCTCCCCGGTCTTCCTGTGACTCTCTGACTGGCCCCCAAGGGCAGGCTGAGCTCTGAGCCCCGCAGTCCTCACTGGGCAGACAGGTCCTGCCTGGGGCGGGAGCCTCCGTGTCCTCACAGTGAAGGGAGGGAAATGGAGTAACCTCTCTCCTCCTCCTCGAGGGGCCGGGACACAGGTCTGGGCCTCACACCCCAGCAGCCAGCACAGCTGGGAAACAGGCTGACAAGGAGCAGGCCGCGGAGAGGAGCCGCCACCAAGGGCCAGCCTCTCTGAGCCCGGAGTCCTCCTCTGGGCTGGTGGCCATCATGGCGTCACCCTTGCAGAGATGGCCGCGGCTGCCCAGCCTGGGGGGCCGAGGACTAGGGTTTGCTCCGTGTTGCTAATTTGGCCGCAGGAGCCACATTACCTCCCCCTGGGCCCCGGGGCCCACTGGCTGCTGCGGGCCGCGAGATGCGTGTCCCGGCTGGCGGAGCTGCGGACGGTCAGGGCTGGGTGCACCCTCGTGGTCTTGTCCACCCCTCTTGCAGAGGGGACAAAGGAGGCCCCGAGATGGGATGCGTCTGTCTCAGGTCACATGGCAGGACTCGAACCCAGGCTGCTGGGCTCCCAGCCACACTCTCCCACCCTGGGGTCCCCGTGCTACACTTGTGGGACCCGGAAGGCCGGCTGGCAGCAAGCACTTCCTGGGGTGAACAGAACTGGGAATCTGGCACACAGTTAGGGTGGTGGGTGGCGCCTGCTACTATGAATTGCCTTCAGAATCACGGACCTGTGAACATAGGTCACAGTTCAAGGCCAGTTCAGATGCCTCCTCCTCCATGAAGCTCTCTAGGCAGCCCCTCAACAAAGCACATAACCCCTGGCCCCTGTGACCTAGCAGCAGCTGCCACTGAGCACGAGGGGGGAGCCTCATCTCACCTGCAGAGCCATCAGGTGACCCTGCCTGGGTCACCCCCCTCTAGTCTTTGGGAACAGTGCGAGGGTCCCCTGAGTAGCCTGGCCCTCCCACCCTTCACCTGCCTGTCCTCTGCACCCTGCTCACCCTCGGCAGCCTCTGGCCGGCCCGGCCCACACCCACCATGGCCACTCAGAAAGGCCGTGGGCTCTCGGCAGAGCAAGGGGATGGATCCACCGGCCAGCCTACGAGAGACACGCCACCGGGCGGTGCCAAGAGGAGCCTCAGCCACGACGCGCTTTCCCTGGACTCCCCTCGCCAGCTACCCAATGCTCTCATTCTTCCAGTGTAGCTCGAGATCTCTCCCTGCAGACCAAGTCTCTTGGCCCTCTCTCTTCCTTCCAAATGGCAAAGCGCAGATGGGGTGGGAGGCAGGGGCCACTCTGTACGTCCCCCTGCACTTGTCTACCTGCCCTCACCTCTCCCACTGGCCGGAGAGCTCCTGCAGGCAGGGGAGGTGTCCCCTTCGTGCGATGTCCTGGTGCTTAGGGCCGTGGTGGCACACAGCAGATGCCCAGCCGATCTTACTGAGGGCACGAGTGCCGAGCCTCCAGAGGGAAAGGCTAGCTGCCAGGCCCGGCCGGCGGCCGGCCTGTGTGCTCACCACCATCAAGGGACACTGAGGGAGGGTGGGCCACTCCCAAGAGGAGCTGGGGCCGGAACCCACCGGTATTGTACCTGACTGAGCTTCTGGTCAGGTACTTTCTTCTCTGGGTCTCTGTTTTCTTAGCTGGGGGATGGGCTGTCATAACCTTCACCTCCGGGGACTGCCGTGAAACTCCAACGAGAGAACTATGTAATGTGTGCGGCACAGGCTGGGCTGCTGCCTCATTCTGCCTGGTGCTATGGGCAAATCCTTGCTAAGCCACCCTCCCCTGTCCCCGTGGGGAACTTCAAGGGACCTCTTCATCCTTGTCTGTGTCCTCAGTGCCCAGCACAGGGGCTGAAAGAAATACAAGGAGAGCAAAGGTGGGAGAGGAGGAGGGAGGAAGAGGTGAGAGACGAAGGCTGTCCGGCCTCAGATCACCACAGAGAACTACGAGAGCATTCTGTGGCACTCGCAGCGGTGTGCTCCACGAAACAGCCCCTCAGGAACCCCATGGCATACAGTAAAGGCTCTGAGAAGCCCTGCAGTGACTCGTGGGACAGTCCCCTGCCTCTCCCCTAAGAGAGTCCCACCCTAGGGTGACCCACGTCTGTTCCTCGTCACCAGGCAGGTGAGCTCTCGGTGGCTCAGAGACTGGACTGGGCAGCTGGAGCCTGCTGTGGCTCCCTCGGCCTTAGCCCCAGGGGCGGAGGAGCTGGCACTCCCTCTGCCTTCTCCTGGGAGGGCTGCCTTGCAGGCAGCGAGCTAACAGGCAGGGCGGCCTGCACAGCTACTGCCAAGGGTCCGTGCATTTGAACAGGGGAACCCCAAGGCACGTGAGGCTCTGGGTACCACGCACTTCTGCTCCAGGGGACGGGCCCTGGCCCTGGCTGCACCTGCGGGGGGGGCCTTGGGGGCCTCCGCTCTACCCGCGCTGCTTCCGCTGCACCCCAGCCCTCTGGGGGGGCTCAGAGCCCTCTGGCTGGCACATGGTCTCCTCTGACGCCAGTCTCAGGGGACTTCAGAGCAGGGGCCGAGCCCAGGCTGGGCACAGAGTGGGTTTCTGTGAGCCTGCAGAACCGAAGGGCCCCGGCGCAAACTCTGTCCTCCTGTGGCTCCTGCTTGTACCGCATCTGCTCCTGGGGGTCGAGCAATGAGGTGGCTGTCCCTGGGGCACATCCAGGGCCCCCTGGCCTAGCTCCCTGTCCTGATATGGGGAGTAACCACACAGTGCCAAGCTCGGCAGAAAGCCCTATTTACCTCCTTGCCTAGAGGGGAAATAAGATCGAATTTCAGAGTCGTTTCCAGAAATCCTGGTCTTCAGGGGCTTGGTGCCAGTCAGGCCAGGCTGCTCGCCAGGTCGAATTTAATTTGATCCAACCCATCCAAATCCAATTATGTTCTGCAAACTCAGACCGAGTGTCTCCTTGTGCCCAGGGCAGGGCAGGGGGCAATGAGGAGACAGATGCTCCACTGCCGTGACACTGGGCCCAATTTCAGACTCTGCCACTTGCTGCGTGACCTTGGGCAATCACTTCCCGCTGAGCCTTAGTTCCCCCCCATGTAACAGTGGCCCGTCAGCGGCCCTGCCTCGCAGGTGCTCACTCAAGCCGCCTTCCCCTTCTCGGGCCAGTGAGGCTAAGGGCACAGGCGAGAGCTCCAGGGACGGCACTCCGGGCCAGGGGGGCCACAGAAAGGTTGTAAATAGGGCGGGGGTGCGCTTATGTGGCAGGAAGATCTGCGCCAGCCTCCCGGGCAAGGCTGCAGGTCCGAAACACGCAGGAGGCTGCTGCCGTCACCCTGAAAGGGACAAAGGATCCTGGAGGGAGGGCAGTGGCTCTGGGGAAGGGAGAAAGGCTGGGTTTGGGATGCAATTAGAAGCCCCTTTCTCTGAGTTTTCCAGAGCACATGGCGTAGGAAACTTGGGCTCTAACAACCCTTTCATCTAACTTAACCCTCATCGCAGGCCTGAGAAGCGAGTATCGCCATGTCCATTTCACAGACAAGGAAACGGAGGCAGGATCTGGGTGGGAGAGAGCGGCAGGGCCACACCATGCCTGAGAAGCAGGGCCAGGTCCCCGGCGCAGCCTTCTGTTCCCCGGAGCCCGGGGCTTCCTCGCGATGGGCCTCCCACCTCGATTCTTGCTTACTCTGGGCCCTGGGACAGGTCCCAGGTGCCCCTTTTTCCCAAAGGCCTTCTGTCATTTTTGGAGACTCCGTGAGAGTGTGCACAGAGGTAAACGACGGCAGGATCTGCCTGCCCCAAACCAGGGTGCCCCCCTCTCTGGCAAAGCAAAGTTCATGGATGCATCCAAAGCAGGGCAGGGGGAGGCGGGCCCAATCTGTTTGTACTTCGGAGCTGGCCCTTTCTCCTCACCCTGGCCCAGGATAACGAAGCCGGAATGCGTGCCTCCCAAGGGTCGTTGCTATGGCGACTTCATCAATAACATCGTTTTCCGCATCCGTGTCCCTTAAACACACGGGAAAGGAAGGCAAGCTGGGAACGGCAGAGGAGGGAGAAAAGAACACTTACCCTGCTCCTCCCCTCCCCCACCTCAGCAGGAAGGGATTTTCCTCCCCTGCAACCTCATCAATAGAAAATTACGGAGCCCAGAAAGAGGCTGGAGGCTTGGGGGCGGCGGGGAGAGGCTGCTGCCTTCCCAGCCCAGACTCGGCAAGCCGTCCAAGCAAGGCAGGCAAAAACAAACACGGGCTCCCACATGCTTTGAAGGGGGACGAAGCAAACAGGGAAAGGTCCTGCCACAGGGGAGAGGCATGGGAGCGGTGGCAGGGATGGGCCTGCCGGAGGGGTCACGGCGACAGCCACGGCCTGTGTGCCGAGCTGTCTCCCGCACTGTGGTGCTCTCCCCACTCATCAGAGGAGGGCACTGAGGCACAGAGAGCTTACAGTTGGGGTAAGGCTGGGGGAGGGCCTGGATCTGGGGGGGTCCAGCCAGAAACTCGCTGCGGGCTAATGCCAACCACAACCACAGCTACTGTTATTTTTTTTTTTAATTTTATTTATTTATTTGACAGAGAGAGAGATCACAAGTAGGCAGAGAGGCAGGCAGAGAGAGAGGGGGAAGCAAGCTCCCCGCTGAGCAGAGAGCCCGATGCGGGGCTCGATCCCAGGACCCTGAGATCATGACCTGAGCCAAAGGCAGGGGCTTAACCCACTGAGCCACTCAGGCGCCCCCACAGCTACTGTTATTGAGCACCTACTGTATACTAAGCCCTTCACGTGAATCATCGCCTCTAATACTCACGAGCACTCTTCAGAGGAGACACTGTTGCCCCGGCTTTGCAAGTGAGAACAGGGTGAAGAAAGGCTTGGTGACTTGCCCAAGGGACACAGGGCGGGACAGGTGAACCTGGGTTTCACGGAACCGGTGCTCCCAGGGCACTTCCAGGAGGCAACGGAGAGTCAGGTTGAGGGGAGGGCAAGGGAAGCCCGGGCTGTTCCTTAACTTTCCCCATGGCGATCTGGGGCACTGGAATGACCCAGCTCCTGTCCCCCCTGCCTGTGTCCACACGTCCACACGCTGTCTCTCCAAGTCATCTCAAATGCCAGCTGCTCCAAGCACCGGAGTTCCTACCCCAACCTTCCCTCTAATCTCGGGGTTCCTCAGACCCCCTGCCTGAGCTCCCCGTGGGCCGGAGCACACCCTGTTCATTCCCGACTCCCCAGGGCCCAGCCCCGAGCCTGGCACAGAGATGATGACTAGACTACAGGTCTTCACAACGTCACCCTAGAAGGCAAGCAGCTTTTTCCTCCTTTTACAGAGTTCACAGAGGTTAGGCAGTTTGCCCACGGCCACTTAAGTAGGATGTGACACAGAGGCGAAACCCAAACCGGTTGTATTTGATTCAAAGACCTGCCTTTCACAAGCTGCAGAGGGAACTTTCTAGAACACAAATCTGACTGTGTCTTCTCATTGCTAAAAACACATCAATGCCAGCCCCCTGCCCCCACTGCCCCAAACCCAGTGCCCACAGGATTTGGCTGAGAGTTCTCAGTATGATACTTAAGGTCCTCCCGACCCCACACGGCCTGCCGTGGCCCTAGGTAACAGAGACACTGCCAGCCTGCACATCCTGCCCTCCCTTCTCACCGTGGTGCCTTTAGGATATAGTTCCTGGGACACACTCCCCCTCCTTTGAATGGTAGCTCCGACTACAGTTACTTGAGACTGTGTTCGAGTGTCACCCCTTCTTAGAAGCCTTCCTTGTCTCCATCCTCCCTCCCAGTCCCTAGGCTGCATGAGGGGATGGGCCTGGGCCTCCGAGGCCCTCGCACTACTCTTTCTTGGGGCGCTTGCCACACTAACTCTAACTGCTGGGTCTGCTAGGCTTCCCCTCCCCCAGACTAGGGGCTCCTGGAGGACGCAGGGGCTGAGCCCAAGTCATCCATTTACCCCGGTGCTCTGCATGGGGCCTAGCCCAGACTGAAGGCTGGAAGAAATGTTCTACACCGGTGAGGGGTCTGGGCTTGGCCACTCTGGGCTTCCGACTCTGAATGGAACAGGGGCCGGCGCTCAGGCAGGGGTACATCTGTCCGCAGGCCCAGACCCGGCTGTGGCCTACAGTTATGGGTGCCGGCTTGGACCCTGCACACCCGCCCGCCCGGACCTGCCTCCATCCCTAATTACCCTCGGACAGTATTGCGCTTGGAAGGTGCTCTGGGAGCCTCTCATGACAAGACCTGGGCTCGAGCGAGGGCACAGGGCTCTCCCTCCTGCCTCGTGCCCCCAGAATTACCTCGTCCTGGGCAATGCCCCCGGCTGACCCGGAGCCCGGCCCGCCGCAGGCTGCATCCCGGGGGCAGCCCCACCCGGCGGGTGGGGGTAATGACGGAGGGGGGCTTCCACTCACGCCGAGCTCCCCAGGGCCAGGCCCCACGCTAGGCTCCTTAGGCGCGCTCGACTGTCTCCCGCGGCTCTGAGCGCCAGGTCCTGAAAGCAGGCCCAGCTGATGGGCACCGGTGCTGAGGCTCAGAGAGACATCTCCCCACCTGAGCGGTGCAGCAGGGACTGGAGCCCCTTCGGCCACTCGCCAGCAGGCAGCAGGGGTCCCGGCCCCTTACCTCACAGCCTACCTACTGCCCTCTGAGATCCCCGGGGCGGCCTCAGGGGCCCCGGCTGCCCTCCTTCCTCTTGCCCCACCCCCCCACCCCCAGGCCGGGCCCCTCCGCCCTCTCACTGCCCTTCCTGCAGGCTCAGTAGCCCCCCATCAGGGCCCCAGCAGGACCGGCCCTTCTGGGCTGGCCTCCCTCTCAGGCCCAGCCACAGAGGCCCAACCCTCCTCGGATTGGACTCCCAGCTCCTTCCATGTTCACCTCGTCACTTGCCTACTTGCTGTCTCTTTCTACGAACGTTTGGGTAGGGTCCCCGTCATACCAGGCCTCTCCGTAGGGCTGGGCTGCCTCTCGTCTGTGCCTGTCACCGGCGCTGCTCTCCCAGGGGCCGGGCACAGTCCAGCCCGCCCAGGCGTTCAGTGCGCACCCCAGGGCGGTGGGCTCAAAGCGCGCTGCTGACAGACAAGGGGCACGGCTCCGCAATGAAGCTCGTCTGCTTTAACTACATGAACAGCCGAACGGACTGGGTTTCTGGAAAGCTAACACCGGAAGGGGCCTTGGAGACCATCTAGACGAAGCCTCGCCTTTTCCGCCGAGGAGGCTGAAGCCTCCGGGACAGTGACCTGCCCTGGCCCACGCAGCACTCAGCACGGGAGCCACACAGAGCCTTCCGACTCCCAACGCCCCAGCCCTCAAGTTCAGCATTCTCGCTGCCACATCAGGAGGCGGCTCACGAGGGACGGCTGGCTCGGGGCTGTCAGCCAGCCCGTAAGGCATGCACGCATTCCCCAAGGCTTTGCAAAGTGCCACCAGTGTGAGGGTCTGTGCGGAAGCCAAGAGCAAGGCCAGCGGGCTGCCTACCGCCGCTGACTCCCTGGGTGGCAGGCCCTGTGTACACGGACAGATGAGACAGATGGACAGACGGCCGAATGGACTGCTGAGACTGTGGCTGGCTCCTACCCTGGAGCCTGACCAGTCGCGACACAGGGATCCCCGGAAAACTGCATCTGTGCAGTGGGAGGCAGCCCCTCAAATGGCCAGGAGAACCATGTGGCCCTCCGTGCAGACACACATGGGCGAACGTGTGCGGGGCTGCAGAGTCCCACGGAAGGCGGCGTCACTGCGGGGGGGGGCTGGCCCCCCAGCTCTGCCTCACACCCCCGTTCTGGCCTGTACTGAAGTGTGCGGCCTGCAAGCTGAGCCGCTTCCTGCTCTGGGAAGTGCCTCGCGACTCAGGTGCTCAGCGAAGGTGGCCGGTCTCCCGGCTCCCCACTGGCTGACTGTGCGGTGCCTGTCCCCTCTTCACCCTCGCCCCTGGGTCACCTCCCGGCTCCTCCACCCTCCCCTTCGGACCCCCCAAAGTTCCCCTGCTGACCACTAGGCGTCACCACGAGCACATCCAAGCCTCTCAGGCCCTGGGTTCTTGGACCAGGGAGACTTGTCACTCCACTGAGGCTGGGGAGGGTGGAGGTGGCTTTCCCGTCTCGTGGCTGCCAGACTTCCACACGTGCCACATAAACGCGTCAGACGCCTGGTTAAATCTGGGTTTCAGATAAGCAATGAATACATCCAAGTAGAAGTATGTCCCAAATGTTGCACGGGTCATACTTACACTAAAAAAGCATTCACTGTTTATCGGAAACCCAAATACAGATGGGGGCCCTTTATGTTACCAGCAACCATATCCCTCGCTCCACGGGGACCCTCCAGGAAGCCAAAGGCAGAGGGGACAGTAAGCTGGCACAGCCTCCAGACCATGGCCTGCCCGGGACTAGGGAACAAATCGTTTCTCTCCCCCGAGAGGTGACTAGATGGGGAGTGGCTGTAGACGGAGCCAACCAGCTGCCTTGAGAGAGTTCCCGCAGCAGCCCTCGGGCACCCGGGAGGGGCAGCCAGCACGAATGTGGGGGATACGCCAGCAGGAGATCCTCCAAGGATGCGAGCAGCTCCCTGGCACGTCGGCTGGTGCCTCTCCTCCGCTGCCTGCCACGGGATGGTGCCCGTCATGGTGCCCACCACAGCGCAGTGACCACCACAGGATGGTGTCTGCCACAGGGCGGTGCCCGCCAGAGCGCCCACCATGGCACAGTGCCCACCACAGGATGGTGCCCAGCACAGTGTGGCGGAGTAGAGCAGGGGCTCAAGAGCTATGGATGCTCGGGCTCTGTCTGGCTCTGTCCCAAACCAGCAGTGCTGCTGCCCTCCCCGCACCTCTGTTCCCTCCTGTGTGCACTGTGATGGCAGCTGTCACTGCCAGGGGGCCTCTGAAAAGTAAAGGGTATAAAGTGCTTGTACACGGAAGGAAGCCAGTCAAGGTTGAGTATTTCTCCCTGTCCCATGAGCGGGCGGCAAGGGCAGGTACACGACCTGCGGGAGCTCCGGCGCACTCTCACTGTTCACTCTGACTCGAGCACACGGCCTGGCTGTGGCTGGACATTTGCTGGACAAATGAACGTGTGGGTGTGTACCGGCTCCACCACTGTGTTGGGGTCCCTGAGAACGGGAGGACAGCGCTGGGACAGCGGGGGCGAAAGGTGCTCTGAAGAGGAATCCGCTGTGGCAGAGGCACAGAGACAGCAGGGGCAGGGGGAGTCCCTGAGCTGCGGGCGAGCTTGGGCTACCCTGCTGCAGGGGCCTCAGCCGACGGCGAGCAGAACGCAGCTGGGGAGCCAGCCCGACCACCGCCAAGCCCCATGGCCAAGCCCCACACCCCGGGAACGTCCTCACCGGGGGCTGTGCACGCTGCTTATATGAGGGGCCCGATGCTGCCCACAGGTCAGACCCAGATCTCCCTCATGAGATGGATCCCAACCCATCCCACCGCCAATGGCACGTCCTCTGCTTCCTGCCCAGTATAACACGTAAGAACCACGGCTGTGTCCTTTTGAGGAGCCCGCACGCTGGCACCCTGAGAGAGAGGGCTGAGCCCCTCGTACCTTGTGGCACACACCGAGAGGAAGATGTGCCTGCCAGGAGTCAGAGACGGCTTCCCAGAGGGAGGGGAAAGTGGGCTGGGTTTTGAAGGATGAATACGAGTTCTCCAAAAGTGAGGGGATGGGGGATGGCATTCGAGGTGGGAGAGAAGTAACGCAGTCCAAGGCCCACACTGGTTAAAGGGCGTACGCAACAGGGTTTCCTGGTTCCAGGGAGAACAGAAGGCAGGTGGGCAGGCGGACTAGGGAGGAGGTAGAAGGCTCAAAGGCGGTGCAGGCGGATGTTCCAGGGCAGAAAAGAGTTCGTGGTAGCTGCTTCACAACGTGCACTATGTGGAGAGGATCACGCACGGGTCGTGAGTGGGGAATGACACGGCTGGGGGGGCGGATGGAACCGTGGCTCCAGCTGCCATGAGAAGGCCAAGTGGGACAGGGAGACTCAGGAGGCAGCCGCGGCACCATCTCAGCACTGGGGTGAAGCCTGGCCCCAGAGGTGAGGCCCCTGTGCCACAAGGGGCTCTGAGCCCCCTGTCCCCACCCTCCACCCATTTGTTCTCGACAGTACCTTTGGTCTTAGAAGGTCAGTGGTACCTGGGTTCTGACCTTTACTGAGCCCCTTACTCACTATGCACAGATGTCTTTGCTGCTCAGTGTCCCTCTTCTCCCCTGCAAACTGAGGACAGTAAGAGCTGCCTGGCACAGGATCGCTCTCGGGATCCGACCGCCTGTGGCAAAGTACGGGCCCAGTGCTTGGCTCGCAGTGATGCCTGGTGACAGTGGACAGTGCTGCTGCGCTCAGGTCGGCGCATGCCAAAGGAGGTGTCCACGGCTGTCGTCATAAACAATTCTTTAATGAATGCTCACGTTTGGCCCACTTTACAAACTAAGAAACTGAGGCCACAGGGCTTATGGCCGAGAAGGGAGCCAGGGCCAGAGCCAGCTACCTCTCCGCTTGGTGCTCACCGTCTGCCCTGTGCTGTCCCCTCTGGGAGGCCCGAGGGGCTGCAGCAGGGGAGCATCCCCCCTGCTGACGTCGTGCCGTCAGGGCTGGGGTCCCCGTGCCCGGTCAGGGCTGGCTGGAGGCCAGGCCAGGAGAAGGGCGTGAAGCTGGGCTCACCAGCCAAAGGAGTTGTTTATGGGGTGGGAGGCTCATAAAAAATAATGGGCTGGATTTATTGTCCCCGCCTCAAGGGCCGTTCCGGACTGCACAGGGCCAGGCCGGGCCTTCCCCGGCAGCACCATAAATCTGCCTGCTAAATGCGAGAGCTGTTCATTCTCCCGCCCACCTGGTCCGCAGCAGGCAGGGGGAGAGAGGGGAACCTTAACCCCCCCCCCCCCCCCCCCCCCCCCCCCCCCCCCCCCCCCCCCCCCCCCCCCCCCCCCCCCCCCCCCCCGCCGCCCCTGCTCTAGCCTGGCCTGGTCCTGGCCTGGTCCACGCAGGGAGCAGCCAGAAGCGCAGGGAGCAGCCAGAAGCGGCAGCCCTGAGGCGGGGGTAGCACTCTCCGGTGCGGCCACGCTGCTCCCCTCACAGGATATTCCCACCACGCGCACCCACAGGGGCCCCAGTACCCACAGCTGATGACGGAAAGTTCTGGCACTGGGCTGGGGATGTTCCTGGGCCTGCAGGAGCCACGCTGGAGCCCCTCGGGTCGTGGCCCGGCCCGGATCCCGGGATGCGGGCATCCCATCTCGGCAGCCCATGGGAGCCCGTCACCAGGCACATTGACAGGATGCTAAGCCACTGGACGTGGTTGGGGATAAGTGAGAAGGGGCTGCGGGTCTGCTCGCAGGCATGTTAACTGGAAGCTGGAGGTGGATGGAGCAGGACAAGAGAAACTGGCTTTGGCATTAGAAATCTGTCCGTCCCCCCCACCGCCCCCACCCCGTCCCGAGTACGGTCTCACAAGGTGGCCCAGCTCAGTACTCCCTCCCGCAGTGGGGATGACAGTGCTCACCCAAAGTACCTCCCGGGGCGGTCACAAGCGTGTGAGTGACTGGGAGTGTGAGCTGAGCAGCAGAGGGCCGGGGATGAGCCCAGCCAGGAGGGCACTTTCTGGCTGAGAAGGGGGTTGGGGGATGGAGGCCAATCTGCCCGCGGGCCAAGGCCAAGGGCAAGTGAGAGTGGGAGGGCAGGGTGGGAGGCAAAGTCCAGAGGAGGGTCAAGGACCAGCCCTGGAGGAGCATGTTAGGAGGGTCCAGGACAAAGGTTGCTGGGCCAGGCAGAAGGTGGTTGCCCCAGAGGCTGCTCCTGGGGCCCTGCTGGCCCCCTGTTCTGGCCGGTCCCTGGGATCTGCCCAAACTCCCCAGCGACCTTCCCTAGGGAACTCCCCAGTCAGTTCTTAGGCGGTGTGGGCTTTGAGCAGTGGGCTCAGGTCCTGACGACAAGGTGTGCTTGGCCTCCTTGGGAGGCTTCTTGCTGTGGCCGATGGGGCCGGGGGGGGGCAGCAGGGGCTGAGTCCTGCGGGGCCTCTACTGTGCCCTCCAGGAGTCTGGCCGGACGGGCTGAGTCTGAAGGGCAGCACTCGGCAAGCAGGCAATCCCTCTGCTGACCGAGTGGGTGGGCTCTGCGGCCCTCCCCGCAGCCCCGGGGCCCCTGTGCTAGAGCCCCCCCCAACACTGACGCCGGGACCCGTAGCGCACCTTCGCGTCTGCATCCCCCGGTCTGTGTGCGCCGCGAGGACGGCCCTGGCTCCAAGGTGGGGCTTCTGGGCACTGCCCACCAAGCAGGATGGGGAGCCCCTTTCCGTGCCTGGTCACCGGTCACCGAGTGACGTGCAGATGGCGGAGCGCTGTCCCCAAGCCCCCAGGACACATGCAGGGAGATGAGAAACGCCACTTAGGTATCCCAAGCCCCTAAGCCCTATGGAGCCCCAGAGTTCTGAGTTTTCCCACACCAGTTACCTCCCAGCGACCTGCTCAGGCCGCAGGCTGGGGCCAGGCCTGTGTCAGCTACCACGCCGGGGGTGGGGGGGCCGCCCTTCGCACAAGCCTCTCCGGGAGCTCTGGGAATCAGGGCCCCGAGTGAAAGTGTGGAGCGGGACCCGCCTTTTCAGCCTCCCCTGGAAGGGGGGCTGGTTCTGAGCCTCCAGGCCTCCACTGGTTAAAAAGAACAAAGCCCCACCTCGTCCAGAGCCAGTGGCACTGAGCTAGTCCACACTGACGGGATGCCGGCAGCCTGCAGAAAGCCCTGCCTGCCCTGCCTCTCTCCTTCGCGTGGCCACCCTCCTGTCACCTTCCCCTCACCTCCTGTCACCTTCCCCCATCCTCCTGTTACCTTCCTCCATCTTCCTGTCACCTTCTCCTCACCCTCCTGTCACCTTCCCCTCACCCTCCTGTCACCTTCCCCTCA
>CM053611.1:104461712-104480326 GCA_028646535.1 Procyon lotor
AGGACCCTGAGATCATGACCTGAGCTGAAGGCAGTGGCTTAACCCACTGAGCCACCCAGGTGCCCCTTAAAGGCTTCTTTTTTTAAAAGAATTATTTATTTATTTTACAGAAAGAAAGAGAAAGAGTGAGCGGGGGTGGGGAGGGGCAGAGGGAGAAGGAGAGCGAATCTTGAGCAGACTCCTGGCTGAGCATAGAGGTCAACGTGGGGCTCGATCTCTCGACCCTGAGATCACGACCTGAGCCGAAACCAAGAGTCAGATGCTTAACCAACTGCAACCACCCCCGCGCCTCTCCACTTAACTGAGATACGATTCATGGTACAGAAGACTCACCATCTTAAAGGGTATGTGTCAGTGGTTTTTAGTGCGGTCACAAGGTGGAGCGAACGTCACCATGATCTAATTCCAGAACACTTCCATCAGCCCAAGAAGAAACCCTGTGCCTATAATCAGTCAATCCCAATTCTCCCCTCTCCGCCACTCCTGGCAACCACTTGTCTCCTCTCTGTCTCTATGGACGGGCCTGTTCTGGACACTTCCTATCAGTGGAACCAGACGGCACGTGTCCCTCGTGTCTGGATTCTCTCACGTACCGTGACATTTTCAAGGTCCATCCGTGGGGGAGCACGTGTCATTCATTTTCATGCCTGAATAGTATCCTGCTGTGGGGAGACCCCATTCACCAACTGACGGCCACGCGACACGCGGCTGGTTTCCTCCTTCAGGTGTGGCGAATGCTGCCGCGAGCGTCACGTTCAGGTTTTGGCGCGACCATGTTTAAACCCTCTGGGACGCAGAGCCAGGAGCAGCCCCGTCGGGTCACACGGCGGCTCCGCGTGTAACTGCCGGAGGAACAGTCCGACTGTTTTCCACAGTGACCGCACCATTTCCCGTTTCCATCAGCGAAACGCGAGGGCCTCAGCGTCTCCACGCCCTTGCCAGCACCTGTTTCCCCATTTTTAAAGTTGGAGCCATGCTGGTGGGAGTGAGGCGGTGCGGACCGTGGTTTTGATTTGCGGCTCCCGGACGGACGGTGTTGAGCGTCTGTCTCTCCCTGTGCTCGCGGCCCATCCATGCGGACTCTCAGGGCAGAGTCTGCCAAACCCCGGCCCGCTGCGATACGGGGTCACCCCGCTGTCTGCTGCTTAGTTCTGAGTCCCTCCTCCCCCCCACATACGAGACCCTTACTGGATTGTGGCTCGCCAGTACTCCTGCATTCTGCGGGCGCTGCCCCCTGCGAGGCAGCCTCGGGAAGCCCTGGGTCCCGTGGCCACCCGGCTGCCAACGCTGCCCCAGCTGAACTCCTAGTCCCGGCTCCCCCGGGGACAAAACGGACCCAAGCAAAGTCTGGCCCCGCCCTCAGCCTGCCCATCTCGGCCAATGGCAGCACAGCTCACGGTCCCTCCAGCCGGGACACCTGCTAGTCAGCCAGGGTCCCCGCCTTGCCTATCCCCCACAGAGAGTCCCTCAGCAGGTATGGTCCCGTCAGCTCTGCCCACAAGCGCATCTCCTCACCCCTGCCCCTCGGGCCCAGCTCCTCTCCTCTCCAGCCTGCATTACGGCAGTGTCCCCACGGGCCTCCCTCCTGCCACCCGGGTCCCGCCACCCTGCGCGACCACCTCTGAGAGCGTCAGCCAGCTGCATCATTCCCCCGCCTGCAAGCTTCCAGAAGATTCCTTGCTGGCTTCAGATAAAACACAAACTGCCTTCCCTGGCCCACGAGGCCCCAGGGAACTGTCCCCGCCTCCTAGCGGCCTCCTCCCTGGTCGCCCAACTGCCACGTGTGACAGAACACTGTAGAATACTTATGAAAGCTGAGGAAGACGCAAAGCAATGGAAAAACGTTCCATGCTCATGGATCAGAAGAACAAATGTGACCATGTCTATGCCACCTATCAATCCACACATTTAACTCCACCCCTATCAAAATACCATTGACTTTTTTCAAAGAATTGGAGCAAATAATGCTAAAATTTATACGGAACCAGAAAAGATCCTGAATAGCCAATCCCTGCGCACGGCCTCCCAGACGTCCCTTGACCCCAGAGGTCCTGTTCCCATCTGGAGGCCTTGGCACTTGCTGCTCCTCTGCCCAGAATGTTCTTCCTTGACCTTGGCAGGGCTGGCTCCTCCTTACACAGACGTCAGCGCCACGTCCCCTCCCTGAGCAGCGACCTCAAGCCGCAGAGCTGCTCCGGCCCCTTGTTCCACCACGCGCCCGGCCCTGCCACCTCCCTGCTGTCTCCTCTGCTTGTCTGTCTCCCCAGAGAACCCAGAGTCCCGGAGCAGGGGGACCATGGCTGTCCTTAGTGTTGCTCTATCTCAGGGTCTGAAATAGTGCACGAGGCACGTAAGTCATGTTTGTGGGCCAAGTGACTGACCGACAACCACACAGTGTGGCTGGGGGTGGCAGCTCTGGCCTGGAGGCCCCGGCGCTAGGCCTGCCCCACGAGGGATGCCCTGTGCGGCCCTGAAGGGGCTGGGTGGTGAGGCCCAGCACCGGGATCCGGTCACGGAAGGCAGCCCCAGGTGAATGAGGAGAGCGAGTGCTGGTGTGCGGGGTGCTGGTGTGCAGGCCGTGGGCCGTCAGGAGAGTGGGGGCCGGGGGGCGCTGCTAAGAGAGGATCTGTGTTCACCCACTGGCCTGCCTCAGCCCTCCCTGGGACTGCGCCCCATCGTGGGGGGGGAGGTCAGCATGGAGGGAGCGCGAGTGTCCCTCCAACACCGGCAGGCTGTGCGCTTTGCTGCTCCACCAACGCGTGAAACTGCGCAGGACCCCTGGCCGGCCCGCCCGGCCCAGAGCGTCCTCCTGCTGTGTCAGCGCCTTCACGGGTACGAGGACAAAGTCTGCAGCTGGAGAAAAGCCGTTCTAAGTGGGAAGTGGGTGGAGGGGGTACAGGTTTCGAGATGGTGGGACACCCTCCTGAAAGATACTTCATTGACCCCGTCTCTGCCCCTTCCGGCAAGACCAGCTTTTCCTTTCATCTCAAGCACACGGCCAGGAGAGGAGGCTGCCGGGGACGGAACGGGAGCCGTGTCCCCTGGGCTCCTGCTCGGTGCCGGGCACGCTCGGTCCAGCCGTGAGGCAGCGGCTGTGCTGTGACCGGGAGCCCCGAGGGGCGAGCAGCCTGCCCTCGGTCTCGGCACACCAGTGACAGGGCCAGGATGGGAACCGGACGCTTTCATCGCTCCAGCCCCAGGCCTCCGACAGCACAGCTGTGAACATGAGCCTGGATGGACATCTGTGGGAGGCCCTGAATTTTAAAAAATCTCTTTTGATGGGGATAAGAACAGAGGCCTGGAAGGAGGGAAGGGGAGGAAAACCAAACAAACAAATCCTGGGACCAAAGCGAGAAGCTCTAAGAAAGGGGAACTGCTCTAGCAGATTCCTCGTGAACATCCTCAGAAGTAAGACCAGCTGGCTGGCTGTGGCTGCCCCCGCGGGCCTGTGTGTGGGGCGGCAGAGGGAACCCGCCGCCTTGGGAGGCACCCCCCGACCAAGGAGGGCCTCGGAGCTCCCCACGCCCCCTGGCCGACATAGCCCTTCCTGCCGGACACTGGCCAGTCCGGTGACTGACGCCCGGTACACGTCGCCCAGTCTTGGCACTGCCTGGAATTCTGGACTGATTCTTCCCAATTAAACTCTACATTTTCTTCCACCTTCCAAAGCTGTCGGTCTCCTCCTCCTTCCCACCTGTGCCCTCCACACGTCCGTCAGCACCATCGGGAGTTCTCTGCGAACGTGGGGCCCCCAGCGTGTCCCAGTCCCGTGGCCTCCTGCCGGACCTGCCACGGCTCCTCAGCTGGGCTTGCCGTGAGCTGCCTTGTTCCCTCCCATGCTAAGTGTGACGTCCCTTGCTAACGGGCCCCGGATGGGCCACGCAGCCACAATAGGGTGAGAAATGTTTTTGTGCCAACTGAGTTGACACCCTTCTGAAAGCGGTAGAGAGGCTGGGGGAGGGCGGACGTGGAGGGGTGAGTGTGGGAACCGGGGAGCTTCGTGGGAAACGGGGGCACTGAGGGTGGCTGGAGTACCGGAAAGTCCACCAGGTCTCCCCGTGGCCCACCCCACCTTTTCTAGCTCACTTGTGGTCACTTCCTTTCCGTGGCATTTCTCCCTTCAAGGACCTAGCATGGCTCCCTATCCCTTGTCCAATAAACCTGTATTTAAAATTCTGAATTCATAAGGAATTCTGAAAAACAGTGACAAAAATGGATCAACGGCCCTATGTTCTAGCTACAGCCATAATCATAGGCACCTATGCTGTTTCTGTCTTTTCTGATCTTCTCCCGGTGCAAACAGGTCACTCCGCAGGTGACCTCTGCACCCTTCACCGAGAGCCGAGTTAGGGTGTTCTTGCAGGACTCAGTCCTGGTGCCCTTCTCACCTGCTGCTGATCCAGGGGACAGGGGACCCCCACCCCGGCCCTTGTGGCACTCGTCTCTGTTCCGCCCCGCTAATAAAGGTCCCTGTGAGGGACACAGAGCAGCACAGCCCTTTCCACAGTAGGGATTCTTTTCTTTGGATGGGTTCCCGGAGGGAGGGTCCCAGGTCAAAGACTGACAGCGTTTCACTTCTCACTGCTCCCTGCTGGGCCACCTGCATCTGCTGGTCTGCCCACCGGGAGTGCTCCTGTGCAGGCCGCTGCCTCCACTGAAGTCACCTTTCTCGCGACCTCGTGGTCCTCTAGAGGCCCGCTGGCGCCCAGCCACGCCTGTCCGTGTCCATGCGCTCTCTCACTCACCGAGGATGCCGGAGGTCAAGGCCTGCCCTTGGGGAGCGGTCCAGCCAGCGGGGGCAAGGAGAGGGGAGATCAGCGCAGATGAACCACTCACTGGGGCCTCTGAGGGCTGCAGGACAGTGTGTGTGTGAGAAGGCTTGAGAGGCCACACTGAGGGGCAGAGGAGCCTCTCGCTCAGCCATGTGCGGACCAGGGCGGGGAAAGGTATGTTCGGTGGTGGGACACAGGTGTGTGTACAAGCGTGCGTGTGCATGTGTGTGTGCAGTGAGGCTGGAGCAGCAGGGGGGGGGGGCCCGGTGGCTGTGGAAGGGGCTGGCGGCCAGGCTTGAGTCGCCGCTGTGCCCAGCATGCAGCCAACCGTGACCCCCGACGTGCACGCACCTGCAGGGACAAAGCTCCACATCTCAGGCCCGGAGGGCATCCAGCTGACAGAAACCACCCGTTGATCTATCACCCTCTACTCCTGAGCCCCCTCTCCTACCTGGCTGAGCTCCTCCCACCTCTAGGTTTTGCAAACTGTTCCCTCCTCCCTTCACCCCATCTCCACCCCCACCCCCGGTGACCTTAAAGACGAGCTGCCTCCCGTACCGGGTGTGGTATTAATTACACCAAGGCTAGCACATTGGGAGCATTTCTGCACACAGCCCAGAGCTCCTTGAGGGCAGACGTCCCATGGAAATCATCTCAGGACCCCTTGACCTGGCAGACAAGGGCACTTGGGGTCACGCACCACCGCTCCCAGGCGTTTCTAACCAGCCCACCCCAGCAGCAGCAGCGCCCGCCCCGCACCCGCAGGCTGCCGGCTCCCACGTCCTGGGCTTCGATTCCAGTCCCACCTCTTGGCCGCATGATATGGGTCAGTAGAACCCCGGGAAAGCAGCACGCAAACCTGAGCGCGTGCCCATGAGCACATCACGTCAGAGCGGCGTGCGGACGGTACTGGGCAAGAGCGCCGGGACGGGAAAATTTCAGACCTGGGGGGCTACCTTCTGTCTGGTCTAGTGATTTCCCCGAGCAGCTCTGTATAATCGTGACCTGTGTGGAAGATGGACATGTAAACAGAACTTTCGAGTCTGCGTGGTGGGCACTGTGACTGCTGTCGGTCCAAATGGAGGCTGGGAGGCAAGTCCCCTGGTCGGGCCGGGGAAGACGTGCAGAAGGACCGAGTGCTCAGGACAGGCAAGAGAGCCAGCCAGCTCCCCAGGCAGCGGAAAGCACGGGGCTGCGAGGTGCCCCAGTGGAGGCTCCACATGGGGCCAACGTCAGGCTGGCAGGGCGGGTGGAGCCCAGACTACGAGGGGCTGGCTGCCGGGCTGGGGAGGTGACCCCCAAAGGCAAGAGGGGCCCCCAGGAAATCCCACTCAGGGGGACCGCCACGAAAGCTTGTCCCAAATGATTGCACTGGCGTCTGACCCCTTGGTGGCCGGTAGCTGAGCCAGGGGAGGTAAGGTCAACCGGTGAGATCCTCCCCTCCCATGAAGGCGGCCTGCGAGGTGACTAAAGCCCCCAGACCAAGCCGCTGGGGAGCTGCTGTGGCTCCCCTCTGCCCACAGACAGGCGTTCCAGCTGGGCACAAGGCGTCTCCGCCAGCCCGTCTATTTCCAGCCGCATGCGGTCGGGACGAGGTGGGTGACAGGGAGGGGTGGTGCAGCGGTCCACATGGGGGGCTGGCTGGCGGCCACAACAAACAGCCAGGGCCAGGCCGGCTGGTGCTAGGGGAGGTGGGTCATTGCAATAACTGTCCAGAGGCAGCCAAGGCCCCACAAACGTCCGGGGTGACCCCAAACCCTGTTGAGGGCCCAGGCTGCTCCAAAATAAGTGAGTTAGTGGGTAGAGGAAGTGCTGAACTGGAGATTCTGGGACCCTCACACTTGTTGATTAATGCCCCCTTTCAGGCCCATGGCTTGTCTCTGGTTTGGGACGTACGTTTTGGTGGTAGGGTATTTTTAAAGAGTCTTTACCAGACACTTATTTTTGATTTCTTTTGCAGCGTTCTGACCAAGGCCCTGGCACACAGACTGCAAAGGACATGGAGAGCGTCTGCCTGCCTGTCCCATCCTCTGCGGCTCCATGTTTTTCTCTGCTGCTTCTGTACTTGGCGTGCTCTGCCCGGGGACAGAGTGGGACCTCTTCCTCAAGCCACCAAATCAAGACTTGGTGGGGCTGGCACAGGGGGAGGGCTCAGGGATTTTGGCCCAGTCCTACCCGTGGGAAGGGCAAACGTGCGGTCCCTGCCCCGAACATCAAGCCAGAGGGAGTGCGGGCAGGAGGTGGGCAGCGCCGCTCTGGATGCCGATCGGGCACCCCTGTGCTTTCACGAAGACCACCTCGTGGTGTTTCTGTAGCCACCTCCCTGGGGAGAGAGCAGGCAGCCGGCACCAAAACACTGCTAGGAAGGGAGCCAGGAGCCAAGTCCCCATCACCCCTGGTGTGGAGTGGAGACTAGCAGGACTTGGGTGTGGGGACACGGGGTCCTGATGTCGCACAGGCTGCTAGGATACCTCCCCAGCAGGTCTCTGCAGCTCTGAGGCGCCTGATGCTCTGCCCGCTGTGGCAGGCTTGCGTGCCCACCACCGTCAGATCCTGCTCCTGTGGGAGGCTGGAATCAAACACTCTGCCCCAGGCCCCAGCCACCTGCTAGCCCTCCATCACACAAACGAGCCTGCGCTGGGCCGGCGGACAGGAGCAAAGTCATGCTGCAGCCCAGCGCCCCAGGAGCTCCCGAAGCCGTAAGGGAGATCCCAGGTGTCCAGTGACAAGCCTGGGGGCTACGGGTGCCCAGGGCAACAGTGTGCAACTAAGGAAGGCCTTTGGAAGGGGCTGCCGCCTGAACTGAGTCTTGAGGGACAAGCAGGAGCCGGCCAAAAAAGCACAGGGCAGAAGGGAGAGCAGGTGCGAGGGTGCTGCTGAGCAGGACAGGGTGGTATGTGTAGGGGAATGAAAGCCGTCTGGCCTGCTGGAGATGCCAGTTCTGAGAGAGGAGAGAGAGGAGGGCAGGGACTGCGTCTGGCGGGGGCGAGGAGGACACAGCAAAGGGCTCAGCCCGTCCTCAAGGACACAACACGCCCCCCACTCATCGAAGGGAGAGGGGCTCTGGCACCACAGCCCACGGGGGTTCCAAACAGCGCCGTAGGACCCGAGGGGCCTTCCCGTGGGGCGCAGGAGTGGCGGGGGGAGGGCGCTCCCTGGAGAGGCTTCCTGCCAGCCCTGCCTCCCATTTCAGCCTGAACAGCACGACCACTACAGGTTCTGCTGCTAGAAATCTGAAAGCCACGGTCACATCCCATCCTTCCATTTCACATATGATGGGGAGACCGAGGCACAGAGAGGCAGGGAGCTTTCCAAAGTCCCCAGACAAGTCCATGGTCCAAAAGGGCCAGACTTGCTGTACCGCCTTTCCACCCCAGCAGCGCCCGGCCCCTCTCCCCACACCCCTCCCTGTCCCGAACCTGTGCTGCTGTAGGCAGCAGGCCACAGGAGGTGGCCTTGAAAGCACCCCTGGGTCTCCATCAATCCCCCACCCCACCCCTCACTGCACGATGATCTCCCTGGTCTGGTAGTGGTTTGGGGAACTCAAGAAGCTCATTTATAAAGACACACGAGTGCCCGGTGGTTTTCTTCTTCTCAGGCCAAAGAATTTCCACCAGAGGAACAGTTGTAAAAATCTGGACAGGATGGAAAGCGGGCCTGACCCGGCTCATCTCTACCCAGCAAATCCCTCCAACCACGGGGGTGCACGTCGCCTGAAGGTGGGCCGAGAACAGGGGTGGGGAGCAGGTAAAGAGGAAGAAACCTCTGGAGCTGACCTGGGGAAACACTGCTGTCTACGGGGTGTGTACGACTGTCCGAAGCGGTTTAGTTTTACATTAAAATGGTTGGCATTTTTTTCCCAGCAAGAAATGCATCTGAGCTGTTGGAAGTATAAAGACAAATAAACAGAGGCGACTAGAGCCTTCATGAGGTGTGTGAGGGGGCAACACATTGTCTCCAGCTGTCCTCCAGGATGAGAAGGGGCGCCTTCAAAAGGGCCTGGGCAGCACGACCCTTTCATCCTTCCGGGGATGGCCCGGCCACCGGCGCCCGCCGTGACTTCCCCCGACGTGTGCAGCTGGGCTCCCGGGCCCCCCTCGGCGTCCCCCGACAACCTCTCCTTCTCCCCTTGAACCTCTGCAGGGCGGCCTGCAGTGTCCCCTGCACGTCCCTGTCCTCGTCTAACCCTACCGGACAGGGGTCGTGCCGTTTGGTAGAGAAATAGGGGACATGTATCCAAGGTCACAAAATGAGAACGGGGCAGAGCTGGGACGGGAAGCCCAGTGCCACAGGACCCCGTTTCAATAGACAGGGGCCCGAACTGGCGCAGGACGAGGGGAGAGCTTTCTGACCCGGGGTGGGGGGGTGGCGAGGAGCAGAGGCTCATTTGGCAGGAGCACCACGTGGAACGGGACGGGGGGTCCCCAAGGGGCTTCACGCACAGCCCAGCCATCTTTACCTGCTCAGAAAGCACATCTATTGTCTTCCCAAAGTCCTTCCCAAAGTCCCAGAGTAGGACTTCCCAGAGTCCTACTCTGCGCGCTAGGAATGAGTGAAAGCAGGTAACTCACATCTGTGCAGCCCTTGCTTTGTGCCAGGCGCTGGAAGTGTGCTTTACCAAGGGTCTGCCCCACCCCGTCAGATAAGCTCTGCGATTAGCCCCACCCTGCAGATGAGGACGCGGATGCCCAGAGAAGTGAAGTTACTCCGTCAGGGTCACACGGCAAGTAAGCAAGCGACGGATCCAGGATTCAAAGCTAGGCAGGCAGATTCCCTGTCCTTCTTGGGGGCCGGGACTGTGTCATCTAACTCCTAATCGTGGGCTCAGGGCAGGTGCTCGTGAGACCTTCGTGAAAGGAATGACTGTTGAGAGCCCCAGCTTTCACGGCCAACCAGAAACCCAGGCTCTCCCAAGCCCCCGCCCGGGGACCTGCCGATTCCACGAACTTCTGACCTGGCACACCATTTCCGTGCGGGGGGGCTGTCAGTCAAGGCCCAGAGCCACCCACACGCTCCAGGCAAAAACCCAGCAGCTGGTGTCGGTTTCTCTTTCCCCTTCCCTCGTCCCTGGAACCCATTAGCAGTTCCCGTGGGCTCTGCTTTCAAACATAGTCTGAATTCAACCGCTCGTCCTCACCTCCACCAGTGGCACCCTGGCCTGAGCCGCCACCGACTCTGCCCCGGACCAGCACAGCGGTCTCTGCCTCACTGGTCCTCTCCCTTCTACCAGGAGGCACGGTCCTCCCCATTTTCTTCTAATGGCTTCCTCCTCCTCACGGAGGCCCTGTCCCCTTGTCCCCTCTGCTCGAAGGTGGGCGAACCTTTGTAGCTACCTGAGGCTAGACCGTAAAACTCCTGCGGGTGCAGCGGCCACGCCGAGAGGAAGCCCACACCAACCCGCGTGGAAAGACCAAGCGGAGAGGGTGCCCCGAACGTTCTGGCCAACAGCCAGCATCAAGCACCAGACATCAGCCAAGACGCTTCCAGAAGACTCCAGCCTGCTGTCAAGTCCTCCCGGCAGCCTCGGCGTCTTCCCAGCCGAGGCCGCAGACGGCGTGGGGCAGATGAGCTGCCCCACCTGCACCCCTGGCCCGGGGAGGCCCAGCGCTGAAATGGCCGTCCGGGCCGCGGGGGGCGGGTGGTCTCCCGAACCTGGTCGGTGACTGGGGCGCCACTCCGTCTGGCGCAGCAGCCTTCTTCTCCCCATCGTCGTCTGTGGGGTCATGTCGTTACTTTCCACTCGAGCTGCCCTGACTGAGCCTCCCTCCCTAAGCCACACGTCGGCGTGTCTCCCGCCACCCCGCCCCATGCCTATGCCTATGACATGGCAGCCGTTGCTCCGGGCTCTGAGGGGGAAGACAGGGGCATGAAGGAGACAACGTCTGCTTTCAGGGGAAGCAGAGCGAGCCACGGCAGGGGTGTATGTGACGTGCTCACAGAAGACTTCGGGGCAAAGGCAGGTGAGTGCCAAGAAGGACCTCAGTGGGCCCTCGCTGGGAGGCGGGTCAGTGAGCAGCAGGGATGTGCAGGAGGGCTCCAGGGGTCTAAGGAAGGCTGGGCCACAGGGCACGGCTTGGCACGGGTGAGAGGCGAGGGGGAAAGGCTGACAGGGCCCCGGTGAGGGGGCCTCATGAGCCACTCCACTGGGCAGACGCACTGGAAGGCCACGAGAGAGGGAGTTCTGGAGCAACAGGGCTCTGCACAGTCACATGGGTTACGACCACATCCTGAGGGAAGTTCAAGGGTGACGCAAAGCTCCTACACGGACGGCAGGCTCCAGCCTTGGCCAGGGCAGCCAGTACAGGCTTTGGCGAGGAGGTGCCCTTGGGAGGAACTCTCTGCAGCCCGGGGCTCCCTCCTGCCCCCCGGCATGCCACCCACCTGCCCGGCTTGGCAGATGCCGGGATTTCTGGATGGCCTCCGTGACTCCCCAGCGTGCACGGGGTGCATCCCTAACACCCGGCCCCTCCCCGACGCTGGCCAGCCTCCCCGAGCAGGTGCTGTTCTGGGCACCGTGGAGCAGGGCAGTGGTCAGTGACTCACGGGCTTGAGCTGGCAGACGGTCCCAGCACTGCCACTTACTGGCTGGGTGGCCTTGTGCAGGCCGCTTTCCCTCTCTGAGCCTTGGTTTCTTCATTCATAAAAAGGGGCCACGAATGGCTTCTGCCCGTGGACACTGTGAGGACTGACGGAACACGAACGCAGCGTCCTGTACGGCTCCAGGCACAGACTCCAGCACAGCTCACTCGCCTCGCCCCAGCGGAACTGCCCGCCTAGTGCAAGGCCGGGCACACAGTAGGTGCTCAGGGAGCACTGGCGGGAAAGCAGCCATCTCGTTACTAAGACAACTTTTCTGTGGGACCCGGCCACAGATGACTTCTCATCGGGGGAAAAAAGTGCTGAGAAGCAAGTTCAAAATTCAAACTGTGAGCAACTTGAGAAACATATTTTTCAGCAAGTCAAGGTAAAGACTGGGGTCGAAGAAAACATCTGGCTTAAGTGAACTAATGGGCTTTAGAGAAAAAGGACCCTTGCTTTGTGGAGACGGGAAAAAATTACCCACTGCTGGTTTTAATTTAAGATGAAAAAAAAAATCTTATTCTATTAGCCTAAATATTGCTCTTATGTCCAATTGCATGGAGTTTGGAATAATATTTTTCAAACAGAACTACTGCTATTTCAAGTAATTACAATGCTAAAAGCAGTCATTTGGGGTTGAGCAAGGATCTCATCATGGTTTCAATTCCCTCTGGTATCATTTTCTGTTATATTTGAGAAATTCCTCAATAAAGATGTCAAATAGAGAGAGGGTTCTGCTCCCTGGAGGGCAGATTTGGCCACCCTCCCAGGCAAGCCATCTCTATAAGAAAACAACCTCTTTTGCTCAAAAGAAAAGGTTTAACTGTGAAAACTCAGGCAAGAAAGTAACCCCGAAGCCGTCGGCCTCATTTCCCCTAATAACTCAGAATGCTTTTCGTATTCTGCTGACCAGGGTTTAGTCCAGCCATCATCCCCGAGGAATTCAGCAGTGGTTGAGAGAGGAATGTTATAGCTGGACAGGACTCCTGACCTGGACTCCTGGAGACCGAAAAACAAGAGATGCGAACAGGCTTCACTGTCCCTGACGGGTGATGGGTTGTGAGTGGGCTCCTGGTGATGGACCAGAGACGGTCAGGACTGCACAAGGCAGTGAGAACGGGGAAGCTTCCAACAATTCGGTCAGCCTCCACGGCCGCCGAGCACCCACTGGGGGCAGGCCTGGTGCTGGAAGCTTCACCGGGGAGCATGAACATGATCCCCACTGAGACCAAGCAGGTAATTAAGTGCCCAAAGCTGCTGACTGAGCAACAGGGCGCGGTGCGACTGTAGCCAACAGGAAGCACATGTCCCCTCCAAAGTGGGCAGCTGTGGCCCAGCTCCTGTCAGTTGCCCTCGTCCCACACTGAGATGTGGGCAAGAGGTACCCCTGCCCGGCGCCCCACGCTTTGGGGGTACCCCAAACACCCCACACTCAGGGTATCTGGGACCCTATAATTCCCTGTCCGAATGGCCCCAAGTCTGTTCTCAGAGGGACAGGTGACACTTAGGTCCAAGCAGTGGAGAAAAGAAAGGGGTCTGGGAGCAAATGGCCAGAGCTTGAACATTCAGGTGAGGGAGTCTTCAGGCTCCTGTGGTGTAGGCTGGAGCCGGCCGTGAGGAGGGCCGGGAGCGGGCACCGCCTACTCGGCCGCTTTCTGGCCCCAAACTCCAGGGAATCCTAGATTCGAAATTCCAGTCTAGCCTTCCAGGTCATTAGGAAGGGGTACTTGTCAAGGCGGAAGAGATGGAATATATTCTAGCTCTGAAGCTTTGTCCCTCTTCCATATTTAGCCATAAATATGTGCCATGCAGGCTCCCACTGGCACTCCTGCCTGAGGCCCACGGGTCAGGGGCTGGGTGACTGCGGCCCAGCAGGAGTAATGCTGGAAATGCTGATTTTACGCGACATTCTTTTGCTTTTTTCCGAGTTATTTTTATTAGTTATTTTTATATATTTATTTTTACATTTTTATTTTAATCACCTGGCGCTCATCACAACAAATGCACTCTTTAATCCCTGTCATCTATTTCTCCCACCATCCCACCCACCTGGCCTCTGGTGACCATCAGTTTGTTCTCCATAGTTTAGAGTCTGTTTCTTGGCTTGTCTCTCTTTTTTTCATTTGCTTGTTTTTGTTTCTTAAGTTTCACATATAAGTGAAATCATGCGATATTTTCCTTCTCTGTCTGGCTTATTTCTCTCAATGTAACACTCTGGCTCCATTCACGTCATTGCAAATGGCAAGAGTTCATTCTTATTAATGGCTGAGTAATATTCCATCGTAAATACACACCACATCTTCTTTGTTCATTCATCAACTCATGAACACTTGGGTTGTTTCCATCTCCTGTCTATTGCACACAATGCTGCCATAAACATGGAGGTGCCATAAGCATTGGGGCTTTCATATTCTTTGGGTAAATACCCAGTAGTCTGATTGCTGGATCACAGGGCAGGTCTATTCTTAACTTTCTGAGGAACCTCCATACTGTTTTCCACAGTGGCTGCACCGGTTTGCCTTCCCACCCACAGTGCATGAGGGTTCTCCTTTCTCCACGGCCTCGCCAACACCCATTGTTTCTTGTGTTGTTGATTTGAGCCATTCTTACGGGTGTGAGGTGATACCTCATTGTGGTTTTGGTTTGCATGTCCCTGATGATGAATGACGTGGAGCATGTTGAGCATCTTTTCATGTGTCTGTTGGGCATCTATAGGTCTTCTTTGGAAAAATGTCTATCCGTGTCTTCTGTCTGTTTTTAAATTGGATTATTTGGGTTTGGGGTGTTGAGCTATATCAGCTCTTTATATATTTTGGACACTAACCCTGTATCAGATATGCCATTTGCAAAGAACTCCTCCCATTCTGTAGGACGCCTTTTAGTTTTGTTGATTGTTACCTTCATTGTGCAAAAGCTTTTTATTTTCATGTAGTCCCAACAGTTTATTTTTGCTTTTGTTTCCCTTGCTTGAGGGGACCTACCCAGAGAAAAAGTCGCTCTGGCTGATGCCAGAGAAATGATTACATGTGTTTTTCTAGGATTTTTATAATTTCAGGTCTCACATTTAGGTCTTTAATCTATTTTGAATTTATTTTTGTGTACAGTGTAAGCAAGTGGTCCAGTTCCATGTTTTGTGTGTGTAGCTGTCCAGTTTTCTCAGCACCATATTTTCCCCATTGGATATTCTTTCCTGCTTTGTTGGAGATTAATTGACCACATAGTTATGGGTTTGTTTCTGGTTTTCTATTCTGTTCCATTGATCTATGCGTCTATTTTCGCGCCAGTGCCACACTGTTTTGATGACCATAGCTTTGTAATATAACTTGAAGTCCAGAATTGTGATGCCTCCAGCTTTGCTTCTCTTTTTCAACACTGCTTTGGCTATTAGGGGTCTTTGTGATTCTGTACAAAGTTTAAGATTGTCTGTTCTAATTCTGTGAAAAATGCTGTTGGTATTTCAACCAGGGATTGCATTAAATCTGTAGATTGCTTTGGGCAGTGTAGACATTTTGACAATATTTGTTCTTCTAATTCATGAGCATGGGATGTCTTTCCATCTCTTTGTGTTGTCTTCAATTTCTTTCATTCATGTTTTATAGTTTTCAGAGTACCGGTTTTTCACCTCTTTGGTTAGGTTTATTCCTAGATATCTTATTATTTTTGGAGCAATTGTAAATGGGATTGTTTTCTTAATTTCCCTTTCTGCTGCTTCATTATTGGTGTATAGAAATGCAACAGACTTTTGTAGATTGATTCTGTATCCTGTGGCTTTACTGAGTTCATTTATCAGTCCTAATGGTCTTTTGGAAGAGTCTTTAGGGTTTTCTATATAGAGAATCATGTCATCTGCAAATAGCGAGAGTTTTACTTCTTCCTTACCAGTTAGGATTCCTTTTATTTCTTTTTCCTTTTTATTTTTTTTATTTCTTTTTGTTGTCTGATTGCTGTGGCTAGGATTTCCAGGACTATGTGGAATAAAAGTGGTAGAGTGGACATCCTTGTCTTGTTCCTGATCTCAGGGGAAAGACTCTTTGTTCTTCCCACTGAGGATGATGTTAGCTGTGGGTTTTTCATACATGGCCTTTATTATGTTGAAGTATGTTCCCTCTAAACCTTTGTTGAGGGATTTTATCATGAATGATGTTGTACTCAGCCAAATGTTTATCTACTGAAATGATCATAAGGTTCTTATACTTTGTCTTACTGATGTGATGTATCATATTGATTGATTTGTGGATAGTGAACCACCCTTGCATCTTGGGAATAAATCCTGCTTGATTGTGGTGAATGATATATTTTTTAATGTATCATTGGATTTGGTTTCCTAGTAGTTTGATGAGGATTTTTGCATCTACATGCATCAGAGATACTGGCCTGCAGTTCTCTTTTTTTGTGGTGCCTTTATCTGATTCTGGTTTCAGGGTAATGCTGGCCTCACAGAATGAATTTGGAAGTTTTCCTTCCTCTTCTATTTTTTGGGAGAGTTTGAGAAGAACAGGTATTCTCTACCTTCTTTAAAAGTTTGGTAGAATTCACCTGTGAAGCCATCTGGCTCCGGACTTTTGTTTGTTAGCAGTTTTTTGATTACTGATTCAATTTCATTGCTGGTAAATGGGTCTATTCACATTTTCTATCTCTCCCTGCTTCAGTTCTGGTAATTTATATGTTCCTGGGAATTTGTCCATTTCACCCAGGTTATCCAGTTTGTTGGCATATAAGTTTTCATGATGTTCTAATTGTTTGTATTCTGTGGTTATGTGTTATTATTTCTCTTCTCTCATTTGTGAATTCATTTATTTGGGTCCTTTCTCTTTTTTTCTTGATAAGTCTGGCTACAGGTTTATCAATTTTATTAGGTTTTCAAAGAACCAGCTCTTGGTTTCATTGATCCGTTCTATTGGTTTTGTTTGTTTTTACTTCACTTATTTCTGCTCTAATCTTTATCATTTCCTTCCTTCTGCTGGTTTTGGGTTTTGTTGGTTGTCCTTTCCCTAGCTCCTTTAAGTGTAAGGTTAGGTTGTTTATTTGAGATTTTTCTTGCTTCTTAAAGGGAGACCTGTAGTGCTGTAAAATTCCCTCTTAGAACTGCTTTGGCTGTATCCCAGAGGCTTTGAGCCACTGTGTTTTCATTCATCTGTTTCCACGTACTTTTTTATTTCTCCGTTTATTTTCTGGGTGACCCATTCATTGTGTAGTAGCATTTTATTTAACCTCCATGTATTTGTGGTCCTTTCAGATTTTTTTCTTGTGGTTCACTTCTAGTTTCATAGCATTGCAGTCAGAAAAGATGCGTGTATGTCTTCAATTTTTATTAGAATTTGTTGAGGCTTCTTTCGTGGCCTAGTATGTGATCTGTGACATCCCTTGATTTTTAAGTGTTGACAAATGATTCAATGAGATGACAGTGACGGTGATGATTACAAAAACACTGGGAGGATGAGCCAAGCGTGTCTGCAGGCTGGAGGAGGACGGCAGGCTGCCTGCCTGAAGCCTCTACACCACCTCGATGACAGCACCCGGCACCTGCGCAAAATGTGACATCTGTACACGCAGATCTCCAGACTCGCTTTCCTACTTAACCATCACGGCGCCCCTACAAGACCAGGATTACTGACCCATGTTGTAGTTAGGGGACCCTGCTTGGAGGGTTTGAGGAACTGGTCCCAAACCACTGACTTGTGAGCGGTGGTGCCAGAACTTGAGCCTAAATCTTCAGACTCCAAGCCCGGCTTCCTCTTCCAGCATTCTGTGTTTCTGCCAACACTCATCCCGACGCCACATCAGGCACTGTATCTCTCACCGCCTTTTATGGAGGAGGGATGTGAGGCTCCGGGAGGTCACGTGGTCAGTGTAGGATGGAGACGGTTGGGATCCAGGTCTGACTTCTCTAGAGCCAGTTTTGTCTTGAGAAGGAAAAAGCCCAAACAAAAACACGTCTGTCGGGAAGGTTCTGCCCTCAGCTAAAAGCAGAGGAGCAACACAGAAAGCCTTTTCTCAGTTACCGTATGTGTGAGTCAGAGCCATGTGAAGTTGCAATCTGTGCTCGGGGGTGGGGTTCGGGGAAATCTTACCCAGTTCTTCAAATTAATCAGCGTAAAAAGAATCCATTGTAAAAATAAAAATAAACCCACTCGGACTCTGCCGTGAGTCGAGAGGCACTGCTGTTGTCAGACAGACGACAGACAAATAACCTGCTGTTGTCCAGAACAAGGGTATTTAGGAGCAGGTGTTTCTGCACAGGTAAGAGTGCTATGACCAGAAGGGGAGCCCCATGGGTCAGACACAGTCCAGGGGCTGCAGACGGCTGGCTCTGGCCCCCACAGGCCCACCGAATGCATTTCTTTCTGAAAGCTGGTGAGCAGGCTCGATGCCCATGACACTGACTGCTCGATACCAGGCCTTCTGCTAGAAGTTCTATAGACATGATCTCATTCAATCCTCACAAGACAGGGACTATGAATTCCATTTTACAGGTGAGGAAACTGAGGCATGGAGGTGAAGTGACTGGCCAAAGCGCACACAGCTGGTAACTGGCAGAGCCAGGACCTGAGCCCAGAATGGGCAGTTCCCAAGGCCCGTCATCTGGACCACTGGCCGCTACTGCCTGTCGTCTCATGGGGATATCAGCTCTGCCTTCCCAGACTAATCAGTTACTGAAGTGAGCTGCTGCTGTCATCTGAAACAGTGGCAAACAATCGGGAAAACTCAGGGCTCACGCTTTGGGAGGATTAAGCAAGAGAACGCTCGGACAATCCTTCACTTGGTGTCTGGCACAATAAAGGTCCTATGGCACAGCCCCAGTCTTTACAGTCTAACCAAATGCCTTGCCCGCCGCTGCAGCCTCCTGATACTCCTGCCATCTGCCCCGAACCCCACTGCCAGGAGCCCCCCGTGGCTCTCTGCACAGGTGTGCCCTCGTCCCAGCCAGCTGCTCCCCAACCTTTGCAGAATGTGCTCCATGCCACCTCGTCTTTGAAGTCCCCTGCGGAGCCACCCCACTTCCGGCCCCACCCTTACCCAGTGCAGGGGCGGCTCTTCACAGGCTCCTCGGGGCTCCCGCAGCCTGCCGTCCAGACCTCCATTTCAGCCCTTATTTTGGGTGCAATTACATGTTCATAGGTCTGTTTCCCATAACAAGTCTGTCTGAGATCCAACAGGCACTAAACAAAAGCAGGCAGGGAAATCTACGGCTAAGCCACCACTGGGAGGACGAGTTCCAGAGTACTTGGGACGCCGCACTTGCCATGCCACACACCGACAGGC
>CM053611.1:104489799-104509254 GCA_028646535.1 Procyon lotor
ACTTGTGCGGGGAATTCTCCTGTGTCCCTGTCTGCCTTCCCACCAGACTGGGCTGTCCCCAAGGGCAGGCCAGGCCTGAGGCGCCCACGCAGGGTGTCCTCGTACTGAGTCTGAAGCCGTGAAGAATGCAGGAGTGGGAGCCACCGTGTGATGTGAGTGTGTTGGGGGAGGGGACCCCGAAACATTGTGGAGGTGCCTTAGATGGGCCTCTGAGGGGCCACACCCCCTTCTCACCTCCCTCTCTGTCCGGGAGGCCCAGGCCTGATCCGTGCCCTGGCTACAGGCCCTGTGGACTCGGCCCTCCACCGGTGGCGCGGGGCTGGAGGTCATAAGGGGCCCCTCAAACTCCCCCGGGTGGGACCACCGCCCCTGGGGGGGCCGCTCTCCCCTCTGCTCAACAGGGCAGGGCCTTCTTCAACCAGGGGCCAGGTTCTCTGTGGCCCTGACCTGCTTACCTGCCCCGCTCCGGGTCAGGCCTCCGCGGGCCACCCGCTATACCCTGGGATCGAGGACCCGGGACCCCCCGGGAGCAAGAGATGGGGGCGCAGGAGGCGGAACTGGGCCTAGGCAGCCTCGGAGCTGGGGTCCGCGTCTCCGCGGAAGATGGGGGAGGGGTAGGGGTCCCGGGCAGGGTGCCCTCGCAGGCCCGGGAGGGGGTCCAGGCCGGAGGCGGGGGCCGCGGCGCTCCGGAAGGAGCCGCGCACGCCCCAGCACGCGGTGCCCGCCGCGGCGGCCGCGGATCCGGAGGTGAGAGCGCCCCCGCCCCGCTCCCCGCCCACCCCGCGCGCGGCCGGGCCCGGGGCTGGGGGGCGGGCCGGAGAGGGGCGCGGGGCGCGGCGGGGCGGCCGGCCGCTCTTTTCCGCAGCGCGGGCCCGCTCCTCCTCCTCGCGTCCGGCCGGCTCCCCGCTCCCTTCCCCGCGGCGGCGGGATGCGGGCCCGGGGCCCGGGCGGGGGCCGAGGGCCGAGGCCTGGCCGGCGCGGCGGGGGCCCCGGCGGGCGGCCGCGCGGGGCTGGGGACCCGGGGCGCGAGCGCGGCCCTCGCGGCGCCGGGGCGGGGGAGGCGGGAGGGCGGGCGGGAGCGAGCGAGGGAGGAGGGCGGCGGCGGGAGGGGGAGCCGGGGAGGCTCGGAGCCGCGCGGCGGGCGAGGGAGGGGGCGGCGGGGAGCCCCCCGCCCCCCGAAGGAGGAGTCTGGCTCCCACTTGCTGCCTCGGACGCGCGGCGAGGCGGCCGCCGCCGGAGGAGCCCCCGCCCCTGCGCGCCTCCCTCCCCGGAGCCGGGCCCCTGCCTCCCTCCGTGCGCGCTGCTGCTCGCGGCCGCCGCGGCCGCCGAAGAGGAGCCCGGGGCCAGGTAGGGCCGGGGGCGGCCGGGGGCGCGGGCCGGGGCGCCGCGGGCGCGGGAGCGGGCGCGGCCGGGACCCTCTCCAAGACGCGGGGTGACGCCCGCGGCGCGGCGCAGGGGCGCCCGCAAAGTTACTTTGGCCGCCTTTGCCGGGTGCCGGCGCCCCGGCCGGGCACCCCGGCCGCCCAGCCCGCGGAGCGGGTGACGTCGGGAGGGGCCTCGGCCGGGGCGCTGGACTCTGGCTGGGGCCGAAGGGTCAGGGAAACTTTTCCCCGGCTCGCCGGTCTTTGCTGGCTGCTGGCGGAGTTGCTGGTGGAAGAAGCGGACTGGCGGGGCGCAGGTGACGGGGACGGTTCTAACAATAGCAGTCTCCGGTCGCTGAGAGCCTACTGTGTGCAGCGAAGCCCCTGCGGGTACTTGGGGGCAAGGGAGGGGGCCGCTAATGCCGGTCTAGTGGGCACTTTCGCTAGGCGTTGCTGGAAACTTCATCCATCCATGCGGCCGTGCATGCATCCATCCATCCGTCTGCTCACTCATTCCACACGTATTTATTACTCTCTGCTCTGTGCCCGGCCCGGAGGATTCAGCGGCTAACCAGGCGGGTCCCAGCCCTCGCAGGTTATATTTCCATGCTAAGGAGCAGTCCCGTCTCTTGTGTGTTTATTCTGGGACTTGTTATAGGACAGTGAATTCACTCACAGCCTCCTCTGGTCCAGGTGGAGACAGAAGAAGGTCTGCCTGACGGCTGATGTGTCCAGGAGTGTGTGAGAGACCATGGCTTGGGGTCCTAGACCCACCACCCTGCATTCCCTCCATCCCCTCTCTACTCAGGCTGGATGGCCAGAGACCCGGCCTTGGACCTGGCTCCCAAGTCGGTCCCACCGACCTCTCCGAGATGCCTTCCCCCCAGCGCTGGTCCCAGTTCCCCCTCCAGTACCTTGATTGCCTCCCCTTCCCATTTCCAAGGCCCCTGTTCAATAGCCCAGAGCGGAGCTGGTTCAGTGGCAAACAATTATGAAATTAAACTGGGGAACAAAAGTGGGTGAGCTGGTGGATGTTTGAGCCGGCCGGACCCGACCTGAATGATGGAGAGAGCCTTGTCAGTAGGGACCTCCAAACCCTGGTTGGTCTTTGCAGGGGAAAAAAAAATTATACCAACTTCATGAATAATTAGTCACATGGGCTAAAATGCCCCGGGGGGATGTCGGCGAGGCCATCGGCCACAGGCCAAAGCCAAGTTGGAAGCCAGGCCTTGGTCCACCGGAGCCAAGGCACTGGGAGACCATTTGGGGAGGGGGTGGTGGATTTGGTGGGGCCGAGGCAGGCTTCCAGGGGTGGAGAGCACGCCGCGGCTTGAGAGCCAGCTGGTGGTGATGGGGAGGCATTTTGGAGCCGAGCACCGCGTCCGGGGGACCGTGGTACGGAAGCCACGCCTGATGATCTGTGCTTCACGAGGTTCGGCTCCCTGCAAATTGGCTTTCCAAGTGGCAGCCCCACAACACTTGTAAAAATCTTTTTTCTCAAGATGGGTTTCTGCGAAATGGTTACATCTGTCTGAGTACTCACTCGGTGGTACATTAATTGGCTGATGGCTAGTCAAAAGGTGATAATCTAGTCACAGAGGTTTCATCATGCCTTGGGAAGTGCTTCAATGTGGGGCTGCCTTTCTCTTTATTTCTCCGCCCCGGAAATTTTGCCAGACCTGGGTTGAGGTAAATCCCTTTCGTGTTGGATAGGGAGGCTCAGAGTATCACCTCCGTGTGGGGCGTCCTCGCTCTGCTCTGACTGCTGTGGGTGCCCTTAGGACCACTCTCCCCTCCCCCTATCCCCAGCCGAGGCCCCGTGGACTGTGCTGATGAACAGAACTGGTCTGAGTTTGGGTACAAGACCCAGGCTTCTGGGTCTTTCTCCTAGTGTCTACACTGTATAAGGAATATATAGGCCAATAGATAGAATAACCTTTCAAGAAAAGCCTGCTTTTCAAAAATGTCCCAGACCACCCCTGAGACTATGAAATCTTCATCCGATGAAAGCAATTTAAGTTCTTCTGTTTTCCTTGAACTCGCTACGTTCCCTGGCAGGGACGGCCCCTCGTGTGCTCACCTAACCCGGGACACATCTTTTTGCCCTGAGAAATTAAGGATGGTAGCAGGATTTCACTCAAGGGCAGGACTCAAGAAGAAAAACCAGCATTCCCAGTTCAGACTAGTGGAAAAAGGACCCCCCCCCTCGACAAAGTGCCCTCATCTTTTAATCTATCAAAATGATTTCGTTTTTCCAGCTTCAGGTCTGTGAAACTGATCATGAATAGCGAGACAGAGGAAAATAATCGGCCAGGCAAAGACTTTTAACAAGTAAATATTATGCACAGAAAAACATGCAATTAGTGGAGGTTAGTTAATGTCTTTTAAGTTGCGGCCGAGCTGCAGTTAAGGGTAGAATTTCTGCGTTATCCCTGAATTGTCTGTCAAAATCTTTAATGTGACAATGTGACATGTCTCTCCCATTACCCCTTCTTTGCCGCGAACAGAAAAAAGGTCCTTTCAAGCATCCCCCCTCTGCATTCTTCTTCTCCCTGAGATCTCTCTGTTCCGCAATCGGTACCTTTGTCTCCCCACACCTCTGGAACCAGGGACCCTGGGGGAAAGGGGTTCCCTGGATGCAGGAGCCAGGGTCCTCACATTCGCCCTGTGCCCACAAGTCACAGTTAATGGCATCTCGGATGAGATGGGCTGCTTGTGGGGTCTCCCTTCTGGCCAAACGTCTTGCCCTCTGGGGTCAGACATGCCAAAAGCTTGGGGGGCAGGGAAGAGAGGGGCAAAGGGCATGATTCATGCCGCAAGAGCCTTCTAGATGGTGTTGGGTCACTCTGAGAGCAGATCCCTGTAGCTGGGGGGTCCTGGGGTGTGGATGTCTCCACGGAATGAGACCACCAGCTAGCATCCTCTCCAGACTGCCCCTGAGATTGCTTGCCTCGAATCTGAAAAAGCGAAGAAAATGTTAAAGCAAAAGCAACCCCAGGGGAAAGAAAAAAGAGAGATCCCTTTTTTGGGGGTAGTGTTGGAGCGAAGGTCTAAATAGTTCCTCGGTTAATTTGACTCACTGTGGCTCCCCCCGGTGATCTGGCCCCTCTGCTGCCAAAAAGAGATGTTTTCCTTTATTTTGACTTTTTTCGGTCCTAATGAGACGAAATTTAGTTCTATCTTCTTTCCACTTAAAGGATCTATGGTGGAGGAGGACAGCCCCAACCTCATAAAAAAAACCTCAACAAGTTGAGATTATATGTTTTAGTTTTGAACTCAGACGTAGACTCGAGGTATTCTTTGGTCTTTTCATGGCTTTCCATCAATCACTCTTTGGGGGTTTCCTTGGACGCGAATTGGGCACTCGATGTCACAATCTGGTCACAATAATAGAAACAGCTACAGTGAAAACAAGAAGTCTACCCTCTGGTTGATGGTGATACTCGTTGAGTTCAGAGCCAAGGATGGATTAGGTCCCTCCCTCCACCCCGAGATCGAACACAATAAATAGAAACAGCTACAGTGAAAACAAGAAGTCTACCCTCTGGTTGATGGTGATACTTGTTGAGTTCAGAGCCAAGGATGGAGGAGGTCCCTCCCTCCACCCCGAGATCGAACCTGAGAGCTTGCCTCTACTGAATGCCTTCACATTTCCATCCCCTTCTTCCAAGAAGGATTTGAGACTCAGCATTGGTGCTCATCAAAAGACTCTCTTGGTATGGCCCATGCTAATTTCATCACTGTAAGGAGCAAATGATACCTACTTTCAATTTCTAACATACCGGTCATTTCCCCTTCATTTCATTCCTTTGCATTTTCCACAGCCCGAGAGACTGCACAATATATTGCTCTGGCTACCTTGCGAAGTGTGAGTGCCTGCACTCTGTCTTTCTTCCTCACTACCAAGTGCTTTTGGCATGGCGGCATTGCAGGGCCGGTGGAAAAGGCAAATGTTCCCTCCCCCACCCTAGGCTCCCTGCGCAAAGGGGGTGTGGGGGGCGGAGAGTTGAGTTTTGCTGTTTTTTTTTTTTTTTGGTCGGTCATTCAGACACATTAGTTAATTGACCATACTTCGGAGGTTTCGTCCTTAGTTGTAAATTCCCGTGCGATCATCAAAAACGCACTTGCACTGATCTTAGAAATGGCAAAACCTCGATCTCAGACTGAAGTGTAGAATTTACCATAGTGCCGATTTGATTATGCTTCAGTGACATCTGTTTAATAGATTTCCATGAGAACTGTAAATCCACATTCACTTTCTTTGCAAATTGTATTCGAAGGCTGAGCAGCCCAGACCCTCTTGCTCCCCCCGCCCCACTTCCCCAACCATGTGGGTCCCAAACCCCATGACTGTTGAGTGTGACTTGACGTGAATGTGGAAAGGAGTTCAGTTCAAAATGCTGATTTTTTTTTTTTATTTTTTACACATTTACCTCTCGTCTCCTTTTGTGTGTGAGCGTGTCTGTGTGTGTGTTTGAGACGGATCTGGGCAGCTTCCTATTTCAACTCCGCAGCTACGTGAATCTCCAAATGCTTTATTTTGAAAACTGGGACATAGCACTTTGCAGAAGAAAAATCATTCCACTCGCTATTATTTATGTGATTGCTGATCTACTAGATGGATAGAGAAAGCACCAAGAATTATAATAATTTATGGAGCAGAGCTCTGGTTTACAAACATATTTCCCAGCCCAAGCTTTGTGGGTTTCTTCGCGTCTTGGGCCTCGTTTGGTGCTGTGGGAACGGAGAATGTTTAGAATTTGAAGACCAGCCGGGTGAACTGACTGCATTGGTGTCTAAAATTAAAGGAATAAGTGAGCAGCTATTTGTGGCAGATAGGACATGATCCACTAAGCAGCGCTCTCCATCATTCTGAAATAAAAGTACATAATTGGAAAATGAAGTGGCAGCCAGAGCTTGGGGGGTGGGCGGCGAGGAATTAGAAAGTGTAATTTAAAATCATGTAGTCATAATTCAAAATGAGCCCAGCTAAAAGGTTTTTAAGTGGTAAATGCTTTAAAGTCACTCGTGGTTGATCCTTTTTCAAAGAATATATCTAATTTTCACGATATTTGTGCACTCCTGCGTCGGCTTAGCCCATCACTCATCCGGCGTGGCTGCCGACCCTGTGGCTTCAGGCGGGCGCGCTCCATCCTGGGGACCCACGGCCGAGAGCGGGGCCGGGCGCTTGGGAGGGCGGCCTTTTCGGGATGCGGTGGATTGCGCTTGATTTCCCAGTGGGCTATTTGTTCTTTTTCCTTTCCTTTGAGTTTCTCTCTCTCTCTCTGTTTTTTTTTACCCCTCGATGTCATTTTTAACTATTGACTGATCAATTGCAGATTTTCAGGCACGAGCAAAACAAGGAAAGACAAAACCATTTATTTTATTTTTTAAAGATTTTATTTATTTATTTGACAGAAAGAGATCACCAGTAGGCAGAGAGGCAGGCAGAGAGAGAGGGGGAAGCAGGCTCCCCGTCGAGCAGAGAGCCTGATGCGGGGCTCGATCCCAGGACCCTGAGACCATGACCTGAGCCGGAGGCAGAGGCTTTAACCCCCTGAGCCACCCAGGCGCCCCAAGACAAAACCATTTAAAAGTGATTTTTGAGCTTGAGTGGAACGTGGCTTAAAGAATTTGTCTCCCACCCCCTGGTACCTTGCACCTTGGTGTTTTTCTGTGAAATATTATTTCTCCTGCCTTTGGCTTCGGGAGGACTACTTGGGTGTTCGTGTGGCTTCTCTGTGACCCTTTGCCACGTGACAGTAAATACTGGACAAAAGCCCCAGGGAGCAGTGACTTGTGCTGAGGGGGCTTTCTCTCTACGTCACTCTGTGTGGTCAGTGGGGACAGTCACCGGCACGCTGGGCTGACCTGGGGAGATGTCCCCCGCTCGCCGTTAGAGAAGATGAGGAGTGGGATAGAGAAGCCCTTAGGATCCCTGAGAAAGCTCTCCAGGCGTTGGCCTTCGTCACCACCCCGCCTTGGGGTGACTGTTGGGGCAGGTGTTTCTCTGGGGCTTTTCTGTCACAGACAATCCCGTGCTGTCACTGTCCTCTGAGTTCCCAACCCAGGACAGCACGGTATTATCCTTGCCTCACGGTCCTGGGTGCAAATATGCCAACGGCAAGATGAGGGACATGGGTGCCTTTTGGGATTCGATAGCCTCGGGTTGGCTTTGTTGACGGGGACATTTGCCCTTTATGACATTTCCAACTATCGAGATGGGGACGCTTTGGAAAGCCAGAAAAGATGCTGGCAGTGATGACCGGCAGGGGACAATGAGCCAGGACTGTCCGGGGCCCGGCGTGGCTTTGAGGAGCCTGCGTTGGGTAGAAGGGAATGGCTCAAGCCTCATGGCAAAGGAAATCTAGCTCTGATCTTCACATCAGCAGCCCCTGGTGGCTCACGTGCTCGTGGCTTTCCCTCACGGATCTGCTGGACGTCTGTGGGCTGCCGGAGTGACCTGAGTATCTCCTTTGCAAGGATGCTCCGTGTAAGCCCAGGCTTCCTACAGTCTCTCCTTCCTGGGCCTTTGGCTCATGCTGGCTCGTCTCGCAGCTGGGTGGGGGGCCTTCGGGGGCCCAGAGACCCCATTCCCTCCCCCTCATCATAACTGGGTTCTGAGCTGCTCTTTTGATCTGCCTGGCTGCTCCCTGGTCCTCGAGCCCCTTGCGGGTCGGTTACACATCTGAGTCGTTTGGGTCACAGATCAGGGCCCCCTGGCATGGGGACCGTGGGTGTTTCAGGGCTGACTTGCAGTGTGCTGGGTGAGGAGGGCGGCGAGGAGTTTGCCTCGAGTAGTCAAGGGCAGGCTGTGCTGGATGTGTGCAACCACAGCATCCTGGGAAATGTGAAATAACTGGGGGGCCACCCAGTAATGGGACGGGAGGGAGGAGGCCAGGAGACCCGCTTCCAGGCGGGGGAGGAGGTTCCTTGATTATCTGAAAATCCCTGCTCGATTCTCAGAAGCTCCCTGCAGAGATCCCGGGTTTCACTGGAACTTTCTAACCACAGTGGAAGAGACCTTTAGTGAGCACCTACTGTGCGCCAGGCCCTCAGGCAGGTGTTTTCGCAGGTCCCATGTCCTGGTGTCCGCCCAGGGGTTCTGGGAAGGAGGTCTGAGCGTCCGCAGGTTTTGAACCCAGGTTGTGAGTTGTGAGGGCCTGTGCGGTTCCTCTTGCTCATTCCTTCGTTCTCCTGTGGTTTTATTCTTGGCTTCCCATTCAGCTCAGACACAGGGCATGTGGTGAGAGAAGCCGTTGGGGGTTTGTGGGTGGAGGTGCCTGGCTCAGCCTGGGGAGGTCGGGGAGACGTCCGGGAACCAGGTGTGCGCGCCCAGAGGTGGGTGGTGCACGAGCCTTTCAGCAGAGGGAACAGGATATGTGAAGGCTCAGAGGCAGGATTGCTGGCGTTGGTTGGGGGGAGGGAGGACCCGGAGTCGGGAGCTTGGCCTGAGTGGTGAGAGGGAAGCCGGGCATCCAGTATGGCCTCCCGAGCCGACTGAAGGATCTGGGGCTTTAGCCCAGAGCAGCAGGATGGCCCTGGGACATTCAGTGAGTAGGAGGGAGCGGCTTAATCAAAAATGCGTTTTCGGGTCTTGGTTCTGGAGGCTGGCTTGGGCTGGCCCTGGGGATGCAGTCAGAGAAGGCTGGACGAGATTGTGGGGACAGTCCGAGAGCACAGGGCCTGGAGCTGGCCTCTTTCCTACATACGATATGACTTTTCCATACAGCTGGCTGGGGCCTATTCGCTCCTTACCCCTTGGCGCCTCGGCGGATGTCCGGGTTCCTCATGGCATCCGAGGACCGGCAAGGAAATGTCTTTGAGGGGGAACCAGAAAGACAAATCACCTTGTGAGAGAATCCGACTCGAGAAGCGGGCCCTACAAATTGGAGGCAATATTTCAACGAGAAATTTTCAACTCAGAAATTTTGAGAATTTTCGGCCCATCCAAGCGGGCTGATTGGGCTTTTACGGCGAGGTGGACACAAGGCTCGCTTCGTCTCCTCTTCGTCTCTTCCTCCTCCTGTGTCCTCCTCAGGACACAAGGCTCGCTTCGTCTCCTCTGTTGCCCTGAGAGGGGCCTAATGAGGCAGCAGGAGCACAGAGAGGTTGAGTGAGTTGCCCGGGGTCCCACAGCTAAGCAGAGCTGGAGCCTGACTTGGAACCCACTGCCTGGGGTGTCAAAGTTCGGGCTGTTCTCCACTGTGGAAGCACACGAGTGGTCAGAACAGAAACAGTAAGAGAGACACCATTTGTTTTTTATTTTATTTTTTAAAAGATTATTTATTTATTTATTTGATAGAGAGAGAGAGAGAGAGAGCAGATGCAGGGGGGAGCCGCAGGCAGAGGCAGAGGGAGAAGCCATCTCCCCACGGAGCAGCAGCAGGAAGAAAGACACAAGGCTCATGCTTTACTGACTGAGCCACACAGGCGCCCTGAGAGAGACCGTTTATTGATTCCCTGCCTCAGGGCCTTTGCACTTCCCCCTGCCTTGGTTCTCTTTCCCCAGGTTTGGGTGTGGCCAGCTCCCTCTTATCACTTTTGAGGTGACATCCCCCTTTTAGACAAGCTTTTCTCGATCCCCCAGTTTTGAGTAACAACCCCCCCTCCCCCCACTACTCGTTCCGATACTCTGCTCTTTCTCCAGGCACATATCCTTATGTGAAAGTGTCTTGTCTATTTACTTGTGGGTTTACTTTTTTGCCTCCCCCACCCCTTCCCTTGCGGGCAGTGACCTGTTTGCTTTCTCCCGGCTCTTTCTGGCCCCCAGAGCAGGGCCGGTGTGTAGGGCTGTGACAAATGTCTGTTGAATAAATAAATGCATTAATTAATTCATTCCACCCCCCTCCTCCTGGTTTCATTGTCTTCCCACCTGCTGGCCCAGAGGAGGCACCTGCTGCCTGGCCACGATGTGTGCCTTGCTTGCCCAAGGTCACTCTGCTGGCTGCAGCCGGGACGGGAGCCCAGGCGGTGTCTGCACACGCCCGGGGCCCAGCGGGTCCCAGCGGCCCGATTGCACAGCCAGCTCGCTGCTGCTTGTTCTGTGGACCAGGTGTAAACGCTTCCCCGCTAGAAGCCGTTTGTTTGGGCAACGCTGCTCCCCCTCCGCGGATCGGCTGCGTTCTCCACACGGCGGCTGACGCGCTGCTGCGGCTCCATAAATATTAAATGGGTATTAAAAGAAGGCTCTGTGTTCCCAGTTTCCCTGATTTCTTCAAGCAGGGCCCATTGCAAACCCCCTTTATGTGAAACGCAGCGTTTCACTGCGGAGTGCCTCCCGGGACGCCTTGCCGCCTGCCTTTCTTGGCAGAGTCCCCTGGTGCAGCGCCGGCCTCCCCACCCCGGCTGCAGGCCGAAGGCAGGGCTCCTGGGCTCGTGCCCCTTGGGGGCAGGGGGCAGGGAAGCCCCCCTGAGACCTCCCCTTTCAGAGGGCTGTGCCTGGCCCAGCCAGCCTCCCTGCAGGGATGTGCGGTTTAGATAAGGGGGAGAGGGACCGGGAGTCTTCAGCCTTCAGCTGAGGCCTCTTGGCACCCACCCTCTGGCAGGCCCGTGCCGGGCACTGGGGAGAGAGGCTGGCAAGACACGTTCGCTGTTCCTCCATCCGTCCCTCCATCCTCTGTTCATCCATCCATCCATCCATTCATGGATCCCTTCCTCCTCCTCCCTCCTCCCTCAAGCCATTCATTCACTAATGTGATGGGTGTGCAAGGGTCTGCAGCAGGTCCGGGGATGACAGTGATAATGTCGGGATAATCGCTAACATTTACTGGGCACTTACTATGTGCTGAGTTCGTTGACAAGCAGTTTCCGTGTGTCCCTCATTTAATCTCCATGACTGAATGAGGAAGCTACTATTTTCCCCTGCATTTTGTGGATGAGGAGACAGAGCCTCCTGGAGGCAAAGCGGCTTGTTTAGCATTGCAGAGCTGGGGTGGGGGGTGGCAGGGGCTGGCACTGTCCCGGGGGGAGGGGAGGGAATGAGACCCAGGCCCCGGGTCCTTCCGGGAGAGGTCCGGCTCCTGACGGCACCCTGGAATGGGGACCCCGATCCACGACTCTCCGAGGAAATGCTGGCTTTGTTGAGGGGTTCTCCCGGCCCTTTTGCTCACAGTCGATACCCCGTTCCGCAGACACCCCAGTACCTGGGCAGCTACTGCTCACAACAGCTCCTTGATTCACAGGTGTTACATTGAACTGAAACGCGATCATAACAGGGAGTCTTAGCTGGGTCCTTGGTGCCCACCAGGCGCCGTGCGCAGGATCCTCTAATCTGCACAGCTGCCCTGGGAAGCGGTGTTACTGTTATCAAACCGATTTCCCGGAAGAGGAAGCCGAGGCTCAGAGAGGTTAGGACATTGGCCTGAGGTCACACAGTGAGTCAGTGCAATGCTGGGGCTCAAACCCCTGTCCAGATCTGGACCTTTGGTGGTCTGGGCCTCTGCGTCGGCGGCTCCCAGGCCTCTCCCAGGGTTACAGAGGGCCACAGTCCAGCTCCCGTGGAGATTTTGTGAGTCTCAAGCCCAGAACACCCCCACTGGGGCACCTGAGAGGCCTGCAAGGTCCTCTCTGCTGGGAGAGGAGAATCACAGCGAAACAATTAGCAGGACAAAGAACAGGAGCAAGTATATCCTGGGGAAAAGCAGATTTTTTTTTTCTTGTCTTCCCAGAGGAGAAGGAGGGAAATGTGTTGGGAATCAGGATATGTTTTTTTTTTTCCCCTTGGGTGGAGGTGGGGGGGGGGCGATATTGCCATTTGTTACACCTTGTATGGGCCCGATTGTTGAGATTTAAAAAAAAAATTAATGTTTCACTTCTCTTTCGTGCATAATTAAAATGTTCACCGGTCTCTAATTTTTGTCGTTTTCCTAATCTAATTGGTTTCCCGACGGTGTTGGTTCTTCTTCCGAGTGCAAAAGCGAGGGGGATTTTTCTTCGTTTAACATGACTGGGATATGACTGACCAGGAAGAGTTTAAATTATGTTATTTTCTCCTTGGTTAAATGCGGTGCAAATGGAATCGGAGGGTCTTAATGACCCCAAATTGAAACAAAACACAACAAAACATCTTCAAGGCCTCATCTGTTTACACAGTCAAAAAAAAAAAAATTATGGCAATGCACGAGAAAGCCAGCGGGTCTTAGAAAGGAGGCATTATTGGCTGCTGGGGCAGGAGGGGGAGGGAGCAGGGCCCGCGCCGGGTCAGGACGTTAAAATCCAGTTGCTGCAAATGCAGACGGCACTTCCTGCGGGAAGACAGGGCAGAGGGAAGGATGTCTTTAGCAGGCTGTGGTTCTGTGCGGACTGGATTTGGGAAGGTTTTTTTTTAAGCAGATTCTCCCCTGCCCCCCCTCCCCGGGCCACCCCCTGAGCTGAGTTGGTGGATGGCAATCTGTCTGGGAAAATCCCTTCTCCAGGCCCTGCTCAAAGATATCTTTAGGCGACATTGATGTTGAGGAAGGAATTTGCGCCCGTGCTCTCTCCACCTGCTCGGGCTTGCAGGGGTGTGGGCGTGGTGTGTCTGGGGGTCTGGGGGGAGGGGGCGGGGTCACAGGGGAATCCTTCCTAGTCCCCCTGTTCGGATAAGTGAAACTTCCCTTACCTGTTTCCAGAATCCCAGCCATTGTCCTGCCCCATCTCCCGGTCACCCTGTGGGCTCTGGAGGATTTTGTGGAAGAACAACAAAGTAAATGTCTTAAGTATTTAAACATGTCGGACCACGCAGGCATCCGTCCCCGGTGCTCTGGTTTTTTTTTTGTTTTTTTTTTTTGGGTCCCCTCCCTTCCTCTCCTTTTCTTTTCACCAAAGTATATTCATCAAACTGCTGAGTTGGAAAGATCCGTAATGAGTTTTTGAGCCGTACGACTGTGTTTTTTTTTTTTTCCTCTCCCCCCTTCGTCTTTCTAAATCTTCATCTGACATTAAATAAAGCAAATCCCAACCAGATTAACTGTCTTGCGGCTCTGCTCCGTCTCCCCAGTCTGTTCCCAGGTCTGGCGCGGGGCCGGGCGGCGGCGGCGGGCGATGCCCGGGCGGCCAGCAGAGGTCCATGTGGCGCGCTAGGTGGGACCCCGGCGTCCTGAAGGCCGAGGCCCTGGCCCTCCTGCCCTGCGGCCTGGGCATGGCGTTCTCCCAGTCGCACGTGATGGCCGCCCGGAGGCACCAGCACAGCCGGCTCATCATCGAGGTGGACGAGTACAGCTCCAACCCCACCCAGGCCTTCACCTTCTACAACATCAACCAGGGCCGCTTCCAGCCGCCGCACGTGCAGATGTAAGTGGGCAGCTCTGGGCGGGACCGGCTGCCTGGGGCGGGCTCGCGGGCACGGGCGGCAGCCTCCACAGGCCCGTTGGCGGGCGGGATGATTCTGGAGGCTCCGAGCCGGGAGGGAGAGTATGAGACGGGGCCGGGACGGCCTGGGGGCCAGTCCTGGCTCCGGGCCCTGTCTCAGCTGGCCAGGGGATGTTTCACAAATATTTAACAATGAGGTGATGGTACATAAAAATCCAGACTTGTGGCTTTGCTTTTTGAAACCGCAAGGCCTGGCAGCCGGGGAACCACAGCGCCTCATGGGCGATGTCTGGGGGGCTGAGCTCCAGCTCTTGGTATTCGTGTTGGTGACTCCTGGTCTGATTCATGCTCCTCATTGTACGGCCGGGGAGACTGAGGCCCCGAGAGGGAAGGGCCTCACTCCAGGCTCCAGGCAGTTTGGGAACCTCATTTTGGGCTGGGGGTCTTCCCTGATGTCTATCCACCCCTCTCTTTTGTCCGGACCCCTTTTGCTTCTATAGAGAAAGCAGAGACACTTTCCTAAAGGACCGGGGAGTCCTGCCACCTGCCCCTTGGGGCCGATGGAGAATTCCAGGGATGTCCCAGCAGGAAGACCAAGGCGAGGGCACAGACTTGGGATTCCCTGGGACTGAGGGGAAGCTCTCTCCTTCCTGGGTGGTTTTCTGAGGTCTGGGGAGGCAGGGGAGGAGGCCCAGGGAGGAAGTGGCTAAACTCCCAGCTCTGCCCCAGGCGGCTCCTTGGTTCCTAGAACCACCTCCTCCTTTATCCTTCTTCCAGGACTGTGAGCACCAACTTGAGGGAGCAGTCAGGTGGGGGCATGGAGGCTGTTCCTTGGGGGTGACTGGAGAATCTGGCTTGTGGGCCACTTTGGAGCAGGAGACCAGGGGGTTTCCAATCCCAGGCCAGCAGGTTGGGGGCGGGCGGGTCGCTGCCTCTGGTTCCCACAGGGCTCCCACTGGAGCTGTCCACAGCTGTGAAGTGTGAGTGTGGAGAGACCCCTCATGGGGGAAAGGGCCCTGGAAGGCAGGCCGGCACCAGGCCTGGGGTGCGCTCCAGTGCTGGGAATGCCCCCTTCCCTCAGCGCGTGGGAAAATCTCATTTCTGTGGGGACTGAGGCCTGGTGTTGCCCCCAGCTGCCTGCTTTATTATTTGGTACATTTCTACTTGGGGAACTAACTGCCTCTTATTTCCATTCTGGGGCCAGATTGGCAGATTGGGTTGGGCTGGAAGGCCCAGGCTCTCAGCATTCGATTTTAGTGCCAGGGACCTTGAGGCCTGGCAGGGCTGCTGCAGGGAGGGAGGCCTTCCCCAGGCTGAGTTTTCTCTTTTGTCCGTGGAGTTCGTCCTCCGGGGCTGGAAGTGACCATGCCTGGGGCCCCCGGATGCTGGGCTGGACTCCTGCCCCGGCGGGAATGGGCAAGAGCACCTGGGTGGCAGGCAGGGCAGGTGGGGTTCCTGTGGCCTGGGCCCTTGTGCGCCCCACTTAGAAGGGCCCCCGGGCACCGGAGGTAATGCTGTGCAGCACCTTGCGGAGCTGTGGCTTACCGGGCCCCACACACACCCAGGCAGGCCCCAGCCCCAGAACAGAGTGGGGGGGAACAGGAGGTCGGGGGGAGGAGGGCCAGGGGGCAGAGGAAGGACCCTGTGGAGAAGATGACATCTAGGTTGAGACCCAGAGGAGGATGGGTCGGGGGGAGCAGGCTGGGAGGGCCAGGGTGAGTGGGCACGGGAGGACTGCCCAGCCGGGCGGCGGGGGTGGGGTTCCCGTGCAGTCCCCTGCAGTCCCCTGCGGGCCCAGCTGTGTCCTGACGAAGCACAGTGAGTGACCACAAGAGAGAGGGGTGGTCTCTCCCATTTAACCAGGAAATCCACACTGGAGATGATCTGTCTTGGTGCACATGGGCTGGGCTAGGTGCTTGGACTACGGCAGTAGTCAGAGACAGATTCCTGCCCTGTGCTGAGCTGACCTTCCTGCGGGGCGGCAGACCGTCGGCACACATGTCACCCGAGTGGGTAACAGCCTACGATACCGGTGGCGTGGCAAGCGTGTTTGACCCCAGCTAGAGCGGGCAGCGCAGACCCCGGCGGCCTGCGACTCCACGGCCCCCTCCGGGGGCAGGGCTTCCAGGCTGCCGTCAGCAGCGGGGCTCGGGTTGGGGCAGTGAGTGCCCCGGGAAGAGCATGCGCTGAGCCCTGGGTCTGGGCTCCTCCTCCAGTGCTCGTTACCTGCTCGGGCCAGCCAGCTCTGAAACGCGACTTGGCATAAAGCCGGGCGATGCCAGGGCCAGGCAGGGACTCGGGGGGCTGCTGCCTCCCACCCCCTTCTTTGAGACCGCAGGCGCCCAGCACGAGGGAAGCGTGCGGGCTGCTGGCGGTGGCCATGCAGGTTTCCATGGTGAGTCTGCCATCGAAGGAGAGACAGGGAGGATGGATGCCGCTTCTCGCCCGTGATTTATCACCGCCTTGGGCTTTGTCTCAGGGTTGGGGGGGAGCGAGGGGGCTGTATTTAATAAATCCACAATTTATATTTAATAACAACGGTGACAACCCAAACATGGCCCCCGATTGAACTGTGTGATTTATGTGGTTGACCCCGGAGGCCCTGGTGGTGAGGAGGCCGCCTTTGCCTGAGTAATGAGTCCCTGGATTGGGGCCTCTGGCTCCAGGGCCCCGAGACCAACGATCCCTCACCCAGAGGACCTAGAAACCCTGTGGTGGCCTTAGGGAGAGCCCCTCTGGGTGCCAGTGCTTTCGCGCCGGGGGCCCCTGGTGGATGTGTGGCCAGGCGGCTGGCGAGAAGCCTTGGTGGACAGGGTTACCCTGACGCTCTGTCTTGGGGGCTGATGTCAGGCACGGTGACTCTTCTCGCTGGCTGGCCTTTAAAAGGAATCCCGTGGGTGGAGACTCGAGCCATCCCACTGAAAGACCCCCCTAAGCACATCTTGAAGAACATAGCCGAGTGGCGGGAGCATGGCTGTGTGCCCGGCCTGGGGGTGCCCCTGTGTGCCGGGCCCCCGGACCGCCCAGCCTTGCCGGGTCAGTGCGTCCGTCCCCTCTCCGATGCGCTGAGGCTTCGGAAGGGATCCTGAGGTCCCTCCCACTGAAAGGCCCCTAGGAGACAGTGGGGGCCAGCCTTGAGCCCAGAGAGGGCAGAGGGGCAAGGCAGCAGGAGAGGCAAGGCCTGGAACCTTCCATGCCCCCTCCTGCCTCCGGTCCCTGCATGTGCTGTCACTTCTGCCCCACGTTTTGCCCTGCTAACACGGACTCACTCTTCAGACCTCACCCAGCCGTCATTTCCTTGAGAAGGCTCTGATGGCTCGACAGACCAGGTCACCCCTTCCCTCGAAGCCGGCCCCACCTTGAGCGTCCCTCCCTGCCACCAGCATAGAGCTGAGACCTGGAGCCTAGCACAGTAGATAGATGGGAAGAAGAAAGAAAAGGGAATGAGGATAAAGCAGGGATTATGGCCCCAGAAGAGTGGGAGAGATCTAAGAGGGCTTCCTGGCGGCGGCAGCATAACCCCTGGGCTTGAAGGACCCGCAAAAGCAAAGGCCCAGAGGTGGGAAGGAAGGGCGGGCACGGGACTCAGGAGGGCAGCACGGTGGGGGTCACCTTAGAACGAGGGCTGCCTGAAAGGAGCTGAGTTCATTTGTGTGATGCTGAGCTAACCAGTCACTGCCACTCCTCTGGGTCTCAGTTTCCCCACTGTTGAATGAGGGGTGGGGATTGGCAGGTTCTCCCACTTGGAAACACCCCGGGTGATGCTCAGTCATGTATCCGGACATCGAGTCGGAACCTCACTGAAGGGAGGAGTTCTCTGCCTCCCGCTACCCCCCATCCTTCAGAACTCCCCATTTCCCCAGAAGCAGAGGTGATAGAGGGGACTGCCTCTCCTTCTGATGTCCTTGCAAGTTTCTGCACTCCCAGGGAGCCAGTGGCTCACGGGAGAAGGAGCCCCGGGAAGGGGGCCAGGGCCCAGAAAGTGACTGCAGGGGATACTCATGTCCAGCCTTTGAGCCTTGAAGGTCCTTGAGTTTTCACACCTTCTCCCAGAGTGAGCAGGCTGTCCCCACCTTACTGAGCTGGCCTGGAGGGTGGGAGGGTCCAGGGCCCAGCGAGGAGGTGGCCCAGCTGGGGTGCCAGCCTAGGTCTGGGCACCCGAGGCCGTGTTCCCTATTCTGCACCCTTCCTGCCACCATGATCCCTGTGGGAATGTCCCTTGTTAGCCTGGGAGAGGGGCAACAAGTTTCAGGTCTTAGAGAGAGAGCCTCAGCTATCACCTTGTCTCTGGCCCCTACAGAATGTCATTGGAAAATAACCATCTCGCTTTGTTTTCTCCTGTCCCGGAAGGTATTGAGGTTAGATGCCCAAATTCCTGTTGTGAAGACCCAGGTTCAAATCTACTCTTTAACTTGCTAGCCTGGGCCTTGGATAACGGGACGAACATTTCTACCCTCAGTAACTCCCCAGGGCTGCTGTGACTCAGGTGTTAGCCAGTGCTTGGCATTACAAGTGTCAGAAACCCATTGCCAATTGTCTTAAGGATAAAAGAGAGTTTACTGGCTCACCTAGTCAGTGAGAAAAATCTGTGTTTCGATCCAGCTTCAGGTATGGCTGGGTCTAGGGGTCAGATTATGCTGTCAAGCTCATCCACCTTCTGGTATGTTCTCTCTCGTTCTCTTTCTCCTTATCTTGACTCTTCTTGCTCTTTTCCTCATTCCCGAATTTCCAGTCTGGGTTTCTGGGAGCTCCACGAGGCGACCTCTGTGGATATCCCGTGCCTAGCAGGTGCTTGGCTTTTGTGAGGCACTCAACAAGCATCTGTCCGCAGACTGACTGAATGAAATGAGCTGGGCCGGAAAATAGTCCGGCCTGCTGTGAGTTCTGGAACCAAACACCTTCAAATTACAGCTCCACGGACCTCCAGTGCTGAGAAACTGGGCAGGTGTTTTCCAAGCCTCAGTGTCCTTGTCTGTGAAATGGGCACACCCAGAGTACCCTGCCCACACGGTCGTCGCGAGCGTGAGGACAGCGAGTGTATGTCCTGTGCTTAGCAGATGACCAGCTCTCGATCTGGGAGAAGCATCAAGCACCCATGTCATGTCTGTTAGTTATTATTTCAAGGTTGAGCATTTGCTACAAGCCAGATAGCTGGAGGACGGTACAGGGAAGTAAGAGTCTCTGGGGATTATTAGGTTTGCATCCTCGCTGAGCTCAGTAGCCTCCGGGCGGAGGCAAATAAGCAGGAAGTTAATTAAGGAGCCCGGGCTCCAGCAGCAGGCCAGCCCGACTGGGGCCCTCGGAACTCGCGCTGCACTTGGCTGGCTGGTGGCAGGGCAGGGCTGAGGCCGGCTCAGGCTCCTTGCTAAGGGGCTCAGGGGAGGAGAGCTCGTTGGGACCAGAGGGGGCTCCAGAGGTGGCATCTTGCTCCCTGTCTCTCCCTTCTTTGTCTTTCTTGTCTCTTTGACTTGGCCTCTGCCTCCTTGGGACACGCCCACAACCTCAGTATGTGTAGGGGTGAATAATAAACGAATGAGTGAATCTGATTGGCTCACTCATGTTCCTGTGCCAGGACGAAAGCCCGGTAGCAATCAGCTACCTTCGGTCCGGTCAGCTGTGTTGGGGCCGCAGAAGGTACAGGTGATCCACAGGCCTGCCACCTGCCACCTATCACAGGGTTGAGGTGGGGAGGGGAGAGAGGAGGGAAGGGACTCAGAGGACAGAGGGGTGGGAGGGGAGATTTTAGCTCCCAGACCAGCTCAGGTCCTACCTCCTCCTGGAAGCTTCTAGGGAGCCCCTTGCT
>CM053611.1:104517347-104538902 GCA_028646535.1 Procyon lotor
AGTGAGAGAGAGAGAGAATGAGCAGAGGGGAGGGGAAGAGGGAGAGGGAGAAGCAGGCTCTCTGCTGAGCAGAGAGGCTGATGTGATGTGAGCTCGATCCCAGGACCCTGAGATCATGACCTGAGCCAAAGGCAGACACAACCGACTGAGCGACTCAGGCGCCCTCTGCAGAATTTTAAATGCCCCCCAGCAGTGTGATGAGCTGTGCTAGGCCATCTTCTGGCTCCTTTTTCTCAGTTTCCCTTGAGCCTCTGACCCCTGGCCCATTCTGGACTGTTGAACCTGCATACAGCCATCATCCTGGAGCCCCTGGTTCCAGCACCCCGTGGCTTCCTTCTTCTTGGTTTACCCCCTCATTTTGGTGGAACATACCCTCCAGTAGCCTTCTGAGAAAGAGTGCAGTAGACATAAATGTTTGGCAAAGTTGCATGTCAGAAAAAGTCCTTACTCTGTCATTAGTCTTGACTGATAGTTTGCCTAGCTATAGAATTCCAAGGCTGCACCCCATTTTCCCTCAGGATTTGGAAGGCACTGCTCCAAAAACATTCTCCTTGCTTCTGGGATAGCCAGTGAGAACCCCACTCTTATTTGCATACCTCATCCTCGATGTCTGAGCTCTCTTGTTTCTGGGCAGCATGCCTTGGGTGTGAGTCTTTTTTCATTCATTTTTCTGGGTACTCGGGCAACCTTTTTAATGGTGCAAACTTTGCCCTTTAATCCTGGGACATTTTCTCATATTCATATATATATATTTTTTTTTTCGAATATACATTTTATTTTATTTATTTTTTTAAGGTTTTTTTCCCCCAAATATGTTTATTTTATTTTTTCAGTGTTACAAGATTAATTGTTCATGCACCACACCCAGTGCTCCATGCAGTACGTGGCCTCCTCAATACCCACCACCAGGCCCGCCCAGCCCCCCACCCCCTCCCCTCCAAAACCCTCAGTTTGTTGGTCAGAGCCCACAGTCTCTCATGGTTCATCGCCCATCATATTCTTATATTTTTAAGTTTCCCTCTTCTCTTTTATCTGTGACATCTCCTTCTACAACTGATACAACTGATTTTTGTATCTTTTCTCGCCGGGCGCTCATGTCATTGTCTTGTTTTGTTTCAGTCTCTGTGCGATTTTCTTAACTTTACCTTCCCACTCTTTAACCAAATTTTTAAAATGCTGCTACGATTGCATTTCTTTGTGAAGAGCACCCTGCTAGAATTTCATGGGTGCAATACTTCCATTATCTCACCGAGGGTGTTAATTATATATTATTTCCTTTGTATCGCTTCCATTTTCTCCAGTTTCCTTTCTTCTGCTTGTTTTGGCCTCGGAGTCCGTGTTCAGCCTGGAGGTTTTCCTCTGAGCTCTGAGGATTCTGTGTGCTTGTGCGTTTGTGTGTGTATGTGTGCACGTGCGGGGGGGCAGCTGGCCATGGTGGGGACCTGGCCATCTCTTTGGGAGAACCCCCTCTGTCTATGTCTGTAGGTCTTCCTTCCCGGCCCTGCCTTTCACCCCAGAGGGGGGTTCCCCATTTACAAGCCTGGCTCCCAGGATTTGTGAGCTGAGTGATGAAGGGGCCTGGGGTCTCCAAAGTCACCTTGTTTATGCTCTCACTGTTTCTTCCTCCGGTTCAGCCTCCACCTTGCTGCCCATCCTCCCTCAGGCCCGATGGTCCCTAATAGGGTTCTTCGAAGCTGATATTTTCCCTTGAAACGAAACCCCCTTCTTCTGCGGAGACCAGCAGGGCCAGGGCCCGGTTCCCTGAATGGGTGTGATGGGGGAAGGCCTAGACCCACCTGTTCCTACAGGTTCTAGGCCAGACCACACACCTGGGTGTGTATCCCTGACCCCCCCCCCCCCCCGGGGCCTCTGGCCATAGCTGGGTTGGCCTCCCATGACACCCCCTCCCACAACCCTACCCTTCTCCTCCCCCGAGGCTTTGGTTTCAGTTTTTTCTGCTCAGCCCCGCCAGTCCACTCATCCATCATCCCTCCAACTCCCAAACCTTTGTCCTTGGAGGGTCGTGCCTTTTTGATTGCTTTACTGTTGATTTCCTGGTGTGTCAGCAACCAGTAGAGGCACGTGGGCATTCAGATGCCATTTCAGTGAAAGTGCCCGTTTGGCCCCACTGTTTTACCCTGTGACACCACCGCCGGGGAGCCCCCGCCCCAGCATTACTCACGCACCGCCTGGAAGGTCTCAGAGAGCCGAGAGGGCTTTCAGAAGGTTCAGACCAATGCGTCACCGCCTCGTGGAACCCAGGGGTAACACGGCTCACAGCTTCTGGAGGCCGCCGCCTGACAGGCTGGTCTGCATCTTAATGACCATCAGACCCATTCATGGTAATTAGCTTCACCTTCCAGAACATCCTTAGAGGACTGGTTGGGAGACCTTCGGTGAGTCATTGACCCTTCTGACCCTCATCGTCTGTCCTGCGGGGTGATAATACCTCGTGGATTCAGTGAATGTGTGTGGTGACCCAGGGCAGGGCACAAACGAGGAGGTCCTGGAAGGGTGGCCGGGCCGGTGGGGGAAGCAAGAGCACCGGCTGGGCAGGACCGGGAGCCCTGATCCCGTTGAGGGAGGGATGGTGTTCATAGCCGGCGTCTTGGAGGAGGCGGCGCTTGGGCTGACCATGTAGGGTGAGTGGAACTGGAGTGGCCTGAGAAAGAAGGGCAGGGAGGGGGTCCCAGGTGGATGAAACAGCAGGAGCAAAAGACAGGGGGCCTTCAGCCACCGAGGCACCCATGGACAGGGCAGGGCCGGCATGGGCGTGTTGTGCAAGGTGAGGTCAGAGCACCAACCGGGCCTGGCCCGGAGGGGGCGCCATATCCCCAAGCTCCGAATGTGACCAGCCTGGCCCCTACCTGACGCCCCAGGTCTTTCCGGAACACCTTTGTGCACGCGTGTCCTTCCAAGCTGTGGCTTCCGGGGAGGTTCCTATGACGTCTTTCTGGCTGCATCTGGCCTTCTTTTCGGGAGGAAGGACGCAGAGACTATTTGGTTGTCCCTTTCAGCCTGAAGTCACTGTACTCTGCAGTAGCACTTGGCCTGAGCGTTTAAACATGATTAGGACTGAATGTTCGTGTTTTTAAAACATTTCCCAGGAACAACAAATGTTTGAAAGTTAAACATTTTGGCTATTAGGACGGAGCAGAAGAAAAATTGTATTTGCCTTTTAAATATGGGCACCGGTGCTGAGTCGGGAATCCAGAACCTTCCCATGCTGGACTGCGGGCCAGGCAGGGCGGGGGGCAGGGCCTAACTGCAGGTCGGTATGGGGTCCGCTGTCCCAGGACGCCTCCTTCCCACCCTGGGTGTCTCCACACCCAGCTCTGGGCGGGCCGACCTGCTGGGGGACCCCAGGCGGGTGACCTGACCTCCCTAGCCCTCTGGCCTCGTCTTTAGCTTCCCGGCTAATGTTTCTAGACTGGATCAGCTGTCATCCAGGTCCTATCAACATGCCTGTAAATCTTCCGTAATCTGATGCTCTGACATCTTGGGGCCTTGCTGAGCCTGGAGGCGTGGCCCCTCCCCAGGGCTCACCAATGCTAGAGAGAGTAAAAGTATGACTCTCCTTTGAGTCATGACTTTGGTGTACAAACCAACCGACCCAGAGCCCCTGCCCCCACCCCCCACCCCTCTCCTTTATAGGCTCCCTGGCTCTCAGCCCCTATCCTGGGCTCCCAGTCACCAGGCTGGGGTGGTGGTGGGCTGTTTTACCCTGTGACACCACCGCCACCCGACACATGGGGGCAGCCCCGGGGACCCCGAATCTGTCAGAACTGTCTAGCCTAGCCAATCCTAAACCCACTTACCCTGCCTCCCTGTCTTGTCCCTTGGAAACTACAACAAAGGCTCTGGTCCAGGTTTCTTCTTCACTCCCTCTGCCTCCTGACCCTCCCTGGCTTCCCCTTGTGGCCAGTTTGGCCCTGACTGCCGATGTGTCTAGGGATCTGGGCGTATAAACTTCCTGATTCATGACAGTCATTTGCATGTCTGTGTGTCTTATATCTGATTTAAACAAATCCTGGGGTAAGTACAACGCAGGTGCTTTACAATCTTCCTAGTGTGCTCCTTGCAGGAATCCTAAATTCTTCTTATAGATGAAGACACTGAAGCTTAGAGAAGTGAGAGTATTCACCCCAGGCCAATCAGCCAGTAGGTGGAAATCGGATTCAGGCTTTTTGGGCTCCATGGCGAACCCCTCTGCAGCTACAGTGCCTCTTACCTGGGGAGGTGGAGGAGTCTAGAAGCGTTGACTGTAAAGTGTAAATTGCCTATGACACCAGCTAGCACCAGGAAATGCTCACATCGGGCAACAGAAGAGAAATTTTGCAAGCGTAGCCCCTGCACGTGTTCCTGTCCCCAGGCTCTGGCCACTGGCCCAGGCACACTTCTTCAGACCTCTTCTGCCTGTTCAGGCTTCACGCAGAATTCCCCGTCTCCTCGCGCTGCCGGCCCACGTCCTCTGTGTGTGCTTGGCTGTGCGAGTCCTTCCCCGGTATTAATGCGCCCGAGCTGTGTCGAGATCTACCGGGGGCTCAAAGCGGAGTCCCGATGTGATTCTAGACTGTGCGCCATACCAAGAAGCCTGCTAATATGAGTTTCCCAGACACTGGCAAGTGTTTAAACACAGAACTATCAAAGATGTACTAAAAATGCAATCAGAGATCATTACGCCGTCTCTTTATTCCATCCCCCTCTGCTGTGTTCTCTGAGATAGGAATGAGCGGGAAAAGCCATAAGTGGGCATTTTCCTGATTGTTGCTGCATTTAGAGAACACTAAAACTCTGCCGGGCTCAACGCGCCGCTCCGGGAATGGCATAGATTACAGAGAAACTGCACAGATCTTGTTGAATTTAACAGATTACGCAGTCTGGAGGCAGCACTTTCTTTCTGTTCGATGGGACGGGTAAGCGTGAGCGATAAAGAAGCGTAACCTTTCGGGAGGAGGTGAATCTTGGAAGCATAAGTAGCAGAGGTTTGCATTTGTGTTCCTCTGTGAGCCCCGAACGCCGTGCACACTTGCTGCCGTGTGGCCTCTGTATGTGGATGCGTATCTATTAGGATATATATGGTAAATGGAAAGTTCAAGCAATATGGTCATCCTCTACTGCTCAGCTGATTCGTACCTAATGGTCTTTTTACCACCAACAAATCCATGGCTAGCAAATGCCAGGAACTCAGATAATCTGGCCGAGAAGAAAGGAAGCATTCGGGGAAGATGGTCTGAACGTTGCCGAATCCACACGTAGGACAATGCCCAGCGTTCTGGGAGCAGGGCTGGTTTCCGTGAGGACTTGAGGCTTCTCAGGGGTCGGGTTGGGAGATCAGCCACCTGGCCCCGGATCTAACCAGCCTGTCCAGCCCCTGCTTGGCTCCTCCCACCTGTCATCCCTTTCCGGTCCACAGCTCATCATTAGGCCTGTCCCGGGAGAGACTGGTGTGGCCGCTGTCCAGCACTCCCGAGGCTGGAAAGCAGGGGCTCACTCCCAGCTCTCCACTGTCTCGCTGTGTGACCTCGGGCAGTTCCGTCCGCTCTCTGAGCTCCAGTTGCCCCCTTTGTCTGGCTCTGTGGTGTGGACTGGAACCTCTGTGTGTCACTTCTGGGACTGAACTCATGACTGAGTCATCAGAGTGTCCCTGGCGGTGTCTCTAGGGTCTGGAACAGGAGGTGGGGTGGTATCACAACGGGGCCCAGGCTCCGGGAAGAAAATGAGGTTCTGGCTTGATGGGCTCTTTGGGGAGGCCGACTGGATTCTTTGCTCCCGAGGGGCCAGTGAGGGGAGGCGAGTAAGAAAAAACATTGGGACCCATCTGTCCCCTGTCTTAGCTTCACCTTCAGAATTTCGGGACAGAACACTCCCTCTCCTGGGGTGCAGGTCCTTCAGGCACTTTGTGAGGCGGGGGCTTCTGTCACGTGCTGGGCGGCTCCCCTGCAGGCCAGCCCTCCTCCCTGCCGCTGGGAAGGACAAAGCAAACTGCATTAATTTCCTCTGTGTGCGGAAGAGTTTGCATTCATCTCATCTTTTTACCCACAAAGCCCCTACCAGTTACTCAGTCGCTGGGTTCCCCAAACATTCCCCACCTTCTTGGGGAACAGAGGCAGGGAAGGTAGCAGCCAAGCAAGAAAGCCAGTGCTGATCGGTCAGTTCACAATTTGTTCACAATTAGGTTGGTAAGAGCTGCAGGATCATGGGCGCACCAGGAGGCTAAGGCAGCCTTAGGCTGTAACAACAGAGGTAGTAGTCCTAGAATAGAGGAGGGGATTTCTCTACGCTGCCCCAGGATGGTCTCAGGCCATTTCAGAGCTTTAGTTCTGGCTCCCCGACTCCCACTTGGGAGAGAGCAGGTCCAGTTAGAGAAGATTCCAAGATGGACATTCAGGGTTGGGGGTGGGAGGGACAATATGCCCTGTTGGGACGGTTGGAGAAATAGTTTTGAGGAAATGTGAGGGGACCCAGGAGTTGGAGGTCACTTGGCATAAAGAAGACACCCAGAGTAATCCCAGGATAGATGGATTGAGTAATAAATCTATTCACCCATCTCTCCCCATCCATCCTCTGTCCCCCACCCACCCACACACTCACAGGGAGGCAGGGGGCATGACCGTTTGGGTTATCAGCTCTGGATGAGCTTGATGGGGCCCGGCCCCAAGGTCTGTCAAGTGTCCAGTGCCGTCTGTGGTTATCAGTCAGTTCATTAGTGATTTGTGTGAACTTAGGCAACCTCTCTGAGCCTTGCTTTTCTCAGATGGAAAATGGGGATAGTTCTACTTTGGTGTCTGTAATGTTTATACACAGCTGGCGAGCTGCCAGGTCCAAGTGACCGTCCGGACAGATATGTCTGTGGTTGGACCTCCAGCTCAGAAGGGCGTGGTGCCGGACCATCGGTGGACTTGCCAACGGACGTGCCCCCTCTGAGCGGCGCGGCTCCTGTCCCCACCTGGCTTTGCGTACAGGAGCCTTGACCCCCATCCACTCGTCCCTGGGAGGGAGGAAGCCTCAGTTCCCTCCTCTGTGGAGGTGGGAGGGACAGGGAGAGCCGGCAGCTTCGTGCTCACTCCCCAGTCCCCGGTAGTCGGCAGCTGCAGAAATAAATGAAACTGTACAGTTGGAGTCATTTGTTAATTAGCTTAAGTAACACCCCCAGTCAGAGGCAGGACATAAATACATTAGCGCGGCTCCCCGAGCCGGGGTGGGGCTCAGGCTCAGACTGGGATGGATGGGTGAAGTCGAAACACAGAGGGAGCTGGAAGGCGGTGAGCAGAGGCCACCCCTCGTCCCCCCGACTGCAGTGTGGGAAGGAGCTCAGCGAGGGCTCCCAGCTGACTCCGTGGCTTGGTGGAGTCATAGTCGCTGACCCAGAGATGCGGGATCAGCTGGACCAATGTCTAGCAGCCCCTCCCCTGCTCACCTGCTGTAGGGCCAGGGAAGGTTCCTGGCCCGAGAGCCTCATTTTCTCCAGCTACAGAGTATATCTCGGAAAGTTCCATGGGGATTGTAGGGGCCAGCCTTTACTCAGGGTGGCTGGCCCGAAGATGGGGTCCAGGAGATGGCAGTCTTCTCTGGGGTGTCCTCCGTGACCCTTCCCCAGATGCTCAGGCCCCTGCAAACCTCCCTCCCTCCCTGCTGGCAGCCGGAGCAGGGCTGCTGAGGGCTTCTCTGCTCCTTGTCACCCTGTGTTGCTGTTGGTGGCTTCATTTGCCAGATTTCTGCTGGGACCTGCCAGGGATCGGACAAGTAAAGCAAACACGTCTAGTCCTGTGTCCCTGCAGCTCTCCGGCCCGACTTGGGGAACGAGCAGATACTCTGCACCCCTGGGCCTGGCCCAGCAGTGTGGGCGTGTTGTGGAGGCAGAGGGCCTGGAGAGCCCGCACCCCCCCACCCACCCCACTTGACTGGCAGCACTGAGGGGCGGGGGGCCTGCTGGGAGTGGACAGTTCCTCAAAATGAGTGACATGGGCTGGGTAGTAGGGACGGGTCGGGAGTGGGGCAAATGGACATCGGCTTCCTGTCTAAGGGAGGCACAGATACTCAGCCCTCGCCTGGGCCAGGAGCATGAAATTTTAAAATCGATTGATCGCTTTTTAGAAAACGAAGAAAGGCATTTTATTGGGAGCTTTTGGCATTTTTTTTTTTTTTTATGTTGGCAACCACATTCAAATAGAAAAGTCATACCAAATGAAATGTGCCTGTGGGCCCGTCCGGTCCGCAGATGTGGCTCAGAGAGGCTGATAGTGTGGATGATACCAAGTGCTGTGTATTTCTGTTCAGTGTCTTCCAAAACCCCAGAGTGGTTTGGAGGGGTAGATGTGCTTCTGCCCGCCTCGTAGGTGGGGAAACCGAGGCGCACAGCTGCTGAGTGGCAGAGCTGGGTCTGGGGCCCAGGCCATAGAGCTTGTATTGTCTCGGGGCTCACAGAGCTGGTAAACACCAAGGAGGAGAAAACTCTCTTTTCTCCAACCTATGAAGGATTCCGGGGTGGCCGGAGAGGTAGCGATGGGCAAGAGTATGGTTTTCTGTCAATTTTTCAGAGAACTTCTGTCTTGCTCCCTTCCCCCCTCCGTGGCCGGGCTGGGACTCAGGTGGCCCTCGGGCAGCCGCTGGCCGTGGCCTCAGAGCTCAAGACCAGGCAGGATGTGCAGGTCCCGGGTTCAGGGGTGGGGCCGGGGTGTAAAGTAAGCAGATTCTCACTACGTTCTGGACTCTTCTGTTCCCTTGGAATTCGAATACAATAATTGTAGTTTATAGTGCCCGAAACATTGTTGTATTATTGTTTATCATTCTCATGATTTATTGTTTGCCCACAAGGCTCGCCCTGCCTCTTCCCGGAGCTCGCACAGGCCTGGGAAAATCACACTTCTTCCTAGAACGCCTGTCGGGAGCCGAGTCTGACCACACGTCTGTCCCATCCGATCCGATATTGTGGGCGTCAGTTCTCAGTAAGGCCAACAGTCCTTAGAAGTCGGGGCGTTTCTGGAATTGGGTTCCCGAGAGGACACTCAACGCGGCAGAGGACACAGAGTTTCGCGTCACAGGCGGTGGTGGGGGGCGGGGAGGAGCCGGTCACAGGGCAGGGGCTCAGTGAAGCCTGAGGGGCCAGAGAGGTCCGTAGCCCCCCAGGAAGGGGCATTCTCAGGCACACCCACTTTGATCAGGGGGGAAACAGGCTTAGAGAGGTTGAGCGACTTGCTCGGTGAGAGGGCACAGAGCGGGGATCGGCACCGACTGAACACTTCCTGGGCGTCAGGACAGGGCTCTGCGTCCTGGCCTTGTGGGCACTTTCCCGGCCTCTCCCCAAGCCGGTGAAACGTGTTGGGTTTTGGAGTTGGGCTTGGAATCCAGCTCTGCCGCCTCTGGGCCCCGTGTCCTCCCACTCACCACACCCTAGCTTGCTGAGCCTCAGTTTCTACGTGAGTGCCTGGCTCGGCACCTGGACGCTGGGACTCCAGGAACCCGCCGGGACCACGGGAACTGGCCTTTTATGCTGGAGCATTTGGGGCCAGAGACGTGCTTTCTTGCTGAAACAGATGCATGGTAAAGCTTCGTGTCTCTGCACCGGCCCCTTCAGAAAACAGAGTTCAGGTCATTTTGAAGTTCCATCAATGGCCACGGGGATTCTCCTGTCCGAGGCCCGCGCTGGGCTGGGGTGGGGTGCGCCCACGCCGTGCTTGCCAGAGCCACCGGGGCCTGCCCCGCCCAGGGGAGCCAGGAGATGGGCTTGGGTCTGCGGGGTGGCTCACCTTCAACCTTAATGTTTTTCATCCAAATCAGGGCCCACAGATACGGTCATGACTTTTTCTCCAGGGAACCCAGCAACTGAGGCTGGTGGGCGATGGGGAAGCAGAGACCCGAGCCTGGGGTCAGGCTGGCTCCTGGGGAGCCGTGGGGGCTGGGGGGTGGCGGTGGTGGTTTCACTGAGTCCGAGGGGCTGTGGTAGTTGGTGGGGGGTTCGGCTGTGCCAGAACCCGGCCCACAGCCAGGTCAGCAGGGAGGCAGCACCCACACCTGGTCAGGGCGTCTGCAAGGTGAAGGCCACAGAGGAAGAAAGGGAAGGAAGGAAGTATGGTGTGGGAGAACTGCCCGGGGCCATGCACAGAGCCGGGCTGGAGGGACCTGCTCCTGGTTCCGCCCGTGGACTGCATAGACAGCTTCGTTGGGGTTGCACTGGGCTTGGACAGTCGGGGTGGGCCCTTCCCCAAGCGGGGGTTCTCCAGAGGTTTCACACGGGGTTTGCAAGGGACGTGTGCTTCCTTTTGGAGCGGGGAGGCTCCCGGGTCAGGCCCCTGCGTGCTCTGTGGCCTGGGACAGTGAGGCTGGGGGACCAGGCCTAGAGGTCTGCGGCGGAGTCGCCTTTCACGGAAAAAGTGGCCCAGACAGAGGTACCACTGGGGGCCGGCAAGTCCAGAGGGTGAGGCCAGGGGCGCGGAGGCAGTGGTGCAGGCCCCTCCTGCTGGCCTGGGTCTGGTGGCCCTGTCCCCTAGCTGCCACCAGAGCAGGCAGGCTACCGGGAGGAAGAAAGGGCCTCCTGCCGCTGCCTCTGATCTTAGGGCACCGATGGGGGAGCGTGCAGCTGGGGCAGCTCTGCCGGGCAGGGGGATTCCGGAGGCGCTCGCCCACTGCCGTCCCCTGGCTGGGCGGTAGCTGTCAGCTGGCCAACAGGGGGCGCCGCGTGTCTCCGTCCACCCTTGCAGGCAGCCTGCCCTACGAGTACAAGATCGTGATTGCCGGCAACCACGAGCTGACCTTCGACCAGGAGTTCATGGCTGACCTCATCAAGCAGGACTTTTACTACTTCCCGTCTGTGTCGAAGCTGAAGCCGGAGAACTACGAGAACGTGCAGTCCCTGCTGACCAACTGTGTCTACCTGCAGGACTCCGAGGTCACCGTGCGGGGCTTCCGCATCTACGGCTCGCCATGGTGAGTGCGCCCCGGGCGCCTTCCTGACCTCGGGCGGGGGGCTGCGGGAGCTGGGGCTGAAGGTGCAGAGGGGGTGTCACTGGGAGAGGCACCGGGGAGCTCCAGATCCCAGCCCTCCCCGCGCCCCTGTGTGGCCCCCGGCAGGTCACGGCTACTCTCCGAGCCTTGGTTTCCCCATATCTAACTAGCAAGTCATTCTGTCAGCTGTGTCCTCTGCGGTTCGCCTCACGCACAGGTAGCTACTGTTTATGATGCCCAGTTTCCAGGTGAGCAAACTGAGGCACAGAGAATATGAGGATCTTGCCAAATGTCGCACAGCCAAGAAGGGGCAAAGCTGGGATTAAACCTAGTCACTCTGGTTCCAGAACCCCTGCTTTCAACCATTATTCTGTATGCCAGGACTCTCCCCATTGCCCATGTCCCCTGACCCACACCAGAGATGCATGGGTGAGGGGTGATGAGTGATCGGCCAGGCTGGGGAACAGCAGTTGGGATTTTCATGGAAGGCCATCACCTGGTTTACTGTGTTGGGGATGACAGTTGTTTCAATCATGAGAATACATCAAGCTCTTACTCTCTGTTGGGCACACAGAATAATCAGGCCTCATTCCTGGCTCAGTGGGGGTCATGGTGAGAACGAGTCATAACTCTCCCGTGTGATGGTCTCCAGTGTGTCCGTCAGGCCCTGGTGATAATGATGGTGATGGTGATGGGGGTGATGGTTGTGATGGCCATTACAGTGGTGATGTTGGTGATGGTGATGGCCATTGTAGCAGTGGTGATGGTAGTGATGACGGTGATGATGGGGAAAGTGATGATGGTGATGATGATGGTGATGGTGATGATGGTGATGGTGATGGTGATGATGGTGATGATGGTGATGGTGATGATGGTGATGGTGATGATGGTGATGACCATTATAGTGGTGATGATGGTGATGGTGATGATGGTGATGGTGATGACCATTATAGTGGTGATGATGGTGATGGTGATGATGGTGATGGTGATGACCATTATAGTGGTGATGATGGTGATGGTGATGATGGTGATGGTGATGATGGTGATGGTGATGACCATCATAGTGGTGATGATGGTGATGGTGATGACCATCATAGTGGTGATGATGGTGATGATGATGGTGATGGTGATGGTGATGAAGATGGTGATGATGTTTGTGAAAGTGATGATGGTGATTATGATGGTGATGATGGTGATGGTGATGAAGATGGTGATGGCCACTGTAGTGGTGGTGATTGTAGTGATGACGGTGATGATGGGGAAAATAATGATGGTGATGATGATGGTGACGGTGATGATGGTGATGATGGAGAAAGTGATGATGGTGATGATAGTGATGGTGATGGCCATTACAGTGGTGATGTTGGTGACAGTGATGATGGTGATGGTGATGGCCATTGTAGTGGTGGTGATGGTAGTGGTGATGGTGATACTGGTGACAGTGGTGATGGTGACAGTGATGATGGTGATGGTGATGGTCATTACAGTGGTAATGATGGGAGTGATATTGGTGATGATTAATTAAGATGATGGTGACGACTGTGCTCACTTCAGCAGCGCATATCCTAAGATGATGGTGATAACAATTATGGTGATGATGGTGACCGTGATGGTGGTATGATGGTGGTGGTGGTGGGCAGCAGATCATTCCTGAGCAAACTCAGTAAGCCGGGCCCTGGGCTAAAGTCTCCATAAACATTGTTTCTAATTCTTACTCAGCCCTGAGCAGACTGATTTATTGTCCTCACTCTGTAGGTGGACAGGCCAAGTGGCCCTTAGAGGGCTTCGAGCTGGCAATAGCCACAGGGTGCCAAGCACTGGCAGGATGAGGAGGGGACCATACATGGTGGGGAGAGACCACATGTCTTTGAAAGTGGGGCGTGATCCCGGAAGGCTCCTTGGAGGAGGTGAGGTGACCTGAGCAGTGAGGGGGGAGGAGGACATTCACAGCTATGGAGGGGTAATGGCCTGAAGCCGCAGAGTCAGAGCAGCACACGCAGGGAGGCTGAGGGATGATTTGCGGGCATACAGGGACTGTATGGGTACAGGGACCTTCAGGAGAGTTGTTACCAGCACAGCATGTCTGGGGAAGCCCTGGGCGGTCTGGTGGATGCCACGTGCTGACACCTGGTGGCCAGAGGCTGCCGGCAGGTTCAGGACCTGGTTCCATCTTGCCAAGGCATCCTCACGGGGCCGGGGGAAGATGTGGGATGTCCTGCAGTCCCCGAGCCACGGGAGGGGCCTGCTGCCGTCTCTTTGGTCCTCACCGTGTCTGGGGGTCTTAATGCTCTCCCTGGGGTCTTGATGATCGAGAACCACCGGGGCGCTCGAGGACATGATGAGCTCGGTGCCAAGGACGGGAGCGGAGAGGAGGCGGTTGAATCCGTCTGGCAGGCCGCTGCAGCCCAGACTTGGAGAAGGGGTCTGGCAGAACATGCTGGAAGGACTGGAGCGTGAGCAGCAAGAGGGAAGTCAGGAGAAGAGGCCTTCAGGTACCAGACCAGACAGCCTGGATTTTGAACACCCCCTGGCCCTGCATGTCCGCATACATACACAAGCCTTTTAAAAAAGATTCTGTTCCGTAGGAGTTAATAGTGTGGCTTGGGAACCAAACCACATCGGCTCAAGTCTTGGCCTCGCCTTTTATGGGCTGTGTGGCCCCGGGCAAGTCACTTCGCCTCTCTGTGTCCCAATTTCCTCCCCTGCAAAATGGGAGTAACAGTGCACATCCTGCAGATGGTGGTCTTGTAGGCACCAGGAGGGTTTAGCGGGGCCTGGGGCCCGCCCCCCCCCCCCCCAGTCTCCATGAATGGAGTCCCATTGCTGTTATTTGCTGTAGAGCCTGGCCTTCCCACTCCACCTTGGCCAGCACCCAGAATGTGGGCTGGAGGACAAGCAGGGGATGGGGACTGGCAGGTGTCACTCAGTGTCTGTCGCCTCCTGCACAGCGGCTGTGTGCACCCCTGTGGCTGGGGGCTGAACAACCCCTTTGACAGCCTGCTCTCAGGCTCCCGGGTGCGTGGAGGGCCAGGGTGTTGGGGCAGCCCCGTGGTTCCCTATGCCAGCTAGAGGCCAAGGGCAGGCGCTCCGAATCCTGAGTGAGGTCCAGCTGCTCTGTGCTCAGGCTGCCTGTGGTTCCTGTCTTAGGCTTTTTGGTTTCTAGCCTGCATAGTTCTAGACCCTTTGGTTCCAGACTTTCCTGGGGATGTCCTGTTTTCTCCTTGTCCCCCTTCCCGTCGTCCTGGCTGGGGCCCACCCACCGCCTGACGCCATGTGGAGCTCAGTACTGAGTGCAGGAGTGAGAGGGGCTCAGGCCAGAGAAGGGACCCCAGGAGGCCTTGGTGAGATCCAGGAGGGCTCCCTGTAGGAGGGAGGATTTGAACTGCAGTTTCCACGAGTGGAGGAGGCAGGAGAGGAGCCATACATACGAGCCCCATTCCATGCTGGGCTCCCCCAGACTCTTCTCGTTGTTGTTATGCAGCTGTCGATGCTGAGGGCTAAGTGGTACCTTGTCTATGCTCCACACGCAGGCTGTGGGCTGGTTTCCCTTGGGCCCCATCTGGGGCTGGGAGCAGGTGTGGGGAGTCACAGCAACAGGCGTGCCCCGGCGGTTGGTTAGTAAGGAAAGGGCTGTTCAAATTGGGACACAAAGAATATTTAGCTGTGCGACTTTGGGCAGGTGCCTTAGCCTCTCTGATCTCTCTGTAGAGTGGGGAAAGGCTACTAGCACATTATAGGCAGTTGTGAAGTCCGTGTGGGCCTGTCTGGATGAAGGCCTGGCCCAGAGCAAGGCTCGGAGGTTGGTTGTCATTACTGTTACCAGGGAGCTCCTGGGGCAGTGGCTGGGATGCAATCAGATCTACCCCAGCAGCCCCCAAGGCAAGGCCAGGACTCTATCCCATTTCACAGAAGGGTAAGTAGAGGCACAGGTGGGATGTGACATGAGACTGGTTTTCTGGACCCCTAGTCTGGGCTCTTCCTGCTCCGTAGAGACCATTCAGCGTCTGTGTGCTAACACCTGCTTCCTACCAGGCCCAGGACAATGGGCTCTGTATGCCTTCCTTGGTTCTCCAAAAAGCCTTCTGATGCACTGGTCCTACAGGCCCCGCAGGGATATTGAGGCTGGGGTATACAGTCGATGTTCTTGTGGTCAGCTGTTAATTGCTTCACACACTGATCTGGGCCCTGGGGACATGCTGAGAACCAGACAGGTGCAGCTCTGGCCTTCACGGGGTTTATGTCCTCGGGGGAGATACCCATCAGCCACCAAATTCTTGATTCCATAAGGGCCAGGAGGAGAGGGGCCGGGGGCTTGGGTCAGGGAAGGCTTCCCCCGGGAGAGGGGTTGGGGGCTGGGGTCAGGAAAGGCTTCCCCCTGGGAGACGGGCCGGGGGCTGGGGTCATGGAAAGCCTTCCCCAGGAGAGGGGCCGGGGTCTGGGGTCAGGGAAGGCCAGCGAGAGGGGTTGCACACAAGTAGCTATGCAGGGTTGGGGGCTGGGGAAGCGTGTGATACGCATAGGGAACAGCTCAGGCAAAGGCAAGGAGGCTGAGGGATCTGTGGGCATTCTGGAGGCCGACGCTCAGTGCTCAGTGAGTCACAGCTCCCTCTGCCTGTCACCCTGTGTCATCTACATGTTGGGACCCCACACAGCACAGCTGAGGTCCAAAAGGGACACTGTGCTCAAACGTGCAGGCTGTCCGTCAAGTGCTCCTTCCTTGGGCCCAGACACACCGTGGGCATCCCCAGGTCTGCCTCTCGCTCCACGTCTGACCTGGTGAGTCATGCATCTCTGAGGCTCGGCGTCCCAAATGCACGAGGGGACACGGCCCTGCCAGGCCCCTCTGTGCTGTTCCCAGGTGACGCTGGCCCTAGGACGGTGTTCACGGCCCAGCACCTCCTGGTCCCGCTGCCGATTCTGCCTGGTACGGGGGTTGTGCGCCCCCAGCTGTCTGCCGAGGCTCAGCCCCTCCGTGCCGCCCGCCCGGACATATGGCGGCTCATTAGCAGCGTAGCCCGGTCAAGCTGGTGGTGATTATTACGAAGTTCAGATGTTCGGGATTCCCTGCTGCCCACCCACCGACTAACGGGAATACAGGAGCTGCTCTCTCCAGCTTCAGAAGCGTACTCATACCACTGGGGGGATCAGGGATTGAATAGAGCCCTGGCCACAGGTGCCCGATATGCAATGGTGTCCAGAGCTCGTGGGCAGGGCTGACCCGGGCCGAGGGGCAGACCAGTTCAGTGTGACCCTAGCAAGCAGAGCGGGAGCACAGAAGACAGTGACAAAAGGCGGGAAGACCGCCCCATAGGCAGGAGCCCAGAAGAGCAGTGACGTGTCCTTACTGAGTGCTGAGCTGCCTGGCACAAGGGGTATGCAAGCACAGACCCACTGCATTTGGGCTTGGTGTCCTCCCAGCCCCTCCCCACTTAGAGGGCCCCAGTTTCTCTGCTTGCATTGAGGGTCCCCCTACAGAGGGAGGCTCCTGCATGCTCTTGGGGGCTGGGGGGGTGGTGGGGAGAGTCCCCTCGGTGCTGCACTTGGAGCAGCGGCATCGGGACCAGGCTGGCCTTGACACGGAGGACCCTCCCCAACAAGTGAGGAGGGCGAAACAAAGCAAACCTGTGGTCACCATGACTGGCCTTTCTTCTAACTGGTGCCACTGGATGATGCTCTGCTTGGGAGAGAATCCTAGATTTTCCTTGGGCCGCATGTTCTGAAGGCCACCAGGCCACCATGTGCCCAGCCCCCTGCGGGGCTCTGGGGCCCCAGACGTGCCTCTGGCCTGGACAGTCCGGGAGCTCAGGATGAGGGTCTGGTGGCTGGCGGGGGGTCCGTAACGGCTGATGCCTGATGCTGAGCCCGCTTTGGCCCAGGCCAGTCCCCAGCCCCGTGCCTGCATGTGCCCGTCAGTCCTTGCTGTGCCCTCCGCGCCCTGCCCCCCGTGACGGTGCCGGCACCACCCCCAACCTGCTGCCGTCGAGGAGGCAGAGAGAATAATCTGATTCTTCCTGCACATGTCATCACGTGCAGGTGTAGTTGGTTCTTTTCTCACCGCCGCGCAGGATTTCATCGTATGAATAGACTGCAAATTACTCATCCGTCTTCTGTAAACCCAGCCGCCCGGCCTTGGGGCTGTGGACATTCTTGGGCGCGTCTCCCGGGGTGCAGAGACCCATGCCCCTGAAGGATGCATACAACACGGTCACACACACCCCCACCTAGGAAAGGAGGGGGCAGGTCACGGACTGTGCCATTCTTGAGGGGAAACGTTAAACCGTTTGTCAGAGCGGTTATGCGGATTTCTTTCCTGGGCGGGCAGCCCCTCGCCGTGCGTCCTTGCCGACACTTGGTTATTGTAGGGCTTTTTAAATCACGTCCGCTCTGCTGTGCTGGCCTCCCCGCTTGGTTTCGTTTGCGTTCCCCTGACGGCCGGGGATGCCGAGCATCTTTTGTGGGTGCCCTGGACGTCTTCTTTTGTGAACGGTTCACGTCTTTTGCCCATTTAAAAAAAGAAAAAAAATTGGATGTCTGTCTTTTTCTTATCCGTTTGTAGAGATCCCTTGTGTATTGCGAATGGGAGCCCTCTGACTATCGTAATGTGACAAGTGGCTTTTCCTCCTCTGGGACTCTCTCTCCCAGTCATGCCTTCAGGTGGCCAGAAGTTCTTAATGTGGGGGTAGTCAGACGTAGTCGTGTTTTTCTTTGTGGTAAGGGCTCTTTGGGTTCTGTTTACGAAATCTCCCCTCCCCTGGAGTCGTGAAGATATTTCCAAGTCGTCTTCCGGAAGCTTTGCTGTTTAGCCTTTGTGCTTGGGTGTTGGGTCCTCTGGGGGGAGTGTGTTGATGGTGAGCAGGCGGGATCCCATCTCGGGGGGTCTCCGCGTGGATGCCCGCTTGGCCCGGCACCGAGTGGAGACGGTCTGGCCCTCCTGGCGCGCCCCACACTAGCCATTTCCGCCTTGTGCCTGGGCTCGGTGTCCGGGCCTCTCCTCCCCCTTCGGTCCCTTAGCTCCGGGACCATGCCGTCTTCATGACTTTGGCAGTAGCTTCCTGTCGTGCCTCTTGTCCCACTAATGTCGGAGGCTCCTCGAGAGCAGGGACCTGACTCTCTGTACAGACTCCAGCGGCTGGGACTGTGCCCAGCTCACCAGAATCAGTGTTTGTTGGATGGATGGCTGGATGGACAGGTGACAGATGCCAGGCTGTGGGAACTCAGTTAACATTCAGGCCTGGCCTGGCGTGGTGTTCCTGTGTCTTTCTGGGACCTTCCCTGGGCCTTCTCCCAATTCCTCGCTTGTAGGGCCCTTCCTCCTCCTCCTCTTCCTCTCCCCCCCCCCCCATGCTGGTCCCTCCAGAGCAGAGCTTGACCGTGCCACCTCCCTGCTTACCCTGCTGCTCCTCACCCCCAGGCTGAACACCTCCCCCCTCCCCCCACCCCCCATCTCCGGACCCGGTCCCCTCCCCCACGCCAGCAGAGACTCTGTCCCAAGTCTCGTGGGGGGCGGGCGGTGTGTTTGTGACGCCGCGCCCGGGGCACTGTGACTTTCCAGTCACAGGAAAGCCACGTCTGGTCCCCTCGGGAGCAGGGACCTGACTCTCTCTACAGACTCCGGCGGCTGGGACCGTGCCCAGCTCACCAGAATCAGTGTCCCCTCGGGAGCAGACTGGGCACCGAGCGTTGGGTAGAGCAGCTAAGAGGAGGGGGTGGGAACCAACCACAGAGGAAGAGGAAGAGCTCAGCTGTCACAGAATCTTAAGTGTTGGAAAAAAAACTCTGTATACGTACCGTATTCATTTATGGGTTTTGGATACATTTTTTGTTCTCATTTAACTGAAAACGGCCTTGATTTAAAAAAAAAAAAAAACAGGAGTGCGGGAGGGAGTGAAATTGGCATGCAGCTCGTCCATCTGGTCTAATTACTTCTGGTATTTTGAAAGAAGGAATATAAACCTGCTGAGACATTAAACTTCGAGAAGAGGCTGCCGGCCGTTGCCGGGCGTCTGGGCGCCGATCCTGGTGCTCAGCTTGGAGGCCTGGCGCTGCCTGCAGGCCGGGGGGCGCCGGGGGCCTGCCCCTCTCACTGGGAGCCCCGGGCCTGGGGGACCAGCCCTCTTTAAACGCCAGGACTGGACGAGGCCACGCTCGACACTCCTGGCGGGTAGGGCCCAGCTGGGTGATCTGGGGTCGGAATCTGGGCTTTTTGTGAAATGACAGTGGGGATGGGCCCCCCGTAGGGTCGCTCTTAGGATCCCAGGGGGTTGTGTGCGTAAATTGCTTGGCCTACAGTAGATGTTCAGCACACGGTGGTCCCACTCACCGTCTAAGCCTCTGCAGCTCTCTGCCTGGATTGCCCAGAGCGCGGGGTCGGGGGGTAAGGGGTGAGATTAGGGTGTTGTGCACAGCCCCGCCCGGCGAGGCACCCCGGGGACGGGGTGTGGGCAGGGGGTGAGCCTTCCCTGTCCTTCCTTCCTTCCCTGTGGGCACAGGGCAGGCCCACTGGGTGGGGTGGGGGCAGGCACGGAGCCGCCTGGGAGTTTTAAGCCTGGGACCCTCGGGAGCCAGGCTCTGCCTGATGATGCGACCGTCGTCATAGTAACGGTTCCCACTGCTGTCCCCGAGGCACCCGCGCTTCCGCCGCTTGTAATCTGCTAGACCTTTGTCCCCACTGGACAGCTGAGGATCCCGAGACCCAAGAACTGAAGGGACTTGCTTGGGGGTCCCCCAGTGCTTGAGGGCCGGGCTGGGCCTGGGTGGCAGGACCAAGGCCCCCCCAGAACTGCGTACAGAGAGATGCTAAAAGGTTTCTTTTTTAAACTTCGTCAAGTAGGTCTTTTGGAGAAAACCGGAGAGGCTAACAGAGTGAAACCCAGACTTCTTCCTTGGCCCCTCGGAGGCTCTCGCAGGACGTGGCCGAGGGCCTGGGACCCTGGCCCGGACTGGGGCCTGTGACAGCCTGGGGCCCCCCGTACCTGCTGCGGTCAGAGGCTGCTGGGGCCATGGGGACGCCGGCCCTGGCTTCAGGACCACCCCCGTCACCAGGAATCCTGGCTCGGCGCAGCTCCGGCCACTGCCCCAGAATCCTTTGCTCTGGATTTATTTTTCGGTCTCCCTCCAATACTTGTCCAAGGTGATCGGGGCTCTGGACATTTGGATTGCACATGCACATTCTGCGTAAACTCTGGGGCCATCCTGGGCAGCCCGGTTTGGGGTGCCCCTCAGACAGGATCGTGCCCACCTTGGTCTGTGGTGCACACAACCGCGGACGGTTTACTTTCATTTCTTAGGCTTTGCAGACTCACCTGGAGGCTGGAGGGCAGGGGGAGCCTCCTGCCTCCCTGTGGTCAGTGGGCAGCCTTTTCTGGTCCATTTCCTCCCTGTCCCCGGGGCACCCTCTGGGGGCCCAGCTTTAGAGAGGGTGGGTCGCGGGCCCTGCTCCCTCCCTTTAACCCCCTCAGGTTGCCCGCTGGTTACTTCTGGCCACGAAGACCCACATGCCCCTAGTCCCAGGCTGCCCGTGCCTCTAACACTGTGTCTGTGACCGTTTGTTCCTCTTGCGTTTCTAGGTGGTTTTAGCACGAGGCCGTGGCCTTCCTCTGTTCGTTCCGGCCAGAGGGGCAGGCTTTCCCTCCTGCTCTGTGGCTGAGACTCTGAGACCCCTGGGTCCGCAAGCTCCCCGGGAGCTACTGCGGAATCCTCCCGTTGAACCTGCCGAGCAAGGGGGCAGGACAGGATTGTTTTCTTCCCGTTTCACGGACGGGGAAGGTGAGGCTTGGGTCGAGAACTGGCCCGAGATCTCAGCCCTAGCAGAGCGGCGTGGGGGCCCAGGCCCGGTGGGTGGACCTGGTCTGCGTTGGGGCGGCCGGCGGTAGCCTCAGGGCGACTGCTTCCCGCTGGCCCCCAGCCCCGGCCCCCGGGTGGCCCCTGGGAGCTGCAGGGCCCAGACGGGGCTCCCTGGATCCCTGGTACCTGAGCTCTGAGTCCTGCTTCTGGGAAATCAGACTCGGATTCTCCCCGGCGACCCAGGATCGCACAAGGGTGGGATGGGGGCGCATGCAGAGCCGGTGGGGGGGCACCAGGGACCGTGGTGTACTGCCCCCCGCCCCATCTGGAGCCCAGATCGGGTCAGCAGTGGCCTGGGTTTCAGTGGAAGCCACGGAGCCAGCCGCCCCTGGGGCTGGCCGCACACCCCACCTGAGCCGGCCGCACCTCGGCCCGTGACAGTGACTGGAGGGCGGGAGCCAACCCGCATAGCCCAGCCTGTCCCCGAGGGGCCCGGCGTGGCCGCCACCAAGGGTCCTGCTGCTGCGCTCGCCTGCTCTCCTTCCTCCCTGGATTCTGACAGTTGTCAGCCCCGCGCGGCTCGCGCAGCCGAGTTTTGATGTCGGGAAGAAATTCCTCACGGTTCCTACGCTGCGCTGCTTCTGCACACACACACACACACACACACACACACACAGCCCACCCCCACTCCCGCACACACACCACACCCACCTCTGCGCACACGCACACCATCCCCACCCTCCCACCCCCACCCCTACGCGTGTGCGCATGCGTGCCCACCACCCCACCCCTGCACGCACGCACACACAAACCCCCCCCCCCCCCACG
>CM053611.1:104539402-104555335 GCA_028646535.1 Procyon lotor
TGTAACACTGAAAAAATAAAATAAACATTTTTGGGGAAAAAAAATTAGGATTAGCACCATTATTTTTAAGTCAAAAATCAACTAGGGCTTATTCCAAGTATAAGAATCCTTCAAGAATTAGCAGACCTTTTAATTCCTTACATTAGGTCACATATCGACAGATGGCAAAAAGGCATTTAACAAAATCCAGCAGCTAATCCTGTTAGAAGTGGTGTAGCCATTTCTACATCACACAGAAATAAAATGAAGATCCTGTGTGTAATACTCTCTCCCTAAATGAGGGTATTAGCCAGACACCATCTGCAAATATATTAAATGAGTAACGTATTAAAGCACTCAAGTCCACAACAAGATAGGCACGCTCAACTGTCAGTTCTACCATTCATATTTTTAGAGGCTCTAGATTTTGAAATAAGACAAGAAGATGAAATAAACCGTATGAATGTTGAAAAACAAGATTCACCACTATTTGTGAATGTGACTGTACGACTAGAAAAATCTCAAAGCCAAAAGCCAAAAATACAAAACAGCAATACCATTTTTTGGGTGGTAATTATAACTCGTTAGAAATTGTTTTGTGAGGGGCGCCTGGGTGGCTCAGTGGGTTAAAGCCTCTGCCTTTGGCTCAGGTCATGATCTCAGGGCCCTGGGATCGAGCCCCGCATCGGGCTCTCTGCTCAGTGGGGAGCCTGCTTCCCCTCCTCTCTCTGCCTACTTGCAATCTCTCTCTGTCAAATAAATAAAACCTTAAAAAAAATTGTTTTGTGGAAATGACCCACATTTGTGCTGGTGACAAGCTCTTCAATGCTCTGGGATAAATTTCATAAGAAAGCACAAGACCTACATGGAGACAGCCACGCACATTCCACAGAGGAACTGTCAGCGCAAGGTGGGAATACAAAGGGACGTGTACTATGATCCCAGATATGAAGACTCCATTTCAAAAGATCTCCAATTATTTTTGCAGTTACAAGATTAACTAATTTGGGGAGGGGGAAGAAAGAAAATAAAAGAACCAGTACTGATCTAAAAAAAAAAAGACCTCAAATTATAAACAAAGTTAATAAAATCTTAATAAAAATCTCAATGGGTATTTGGGAGAATCATCAGGCATATAGACACTAAAGTTGATATGGAGAAATAAATACAGGAGAATTGCCACGAAATTCTTGGGTAATTCTTGGGAAACTAGCAATGAAATTTTTGACCTGCCAGATATTAACATGCTATAAACTTGATACAATCAGAGGAGTGTAGCTTGGTCTAGAAACATGCAAGGCGATCAGTGGAAACATGCAAGGCAATCAGTAGCCCCCTGCTTAGGTTGTTAGTGGGTAGGAAATAGGCCTCTAACTGTGGCCGAGCCACGACACCACTAAGGCAGTACAGAAGGGCGTGGCTGACTCCAAGACTGCTTCGGCTCAGAGTGACCTCATAAGCAAGTAAGAACAGCCAAGTTTCATAAAGGAAAATTCTTTCTTCTCTCCTGACCCATCCACTTCAAACCACGGTCCTCCGAGGTCTCCACCTCGGCAAATGGACACAGTCCTCCCAATAACTTGGGCCTGGAGTCACCTGTGAAATATCTACCACCATTTCCAAACCACACACAAATCCCAGTGGCTCTGCTTTCTTAGCACGTGTCTGAAGCTGACCGCCCATCCTCACCTCCTGGTCCAAGGCGACATCGACACTTGCACCGAGTACGGCAACTGTCTCTCTGCTTTGACGAGTGGTCATTTTCCTCTGAGGATGAACTTTTTAAAGAATATATACACACCCGCACACATAAGGATTATTAACACTTTCTCTCTTGATGGAGGAGTAAGCAAGGGCAGAACCATAATCACAGAGCCATAGTCATTTTCCTCTAAGGATGCTGTTTTTAAGGTGCAAGTCAGATCAAGCAATCTCTTAAAAGGCTTCACAGATTGCCCAGAGTAACAGGCAGAGCTTCACAATGGCCCTCCCCAACCACCCCCCCCAACATTCTCTGACCTCACTTCTGTGACTCTCTTCTTTGCTCACTCTGCTCAGAGCCACCAGGCCTGCTGCTTTGCTTCAAACACAGCAAGCGCCTTTCTGCCTCAGGGCCTTTGCACTTGCTGTTCTCACACACCCTTCAGGGTTTTTAGAACAAGCTCAAGCCACATGCCACATTCTCTCCCTTTCCCCTGTCCTTGCTTGTGTTCTGTGGTATTTGTTTACTCCTTAACTGTCTCTCTTACCCTAACAGAAGATAAACCTCATGAGGGCAAGGACTCTAGTCTTTCGGTCACTGCTGAATTCCCAGGTGTTTAGCACAGGCCTGGCACACACTGGGATCTTGATATTTGTTTATAGAAAGAGTGAATAAGCAATGCATCCATGACAATGGAAAATGTCATAACCAATAAGATGAATGAAATGGCAGGATCCTTGTATTTTGCTCTGGGCAGTGGTCCTGGATCTATGTTAATAAAGCTCTGACTTTGTCATGATGCAAAGAAATGGAAATGAAAATAAGATTTGACTTTTTTTTTCTAACAAACAATTTCTGATTGAAGCTATCATTGCCAGAATTGGTGGAATAACGTATCTGAAGCCATAAAAACTTCCCACCCTTCGACTAAGTTAAAGGCTTAGTCAAGAACTCCTTTTAGGACTCGCCTTCAGGAGATAAACAAGGTGAGCTCATGGAACTACGATCATTACAGTTATTTACAAAATTAACAGGATTTTACAAAGTTGGCAACCGTTTGGATGCCTGACAGTAGGGAAACAGTTAAATAAGATATAATATTTCTTTTTTTTAAGATATTATTTATGCATTTGAGAGAGAGCATGCAAGCGTCAGTGGGGGGAGGAGCAGAGGGAGAGGGAGAAAGAATCCCAAGTAGATTCCGTGCTGAGCATGGAGCCCAGTGCAGGGCTTGATTTTGTCCTGAGACAAAAAATGGTCCAAATGATTACACACACACACACACACACACGCACATGCACACATGCACAAACACATGCAAGTATTAATGCTTGTTCTCTGGGTGGAGAGGGAAGGGAAGCAAAGTCAGTAGGGGTGCCTGAGCCCCCAGGCTGGGTGGGTCAGGGGTCCTGAAGTCCAGGGCTTGGGACAGTCTGGCTGTGAGTGATGCTGAGGACAGCCCGGCCGGGGAACCCTGCGCAGTGGGACAGCCTGGGCTGTGAGTCAGACCCCTGCTCTCCACCTGTGCATGGACCTGAGAACACCTGACTCCCAGAGCCCCGAGGGGCGGGGGAGCGCTTGTGCTGGGCACACGTGACACATGCTCTGCCCTTGCAGAGAATGAATGCTCAGTGCACACCCGTAAGTACTGTCCTGAGTCTTTCACGAACCCTCGTGAGACGTCTGGTATGTGCCAGGTGCTCTTCCAGATACCGGGGAGGCGGAGGTACGAAGTAATCCTTAAATAAGGTCTCTATCCATGTGGAGTCTCCAGGAGGAAGAGAGAGACCAGGGCCAAGCTCACCCGTGAGCAGATTCTGAGCAGACTGTGTGCTCTTAGAAGGGGACACAGTGCCGTGGACACACCTGGCCTCCCCAAGGAGGACATGACTGAGCTGGGAGGCAGAAGAAGTGCCTGTGTAAGTTCACTGAAAACCCAGAGCCCAAGGCCATGTCCAACGCGGCTGGCCTGCAAAGTCAGCTCTTCCCTCAGCCCCTGAGGGGCAGCCCGAGGTCGCCCCAGCCTCTCCCGGGCCAGGAGGGCGAGAGGCCGGGGACACACACACGGGCACTTGCCAATGAGAACAGAGGTGGCACAATTTCCTATCCAGACACACAAGAGCACGGGTGACCGAACCTTCTCACAAAGGGGGTTTTGCTGCCGGTTAGAAATCGTCTTTGGCCGCTGCAAAAATAATTACTGTGTTTTCACTGCAGAAAACTTAGGAATGACAAAAACGCGACAAAGGATAAAGAGAGATTGTCGGTCCCGCCGCTCTCTGAGCCTGGACCACGGCCATCGCCTCGGCGACCAGGCTGCGCCGCTGACCCCGCGGACGGACCGGGCGGCCCCCCACCGCTCGGCTCTGCCATCAGGGCACGCAGGGGCGGAGTCTGTCAGGAGCCCGCTCTGGTTCTCGTCCTGCCTTTGAACAAAGCCGCTCAGCCACCGCCAGCCTCGCTCCGAGTGACTGAAGACGCCAGCGAGGAACAGATGGTTCTTGGTCTGGCGCTTTTGTGTCCCTGGCACTTCTCACGTGACCGTTACATCTGAACGGGGAAAAAATAGTGCTTTTTCTATAACTAGAAGGAATGTTTCTCCTAATCAGAAAGGACACCACTATTTTCCGATGTAAATGTCCCTTTCCGCTGCTAACTAGGCTTTCCATAAAAGGCACCGTCGGGATCGGAATGATGGCGGGGATGCCGAGAACTACAAGGAAGGGAGCGGGAAGCGCGCGCCCACCTTGGTCCGCACCGTGGTCTGGAACAGGAGCCGTGGGGCCCGCACCCCGTGCTCCTGCCTGCGGCCTCTCATCCAGCACCTGTACGCACACTGGGCTCTTCTGGGTAGTTTAAAAAAAAAAAAAAAAGAACTGGAATCTTACACACCGTAGATCTGATCCGGCTAGAGAATGATTTCTGTTTTGAAGGAATTTTCTATCATTTACTCAAGGGCGTTCATGGATCTCCCCCCCCCCCCCTTTTTTTAACCAAACAACTGTCCCTCTTGATTTGCAGGGAAATACAGACCACCACTGCCAAGGAGAAAATTCCTGGTCCCCTTTGTGACTTTATAATGTTGGCAAAATATATAAAAGGAACCACGTCCCAATATGGGGAGTGTATAATCATCAAAGAGCCTGTGAATAACATGAGTGATTTTCAGTTTCAAACGAGTCCATAGATCTCATTTAGTAAAAAGCAAGTCACAGTTTTACAGTGTATACCTGTGGTTCTAAATCCTGCCACTGCATGGAATCACCCAAGAGGCTGCTCTAGTGGGTGGGGGTCAGAGGGAGGAGGTCTGGGTGGAGGTCAGAAGGAGGTGGCCTAGCTTGGGGACGGTCAGAGGGAGACAGCCTGGGTGGGCAGGGTTAGAGGGAGGAGGTCAGGGTGCAGGTCAGAGGAAGGCAGCCTGGGTTGGAGGTGGTCAGAGGGAGGAGGTCAGGGTGCAGGTCAGAGGGAGGCAGCCTGGGTTGGAGGTGGTCAGAGGGAGGAGGTCAGGGTGCAGGTCAGAGGGAGGCAGCCTGGGTTGGAGGTGGTCAGAGGGAGGCAGCCTGGGTGGGGGGCAGTCCGAGGGAGGCAGCCTGGGTGGGGGATGGTCAGAGGGAGGAGGTCAGGGTGCAGGTCAGAGGGAGGCAGCTTGGGTGGGGGGCAGTCAGAGGGAGGCAGCCTGGGTGGGTAGGGTTAGAGGGAGGAGGTCAGGGTGCAGGAGATAGTCTCCCATCAACCTAGGGCTTTGGGGTTGGCCAGAGCTGAATGGAGTTGAGCTCTGCCTTTTTCTTGTGACCTTGAGCAAGACATACCACTCCTCTCTGCCTCATTTTCCTCCCAAGGATAAAGCAGGGATAAAAACAAAACCATCTCAAAGGATGGGCCTGGGATTTCAACAAAATGACACGGCGTAGTGCTTGGCCCCATGCTGGCATGCGTGGGCTGCCATTCTTGCTGCTGCGGCTCTTGGGGGCTCTGATTCCAGATATTTCTTCCCGAGTCTGACAGATCCAGGTTTGAGTCCCAGCTCCTGGTTAATACTGTTTCTACTGTGAGTCATCACTGAGGCATTCTGGTCAAGCCACCTGTTGGGAGGTGGAAGCCAGGTCTGAGAGGGGGTCATGCACCCCAGGAACCCAGGCAGGAGCCCAGAGACACCGTGGGCATTCCACAGAGCTGTGGTCTCTTGACCAGCTGCCTCGGCCTCCAATTCAGGACGGCTGAGCCAGGGCCCTACCCCAGCCTCCTGGGGCTGGTGGCTTCAAGTGAGTTGCTTTATTTGTGGAGGTGTAGGTCCTCCATCTGTAAAGTAGTGAGAGCCACAGCAATGGAAGAGAACTGCTCCGTAAGAATCGTCCAGAAGGCAGACATGATCAGGGAGCACAGTATCCACTTCAGGAAGGTGCTGTATCAACCTGTTTGAGATAAAGATGGAAAGGCCTGTCTCTGCCGCAGGAAACTCACAGTGAGGTGATGGGGAAGCTCCAAGTGAGAAACTTGCTGACCTAACCCACACCTGACCAAACCTAGGGGAGCGAGGGAGGGAGGAGCACCCGAGGAGAGGGTTAGCCGACTGCAAGAGCCAGCTGCAGGCAGGGCGTGCTCCGGAAGGGTTCACTGACCCTGGAAGGTTGTGAGCTCACATGCTGTCTAGTGTACTCTTCTTCCAACAGCTGGAAAAGAGAATGATTCCAGAAAAGAGCCTTCTAGCATCCTGTCAAGTTATGTCCAGCCACAATCGTGGCTGACTTATGAAATCATTTGCCACTAGGTCATATCCCAAACAACTTTTCTAGATAACAGGAAGAGAGAACACAACAGGGAAGAGGCGGATTGAAGTGTGAAGTAATGTAGGAGAGCTGGAAACGGAGGTACGTGTCCAATGTTTCCTGTGGAATACTGCAGTCCAGTCTCGATCTCCTCCATCCTCCCTGTGTCCACATCCTTTGCCGTGTGACTTTGGGGGTCCTCGCACCGAAGAAGCTGGGGATTTGGCTTTGGATTCAGCCATGTGACTTGCTTTGGGCAACGAAAGGTTAGCAAGTATAGCGTGAACAAAGAACATAAGCAGCACTTGCACGAGTGGGCAAACCCTCCTGTGGGGGTGGTGCTGTCTTGAGAACAGGCCCCGGGCACAGCTCTGCTCCGAGGAGGAGGTGAGAACACAGCAGAGATGTCCCAGTCAAGCCCCCTGAGCAGGGCCAGCCTGGATCAGCCACCCTACAGATGCAAAAATGGAGTACGTGCTCATTGTCATGGAGTTTTTGGGGTTGTTTGTTACCTGGCGATAGCTGACCGATACAGTTATGAATGTCTAGTTAGCGAGAGAGAAAAAGGGGTGAGCTCAGAGTACAGAGAGAAGATGGTTTTCTGGCTGCTGATGTTCCCTGACGATGGGCACATTGCTCGGGAACTTTGTGACGCCCCTCCTGTGGGTGGCCAAGGTGGCAGTCATGTGGCTGGGAGTGAAAGGCCAGCCAGTGTGGTTTAGTGAGTCCTTTCCAGCCGTCGGATTAGAAACACGTTGGTACAGTCACTTAACTATTATGAAGGTTAAAATTAGCTAATCAGATTGCATGATTCTTCCACTAAGTTTTGTTCTGAATACTTGGGGGGAAAATTAAGAGTTTTTCTATCATTCCTTACAGGAGAAAAAAAAAAAATCCTAAAACTTCACACAGAGTAAGAACACAGCAGGTAGCAAAACTCTTAATTAGAAATACTCAGTAAAGAATTCCTCCACTTCCTTTTCAAGAACATGATAATTACTTCTAAGAATTGAGAAATTGCTTCATTTGATCAAATATTTTGATTAGCAAAGAAATTAATTGTACTGTATCTCCATTCGTATTTACAGTGAATAAATGAATGTTAAAAATAACAACAGTAGCAAAACTGCCTGTCAAAAAAACAACAAAAAGGGATAGGACGTAAAAAAATCCAGACGAAAATAAAGGAGAAGCTGTGTGTGCCAGCGCACGGCTACAGACCCTCACCACCAGATCAAGAGCCCCCCGCACAACCCTGACGGTGTGCTCGTGTCTATTAGGGGGTCTCGTGATCTGTGCCATCAGGGCATTGGTGCCAATAATCCGGTGCGCTGTTTGCAGAAGTGGGGGAGTGATGCCAGGATTCCAGGCAGAATCCAGGTTTCCCGGTGGCGTGTTCACTGCTTAGACCTGAGATCTCTTACCACGCAAGAATTCTTTCTGGGCAATGCATGCACAATGGTCCATCCAAAGATCCTTCCTTTGGAAAGGCTACAACCAAGATGAGCTCCTAGTCCGTAGGGCTGGGCTTTGAGAGGCCAGGATGCAACTGCGGTTGGCCCCAGGCTACTCTCTTGCAAGCTGACGATGGAGCTCAAGAGCTCAGACATCAGCTCATTTGTCTGATGGCAAAGCTACGCTCTTCCCACTCCATCTCGACTCTAGTCACATACCCCGTGTGTGAGAATCCGAGCCCCTATCAATAATAGGGAGGTGATAACTCATACACGTGACGAGGGCCTACCTACTGTGTATCAGGCACCGGCCCAGGCCCTGGAAACAGAGCAGCGGATGGCAGACAGATCCCCTGCCCTGGAGGAGCTGAAACTTTTCGAGATGGCTGAGGAAGCGGGCAGGGAGGAGAGCTGCCCGGGGCCTGCCTCCAGGGCACCCCCCCTCTGGCCTCACCACCACCCAAGCCATGCCAGTCATGCCCATAGGCAGAGGCTTTCCCCTCCTGGGTCCCTGCATACGGAGTCCCCACGCCCAGGAAGCCCCATCTCCCAACATCCGGACTTGGCGCAAGCTCATCAAAACTGACTGCGCCCCTCTTGGCCCTAATGATGGAGAAGAAATTCTCTTCCTCTGGTTCCAAGCTCACTTCCGTCACATGGCTCGTGAAGGATCTGTCCGGATGCCTTTGCAAACGCCCAATTCATATACCCTTGGGTAGTGTGAAATTGCCATAAAAGGCAGAGAAATAAAGCAAACATTTGAGCCACCCCTTTGACCCTTTAATGATTCAATAAACTCATTGCTGAAGTCATTTATGAAACTATTATAATAAATTCTTTCACTCAAATAAATTCCACACCATATAATCACATCATTACTAAACATAAAACATTAAACATGCACTCACTGAAGTAGGAGAGGATAAAAAAAATAAATAATGAATGCAAACATTTTGGGTTTGCTCGTTTGGGACCATGCAAAGCTCTTTCTGCATTGACGCACTTAATCCAGGTCGCAGCCCCACAGAGTGGATGTGAGGACGGCTCCCATCGGCCAGGTAGGCCTCGGAGAGCACGGGCTTGCTGGAATTGTATCTCAGCTTGCTCAACCACAAAACACGGATAATGACAGAACCCACTTCTTCAAAGGCTGTTAGGAGGTTGGCCAAGTTCACGCCCCTAGGGGCTTAGACCGGCGCCTAGCTCCAACGCGTGCACACACCATGGTGGGGGGGTGGGCAAAGGGGGGTTGGGGGGTACGTGACCTCTTCGTCTTAACCTCTCAGCATTGACCACCCAAATTCAGGCCTCATTAAAAGGCAAGAGATGGAACATTCTGGTTTGAATGCCAGTGGAGTAGTCACTCCCAGGGAGCCCTGTGTCTGTTCCCCACCTGCCCAGCCCCCCAGGGCGGGTCCAGTGTCCGGCGCACATTCTTATCCACATTTGCTGAACGTTGAAAGTTAAGATTCTTCCAACAGAATGAGGCATCTAAAGCTAGAACATGAACAGCTCACTGACAAGGTAGACATGTAGGCATAGGACAATAACCAAGATACAAGCACCATCTGTATTTTGGATTTTCTGTGCAAGATTTATTTGGGACAATGACCTCTTGGGTTGACTCCAGGCTTCCTGTTATGGTCAGGACCTTGTACAATGGTACAGCTCAACTCGGGTCTTTAATTGATGCCGAAATTGCAATGAAATTAGTCTGTTGTGACTCCAGAGGGACAAATGGATGGGGGCCTGACTGCACTGGCTGGGCCACAGTCCATTTATCTGGAACATCTAGGTAGTGTCCCCTAGAGGCTAGGAATCCAGAAAGGACGCCAACTCAGGCTGGAGAGGACATGCTTGCGGAAACGTTTTTGAGAAGGCCACAGTGAGTGACAGACCCAGGCTGCAGCCTCGGAGGAGCTGGGAAAAGGAGGTGGACCAGAGCCAGTCCCTACACCCCAGGAGCATGGGATGTTTGAGTTCGAGAAAAATCCGCTCACTCAAATTCATAGTAACTACTTTACAAGAAATTCAGTTCGGGTGTGCTTTCATCCAAACCTCGCAGACTGGACATGATCGCTTCATGGTCTGCCTGAAACAGCTGTGCTTGAAAAGGGGTTCCTCAGGTGGAGAAGCAGGGGTGATGTGGCCATCCCCACCCCCCACCCAGGTGGAAGCCGCCCTGGCACGGCCCCCTTCACATGTCTGCCAGGGGCCTCAGAAACCAGGCCACGCTCCCATCCACCCCTGCCTGCTTCCAGCACTGTCCTACCTGGCAGCTGCCAGGGTGGGAGAGACCCAGCCCCTAGTCCTTCCCGGGATGCGGCTCTGGACCCAGGCGCCGCTCAGGATGTGTTGGGGAGGAGCTATGACAGACCCAGATTTGGGAGAGCTGTAACCTTGAAACAATGACTCTGCATATGCTAAGTGGTACTCAAGTTTAGCAGGTTGAACACCTAATTCTTCATCTTCTGGGGCAATGTTATTTTCGTTCTGTGGTTTTTATCACTACAGTTGGCTTTACGTGGGCTGTCTGTATTAGTTCAAATACTGGGTCAGCGCTAGGACTGGTGCAGAAGCCAACGCTCAGAAGAAAGAGGTACTTGCTTGTGCCAAGGCACCTGCTCTCCACCAGTAGGACAGCCAGCTCCCCAAACTCAAAGGCCCAGAGAGGGGAGGTGGGTGGGTCCTGACTGCCTGGTTCTCATGAGGTGTCACCGATATTCAAGGCTATGGGTAATAATATTCTTCTTCCTTCAGCTTAGGCACAGTGAGGCCAAGAGCCCCAACCCCTGGCTGGTCACCAAGGCCACTCAAGTGTCCAAACTGGCCTGAGCTGCCCCCTCACAACCTGCCACAACCTCAGTGGTCTCCAGGACAACAGACAGTAAATGTTGGTTTGCAAGTGGAGAGTGAGTGAAATTTAGGGGAAACATTTAAAAATCACTGAAATAATATCAAGAGGACTTAGGCTTTCTTGCCATCAAGAGCAAGAGTAAATAACAGTAATAATACATCTTAATAATTTACTTAATTCATCCCTAATAATCTTAGAGCTCTTTCCTGAAAAGGGAACTCCCCCATTCTTTATCCACTCATTAAAAATACATGGACACTGTTATATTTACAATAAAAAGAAAGATAAATCAAAGTAACGCCCTTGGCAACTAACATAAATACAACGCTCATAAAAGATTACAAACATTTTGATGTGCTTTACGGTTCCTTCTGCGGTTAAAAACTACAATCTTAAATTCTCTCTCGGAAACACCCGTCTTCAGATTATTTAACATCTCACTGCATGACTTTAAAGACCATATATTATAAACACAAAGTAAGGGAAGATCTCATTGGCTCTCCGCGCACTACGATGTGACAAAATAATTACTCTGCTTTAAATAAGGATGTGTTTTGTTAAAAAAAATTCCATCATTTCCATGGTAATAAAGTAGAGAGATTTTATATGGCTTTCTAGTATGTCTTTTAAAAATTCTATTTCTGCTCTGAGCGGTATTTTTATATTCACGGAAGATTCTGAAAGTGCGCTTTCAGACTTAAAAGAAATGTGAAGTGGGAACAATTCGCTAAAAACAAGGTGATCCCACTCTATTTTGCACCTAGCATTTCGAATGTAAACTGTTTTTCCCAGAAGTGAAAAAAGTATTTGCTGTGGATGGAAATTCAGATAATGTTTTCACCTGGTTTGTGGGCATCTTATGGGAAAGGAATGAACGTCATTCAGGACTTGTCCTTTGTCTTCTTTTTCTGCTAAGTCACTGGGTAGGATCTTGGTTTCAATAATCTGTTCCCCTTCTCCGATGCCACCTAGGTTCGTGTTTCTCATCGGGGTGTGATAGTTTGGCAGGAGCGGGGAGGCAAATTCCTTACTCCCGTCTGCAAAGATGGGTCCCCTTTCTTCCCCCAGTTCACAAGCCCCTGAGCCAACAGGAAGTCTCGAGTGTGGCTCTCAAAGCCGAGTGTGGGGCACGAGAATGACGTGGCGTCCCAGAGCCCGAGCCGGGGCCGGGGCGTGTTGACCGTGACCCGCACACTGAGCCGCGCTTGTTGAAGCAGCCACAGGAGCAAGGAGGGGACCCCGCACGGCGTACCAGGATCCGAAGTTAACGCAGCATCTGTTCTGAGAAGCCCTTGGATGATTTTCACATGTCATGTGTGACAGGCGCATGAGACAGGAGATCAATACAAGTTTTGGAAGACAGATTGAGTAGGGTATCCGACAGAAGAAACGGATTGTGAGTAGGTGTAAAATTGTCATCTCCACTCTCTGCATACTTTCAATCTACTCCGGGCCTTACGAAACGTGTTAACTACAATTCCAGTTGTTTCTTTTCCAAGAACGGATTGGGTTTGGCGAGGGATTATTCACGGTGAACCTCCTTTGCAGGGAGCGGAGCCGGCTGTCTTAATTACATTTGGGTGATCTCCTTTGAATTACTTGCCTCCCATGCGTCCCCCAGAGGGGAGGGATGACTGCTACCGTATTTAATGAGCTCGAGGGGGAGATGTTAACTCTTCCCGTTATTTGTTGCTTCTTTCCCTTCGATTAAAAAAACCGGCCCAGGATTAAACTTCAGAAATCATCACAATGAAGACGGGCTCGCTCTCCCGCACTCTCCTCCCCATTCCAGCCACCTGGAACGAGCTGGCAACATTTGAAGCTCTACCCTTGTCGGGTCATTCTAGGGAGGGCAGAGATGCTCACGATGACCCAGGAGGGGGGATGGCTGTGGCCACACAGAGGCCGGAGCTCTGCCTCCTCGGCTGGCAGGCGGGCTGGCCCCTAGATTCCCGGCTGCGGTGAGGACCCCAGGCACCAAGCTGCTAGAAGGGTTTGGGCTCCTAACCTCGAAGGGCTCACTAGAGGCCTGCCAGCAGCGTGCGGAGGCCGGACACGGGAGGCACCTGCGGGGCCGACCCCCGTCCAAGCACAACCCTCCTCCCTCTTTCCTCTCTCTCTCTCAGCCACAACCCCGAGGCCATTCCTGACCCTTATTCCCTCAGCAAAGACCGCCCCACTTTCGAGATGTAGCTAGAGGGAGCCCCGCCAGCAGCAGCCTTCTCCCTGCTCTGGCCCCGGCCCCACGCCCTCTCTTTCATCTGGCTGCCACAGTGACTTTTCTAAAGTGTAAGTCGGGTCTGACCTCTTCCAAGCCCTCACTTCTGTTTCTCAGAGTCAAAGGCAATACAGTCTTTACGACAAGGCGGCCTGCCCGACCCCTCCCTGACGGCATTTCCTTCTATCAGGCCCAGGGCCGTCACACCTTGAGCTGATGCGACACCCTCCCGCTGAGTCCTTGGACTAGCTGTGCCCCAACACCATCCCCTAGAGGTCACCTGCTCTGCTCCCTCCCTCACTACCTCTGGCTCTTGGTTCCAGGTTTTTCGGATACGCCCTCCTTCTGTCCTGCCTAATTTCTCTCGGCAGCACTGGCAGCACGTACTGGCCTCTGATGTAGGATACGTTTCTCATTTCTTGCGCGCCCCCCGCCCCCTCCTTCCGAATGCAAGCATCTGGAAGGCAGGGGCTGTGTCAGTTGGCTTCACTGCTGACCCAGCACCAGCTCAGCGATGGCCCACGGGAAACGCCGGGGGATGGAGGAATGGGCGAATCCACACAATGGGATGGCACGCGGCAAAGGCAATCCATGCTCTAGAGGGAAATCAGTAAAGAGGAAGATGCCAAGGACAGCACAGTAAGTGCAGAGTAGGCTCCAGGGGAGACCCTATGGGGCAACCTGGAGGGGGAGCGGGGAAGCGGGGTTAGAAGGCGAGGCCTCACCTCTCCTACCCAACAGTCTGCGGACAACGCAAGGCTTGTTTAGGAAATCAAAGGGTGACCCAGAGGTAGGAAGGGGTGCAGCCACTCTGGAAAATAGTATGGAGGTTCCTCCGAAAGTTAAAAATAGAGCTACCCTACAGCCCAGTAATTGCACTATTAGATATCTATCCCAAAGATACAAATGTAGTGATCCGAAGGGGGCACGTGCACCCCAGCGTTTATAGCAGCGAAGTCCACAGTAGCCAGACTGTGGAAAGAGCCCAGATGTCCATTGACTGACGAAGGGATAAAGATGTGGTCTATACACACAATGGAATACCACTCGGCCATCAGAAAGGGTGGAATACCACTCGGCCATCGGAAAGGGTGGAATACCACTCGGCCATCGGAAAGGGTGGAATCTTGCCATTTGCAACGATGTGGACGGAACTAGAGGATATTATGCTAAGTGAAATAAGTCAATCAAAGAAAAACAATTACATGATCTCACTCACATGTGGAATTTAAGAAACAAAACAGAGGATCATAGCGGAAGGGAGGGAAAAAATAAAATGAGATGAATTCAGAGAGGGAAACAAACCATAAGAGACTCTTAATTGTAGGAAACAAACTGAGGGCTGCTGGAGGGGAGGGGGGTGGGGGAAAGGGTAACCAGATAACGGGCATTAAGGAGCACACGTGATGTAATGAGCACTGGGTATTACAGGCGACTGATGAATCCCTGGCCTCTACCTCTGAAACTAATAATACACTATATGTTAATTAATTGAGTTTAAATAAATTTTTTTAAAAAAGAAGGTATATAGCAGTAACAAGTTAGAGTGACTGCTTTCCTGGGGGGCAGAGATGGGGGGTGAAGAGTTGATCCAGCGATCTATCCTTTTAATGCTCTTGCCACTGTTCAATTTCCTCTCCATGGGGCATATATTACTTTGTTACAAATACAAAATGATTGTTAAAAAAAGTGTCTTTTGAGAGTTGAGAAGATTCCCAACAAGCCCCAAATCAGCAGCATATACATCTGTCCTTGACCCCACCCCCAAAAGCTATGCGTCTAGAAAACAGGATCACAAGTAAATATACCAAAATGTTGACAGTGGTTGTCCCCGGGGATGACTTTAATTCTGTCCTTCAAAATTACTGGAATATTCCAAATCACGTAAAATGGACATAAGCGACTTCTACAAATATTAGCTTAAACCACATGAAACTGTCAGTATTCTACCATGCAGGGCTCCAAAAACGGTGATTTCATATGATCCAACCCAATAGAAAAAATTATTTTAAAAAGTACAGGGCTTTTTTCAAGATCAGTGTAGGTATTATTCCCATCTCTTGACTTCAGTTATTTCTTTGGATTCTTTTCTTTAGGAAAGAACCCAAAATGCAGCAATGGATGTTCACGTGGAGTGTTCACAGCAGAGTAACTCACAATGGCAGCAGCTGGAAAGGATTCCATTTCTGATGGCTGAGTGGTATTCCATTGTGTACACAGACCACATCTTGTTTATCCCTTCGTCTTGTAATGGAGAGGACATACTTAAAAATCAGGGAGTTGATGGAAAGCTACACAGACATTTGAACCCACGTTTGGAAGACCTTTCAGTGACATGGCGTGATTTAATGTGAAGGAGAAAAAAAAGCAAGATCCACTGTTTATGTAGCCAGTGTTACCTCCACTGTGTAAAAGACTGTGATGTGTTTGCACACTCGTGTCCACGGCAGCGTTATGCATAACAGCTAGAACGGGGAACCAAGGCCGGCATCCAGTGACAGATGAATGGATAAGCAAAACACGGCGTGTCCCTACCATGGACTAGTATTCAGACTTAGGAAGGAAGGAAATTTGGACACATACTACAATACGTGTGAACCTTGAGGGCACGAGGCTGAGTGAAAGAAACCAGCCACAGAAAGATAAACACTGTGTGCTTTCACGTATACGAGTAGTCAAAATCACAGGGACAGAAGGTAGAGCAGTGGTCACTAGGGGCTGAGGCGGAGGAGTTATGGGGAGTTAGTTAGTGCCTACAGTTTCCATTTCGCAAGATGAAAAGGGTTCTAGAGGAGGGTGGTGTTGGTGGTCATGCAGTGGTGTGAATGGATGCTAATACCCCTGAACTGTGCACTTAAACATGACTTAAGATGGTAAACTTTATGTTAAGAGTATTTTGCCACAATAAAAGAATGGGGGAGAAATGTATTAAAAAGGGAGGGAAAAAAGATGTCCAG
>CM053611.1:104555835-104582032 GCA_028646535.1 Procyon lotor
GAAACCCTTTCACAGACAATGAAACCTGAATGGCCCATCTCAAGAAAATGTCCAGCCTCCCTAATATTCAGAAGGGCAGAAATGAAAACGTGTGACAATAGCACGGATTACCGGGGCCCCGGCGCGTTAGGAGCTCTCACACGAGGCTGGCGGAGCGTGCGTGATTGGGAAAGCCCACTCCCGACCTGATCCCATGCGGTGTAACTCCCACGAGTAACAAGGAGACAGACACAGAAGGCTGCCTGGTGCTTCGCTTGTAATGGAGAGGACTGCAAACAACTTACACGGTCACTGACAGAAGGGGGATAACTGAACGGGTATGTGCACCTAACAGAATATACTCATTTCATAGACTAATTTTATAGCAGCCCAATAAAGGTATGAATGGAAGCCAATGGATTAACACGGAAACATCTCAAATACATGGTAGTAAACAAAAAAATAAGTGCAGAAAACAATTCTTGATATAGTTCAATTGATAGAAAGTTTTAAAACATGCAAGGTGATAGTATCTATTGTTTAGAAATGTCTGTCTAAATAGCAAAGATGAAAGAAGTCAGAGCCCCACAGGAGACGGCGCAGCACTGAGGGGCCTGGAGTCAGGGGCGGCCTGCTTGCTCCCTGAGCAGCTTTACCGCGCCCCATCGGGGGACTGTGCACAAACCACAGGGTCCCCACCTACAAAAAGGGATATTAACAGCACACACTGGGTAGTGCATCAAAGGACCGAGCGCGTTAACATATGTAAAGGACCAGGACAGTGGCCCTTGGAAGGCACTATATAGCATTTGCTGTTGTTATTAGTATTATAATGAACCTCAAACCTTAAAAATGTTCACACTACCTGCTCTAATCATCTAACTTTCAAGAACTTGACCTAGACCAGTGATAAGGATTTATGCACATAGGTGTTCAACACACATAAAAGTGTACAGCTGGAAATGACATTAGGTGTCCGGCCACAAGGGGACACTTCAATATATTGGAGGACAGGACTGCTGTGATTTGACTGTTGCATTAGTTTTGGATTGTTCGCATGTTTATTCTCATCCTCCGGCCTGGGTATGCAGGGACTGTGGCACTTACGTGTTGACAGTACAGAATGGCGATCAAAGAAATCTGTGTTGGCTAAAACTAGATTGTGATTATTGCTAATGATGTTGGTCCATTCACATTTAGAAATCAAGAAACAGCCACAGAATAAACAATTTGTATAGTCAGAAATGCAGTCCCGGGAGGAGCAAGAGTCCTGTAGTCAGCTACACACCCTCTTCCAGGAAGCCCTCCCTGATTTTCCCAGCAATCTTTCCTCTGTTAAAGCCCACTCCCTCCATGTTTACCTCCACCCCAGACTTGGCTGGTAAGTGTCCCAGGCCCAGCACAGGGTGGGTCCTCAACAAATGTTTCCCAAGTGGGTCCTAGTTTCCTCATTTCCAGCTCAGGACCTGACATATTGTGGACCTCACTTCTTTGGACGCCAGACCATCTTCAGGGATCTAAGGTTCTCAAGAATTCTGAAACCCAACCAGACAAAAGCAAACTCCCCAACACTCCAAGAAAGGAAAAGAAAAGAAAAAAGAAAAGAAAAGAATTTTCAATAAAATATACATATTTACCTTCTCACATTCAATGTAGAACTTATACTGAATTTTCATTTGGAATTAGCTAATCACACAAAGTGACTGTCGATTTATCTGGCGTGATTTTCATCAGTTATCCATTTTGCAAAAACTACTTTTAGCCCGTTTTCAAAGAGAGATACTTGTGTGTTGCCGACACCCTTACCTCTTCAAAGAAGGAGCTGAAGTTCTGGAGAAAATATTTCCAATTTATATGGGGGGTTAGATGAATTTTCAGTTTCCTCAGAAAATAATGATACTGGTTATCTGTCAGCTTGTAGCAGAAATCCTTAAGAACTTGCCCAAAATCTGAAGCCTTTACAAACCCAGTGTCTTCTTTATCCAATGCAGAAAATGCCTTAAAAAAAGAGAGAAAAGGCAGATGCTACTGTCAAGTGACTATTTCCAAAATATTTTCCCAAAGAATTGCTTTTCTGAATGCAAATGAAATCAAGTGTATTCAAGTGCCCTTGGATTCTACCTCACTAATAAAATGCACCATGATTGAGAGGTGGGGACACGTAAGGCGCAGGCCCGGTGGAAGAGCTCCTGTCCCTCGGAGCAGTTGCTTCGCTGGCTCCTCCTTGGATTCAGAGAGGCTGAGGGGTGAGGAGGAGCCCTGGCCCCCTTTCCACAGGGGAAGCCACCTGAGCTCCAAGGAGGCTTATCTGACAGAGGAGGAGAGATGCTCCTGGGGGAAACGACGTGCCCAAATTCTCCCTATCACGACATCCTCGCTCCTTGGAGCACACGTCCCTTGTAATGGGGGGCTCAGGTACAATCCCACCACGTCGGGGTATGGGGCCCAGGTCTCAAGGTAGAGCCTAATGCCAGAGGCGGTGAGGAGGAGGAGTCAAGGGACCACCCTGTCCCCACTCCCACTCTGAGGCTTGCACGGGGAGACTGCTGCCCTTTCCCCAGCCTGGGCCAATGTCCACGTGGCCTCGCCTCCCCGGAAGGCCCCCGGGGCACGTGCCAGTGCCGGTTGGCCAGAGTCAACTCAGCAGTACAGTAGTCAGACTGAAAAAGTGCAAAAATGTGCTATAAAAAGAAAGCACATTTTTTTCCATCTGTCGAAACAAAATCATTCATTTTTATTGCACTTGGAAATCTGTATCAAGTGGTAGGTTAAGATCTTTTTTTCTTAAGTAAGAATTTAATGTGCTTGCAGACCCAAAACCAAATTCCCTTGTGGTTAATTCTCATTCAGGGCTAATTAGGCACATCCCATCAGCCCTTGGGGGTGGTGATATATGTTTAACCAAATTAACCTTAAAATACTGTCTAGCTTCAAGTTCTTATTTCGCCTGTGGTACAGGACAAAGCTGTGGGGAGTGGAAAACCCTTGGACCGCTGGTTTGGAAGTAGACTTTGAACCCAGGCTCTGCTCCTTATGGAAGACCTTAACCTCTCTGAGCTTGGCTTGTCTGCTGTACAGAAGAGGGACTCCATAACTCATATCGTTCTGTTGCACTATGGCCCCAAAACACGCCTATCCGTGTACCTGGCACACAGTGGATCTCAATGAAGGGTCAGGGACACGAGCACGGTCAACCGAGCGTTTGAGGGACCTATACTTCCCAGGGTCTGTGTGGCCTCCCTGTGTGTCCGCCCAGCCCACTGAGCCACAGGACACGAGAAAACTAGAAAGTGAAGAGGCTTAGAGGTTGATACACTCTCTAGAAATATAAGGTATTGTGTCATTTCAGAAACAAGACACGTCTGAGACAGGCCTCCCAGGATCTGCAGAGCTGCGTCAGTGTGCCAGGCGTCCTCTCTGATGGCTGTCCTTGGACACTGCCATTCCTTCTGCTCTGCCCTGATGCCCCCTCTCCCGCCAAGCCATCTGCCACACTCTTGGCCAGAGACTCTCACTCTCTGGCTTAAAATATCTCTTGCCGAAAGAGTGTTTCCCGAAAGTGAGAACCACAGTTTCATGCCAAAGGTTCCATGGACCTCAGTTTGAGAAACATCCCGATAGATGTTAGTGGTGCCCCTTTAAGTCAGAAGGGGGCAAAGCCATCCTGCAAATGGATTTACTTGGCCTGTAGAGTGCTCTTGAAAAATCTAGAACAAAATAAGACCTACAAATCTTAACTTCTCATAGAGAACTCCCTAGATATGAAAAATGTCTGCTGTCAAGTTTGCTGATGTTCCAGAACTTTCACGGGCCAACTGGCTGGCGCTTGCCTTTCCCCTGTCCTCTAGTCTCTTATGCTTGGACAGCAGAGCCCACCTGGCCATCCTATGCTGAGAGGACTCTTCACATGGGGATTTAGTGAGCACAGTCCTGGGTTTCAGAGAGGGTCTGTAAGTCCGCCTATCGCCAACATGAGGACAGAGCTGCTGACTCTACCCCGTATGGCAAATGATGCTTTGGATTCACAGTCTCAATGAACTATAAGGCCTGTCCTCTGCAGATGGAATTTTCTCTTCTTCCTACTGCTGCAGGGGACACTGAGGTATGGCTCAGTTGGGGGGACCACCACCCTACCAGGAGTGTGACCCAAGCACTATTTTTCGAGGACTCTAGCGTGGGCCACAGCATCATTCCCACCCACACCAGGGTTTGGCACACTCCACACTGTCCTATAAAATGTCTATCAAATGTTGCTGTACTCGGGTGAGTGCCTTCTTGCTCCTCCCCTGGCTCCTGGTGGCCTTTGCTATGAGTCCCTGTGCATAGCTGGGCCCCGGCCAACCTTCCGAGGCCGCCTCCTGCGATGGGCCCAGTGCTCACAGGATGTGCTGGGCCTGCGCACCTGAGCCTCTATCCTCTGCCCTCCCGGCTTGGAACCCCTTGCCCTCCTTCGAGACACAGCACTTGCTACACCATGAGTGCCTCCACGTCCGAGACACGTGCTGGGTGCTACCGTGGAGCTTCCTATAGAGCAAACATGGACACACATTTGCTCAAACGCACAAGCTGAACTGGAATGGACCCGCCTGAGTTCTGATGCCCCATGAGAATAAGGAGAGGCACTGGGGTCCAAGAGGAGGGGAGGGCTGACAGCCGCCCTTCATGAATAGACAGGAACACCAGAACTTCAGTTTCTAGAGTAAAAGCACTTTCAGTCTGTCATACCATTGACAAAGCCACCTCGGAGGAGGCAACAATGTCCTGGACGTTCTTGACAATCTCCTCTGGGTCCAGTGTCGAGAAATCGACTGGTGTGTTCTCTTTTTCTCTTGGCTGAGGCCTTGTTGGCTTGCTGCTCTCCACTGCTTTCAAGAAGTCAAGGTAATTGAAGGAGTTGTCATGCCAGCTGATTCCCCAACTTGTCCCCAAAAGAAAGAAAAGAATACATTAATCACAAAAAAACCCCTATCACATATTCTTTCAACAAATAGCTGCTGAGAACAGAGGAGTGAGCAGAATGTGAATACCGTGAAGACACAATTCTCTGGCCCGTGGGCGCGCACACGCCAGTTAGCTACGACGGTAGGCGGTCACCCACAGATGCTGTCATACATTATGTGGGGTGCAGGGGAGAAGGGAGGGCTGCCAGGGCCACAGACTGTCCTGCCCTGAGGCTCTGAGACTTGAAGGCTGGACAATGGGGCTCAGGCTTTGGGGAGCAGAAGATGGGAACAGAAGGCCCGGCAAAGGGACCCGATCCACTGACGGGGCAAACGAAGGTGCCGCAGCAGAGACGTGACGCTTGCAGGAGGTTCTGGGGGAAGACGTACCCGGCAGTGGGGTCAGGGACTGTCTGGGGGAAGACGTACCCGGCAGTGGGGTCAGGGACTGTCTGGGGGAAGACGTACCCGGCAGTGGGGTCAGGGACTGTCTGGGGGAAGACGTACCCGGCAGTGGGGTCAGGGACTGTCTGGGGGAAGACGTACCCAGCAGTGGGGTCAGGGACTGTCTGGAGGCAAGGCCAGGGGACGTGGGCACTTGGGACTGTGATCATCGCGACCTCAGCTTGTGAGGGCTGGGCTGAGAGATGACAGTGGGATGGGAAAAGAAGGGGAATACGTCGAAGACTGTGGACAGGCACAAAGGAACTGAGGAAAGAGACGCCCGATTCTTTTTCAAGATTGGTGGGAACGAAGTTGTCAAGCCGAGAGCACTCAACAGAGAGTTTTACAGAACCTATAGAGCCTAGTATTTTCTCAGAGAAATTCTGTCTGAGTGCACGTCTCAGTGAGGGCAGGTCATGTAGAAACAGAGGCTCCTTTCTGCCCTCAACTCGAGCACGGGAGAAAATCCGTTAAAGTCTAGAAGAATATATTGTGAGAGAAAAATCCCAAAGTTTCATGAGAATGTAGAGCATATTTGAAGATGTAAGATAATTCAAAATAAAGTTTAACTGCATTCGAAGTTCCCATTTTTGTCACTTAAACTCTCCGGGGATTACTGGCCCTCTGACACCCAAACTTTCTGTCAGCAGGGTAAAGTGCACGTCAAAGAAGAACAGTGTGGAACGTTGGTAAGCCAGAGAGAGAAGTTTCTAGAGACTCAGATATCTGCTTCTAAAGAAAACGAGCCAAGTGCTGTGCTTTTCCAACCCACAGCTGCAGAGCGGCCTTCCGTGGGCCCCGCGTCGCTGGCTCACATGACGGAGACATGGAGGAAAAGGCTAATCAACTCTATTTCATCAGCAGGATAAATTGCCAACTTGGTATTAAAATTTAGTAATAAAATCAAATGCATATGCTAATCGCAGTATTATTTAGAAAAGTCTATTTTGGATCTGGAAACGAATAATCTACATATAATTACAAATAACAGAGATGTTTATCATCAAGAGGTCTTTGAGAAGAAACAAGCAACTGAGCGTTGGATCCTTATTAAGGTTTCAATTTGTAAAAAAGTTGATCACCCCATTGAAAGGTGGACTACAGAAATCCCACAGTCTTTTTGTTGTTACTTAGAAAAGTATCAAGTCTATGTTTTTTTTTTTTTAAGCCTAACTATGTTTTAACAAGACTCTCTTACAATCATTTAGTTAATTATTTATCTGGTGCTGTTTTTCTATGATTTATTCATTGAATGCATATGAATTCTCGTTCAGCTGGAAATACGTTTAGTGAGAGGAGATCCTCTTTAAGGAAGAAGAGAACATATAGGCATATTTCGGAGGAAATGGTCTTTCTTTCATTACACACACACACACACACACACACACACACACACACACACACACCCCAGCACTGAACTTCTCTCAGCTCAAACAGGATGGAGCAATGGCTTCAACATTTTAAGGAAGAATGATTTTCTCCCCAGGAGTCTAAGCTCAGACAGCTAGCAATCTATGTGAAGGAGATTAAATAATTTTTTCAGACAAAGAACTCAGAAAATTTATCTCCTGCCCACCTTTTCTTAGAAAGTTACTTCAGGAAGTACTCCAGCAAAGTAAGAATGTAAGTTAGCAATAAAAAGGCATGTGGTGTAGGAAACAGGGGATCCAACCCTGTCGGGGAACAGTAGGGACAGACCTGGGACAGGATGAATGGTTGGGGAGGGGCGGGCTATAGGATGGAGGGCACCTGGGGAAACCCATCAGAATAGGAAGTGGATGGAAGGCTGGCAAAAGCTGAAGGATGACAGTGTTGAATTTTACCTGAGCCTTGTGTTCCTAGAAAACAGCACTTTATATTTCTGGAAACGGTTTACATAAGGAACCACCTTTCCCCATGTGACTTAGAAAAGATGCATGGACGCCCAGGTTTGCCTACAAGATGGCAGACACAGATGCTCAGGGATGGTACCCCTGGGAAGAAAGCTATTTTTCATTCATGGCCTGAGCACTGAACAGTATTTACATAGGCATAATTGTGAAATGCTGGTTAATAATTTTTGAGTTTCAGAATTAACCTTTGAACCAAGCACAGGAGATCCTGGGTGTGGATCCAGGACAGAAGATTACATGTAACTACCTTTTCCCCAGAGTCAAACTGTACCTGACAGAAGATGGGACATGCAAGGAGCAGAGAGACAGAGGTAGAAAGAAGACAGGTGCCGACACGCACGGAGTTCGGAGGTGTCACTCTGCCCTGACAATAAGAAAAGCTGAATGACGGGAAAACCAATAGTTTCTCTTGTCCTATCAGAAAACTGACATTGCAGGGCCAAACCTGACCCCTAAGTGTGGAGGGATCTGGGCAAATACAGAGAATTATAGCCAAGGTGTGCTTTCCTGGATCAAAAGCCTTTGGAGCCAGAAGCTACAAGGAACACGTCAAGGGTCGCGTGCAAAACAGGAGGAGGCTGTGTATGGACTGTGTGTAGGTGAGAAACTTGTGGGGGCCCAAGTACATCCAGAAGTAGGAATGAAAGTGGGGTGCAAAAGAGAGGGACTGGATGCCCCACATCAGCCATCATCACACAGGGACATGCAAACCCAAACCACAACGAAGTGTCACATCCTACCCCTGGTCAGAGTGGCCAGGACGAGCACCACAGGAAACCCCAGGAAACCCCAGGTGTTGGTGAGGATGTAGAGAAAAAGGAACCCTCGCGCACTGTGGGTGGGAAGGCAAACTGGGGCCGCCATTGTGGGAAACAGTATGGAGGGTCCTGGAAAAGTTAAAAATAGAACTACCCTAAGGTCCAGCAATTGCACTACTGGGTATCTACCTAAAGGGTAAAAAACACTAATTCGAAGGGGTACATACATCCCAGTGCTTCCAGTAGCATGATCTGCAATAGCCAAGCTACGGAAGTAGCCCAAGTGCCCGCCGATAGAGGAATGGTGTGTACGTGTATATATATCTGAATATTATTCAGCCACGAAAAAGAGTGAAATCTTGCCATTTGTAGCAACACGGGTGGAACTAGAGAGTATTATGCTGAGTGAAATATGTCCCTCAGAGAAAGACAAATACCATAGGATTTCACTCATAAGTGGAATTTAAAAAACAAAACAAATGAGCAAAGGGAAAAAGAGAGAGAGAAACAAGAAATAGACTCTTAACTACAGAGAACAAACACACGGCCGGTTCCCAGAGGGGAGAGGGGTGGGAGATGGGTGAACTAGGGGATGGGGATTAAAGAGTAGGCTCATCATGACGAAAAAAAAAAAGAAAAGAAAAAATGAAATAATTATATCATCAACTAAAGGAAAGAAAAATAGAAGGACTTCCCTAAGAGTCTGTGTGGGAAGCACTTGGACCCCATGCCCCTCCCGAATTCCCAGTGTCTGGGAAGCTGTCCCCTCCCCCAGGGCACCATCGAAGCCCTGGAAACGGCTCTCCCTCCGGAGTCCGGGTCTCTGACCTGAAAAGCGGGTATCCGAGTGCTGACAGGGGAGGGTTCTTAATGAAAAGAGGGATTAAGTGGAAGCTTCTATCTTGACTTTACTATGGCTTCTTAACAAAATGCCACAGAGTAGTGGGTGGCTTAAAACACCATGCAGGTCTTCTATGACACCAGCCGTCAGAGATCGGTTTTATCGGGCCAAGATCAAGGTGTCGGCAGAACCGTGTTCCTTCTAGAGGAGGAATCTCTAGGGAGATTCCTATGGGAGAATCTGTTCTTTGCCTCTTCCGGCTTCTGGTGGCTGCTGGCGATCTGTGGCTTGTGGCCACACCATTCCAATTTCTCCTTCTGTGGTCACTTCTGGGTGAAACCTCTCCCTGAACCCCTTTTATAAGGACACGGAGATTTGAGATGCACCCAGATAATTCAGGATCATCTCCCCATCTCCAGACCCTTAACTTAATCACGTCGGCAAGGACTCATTTTTCCCTATCACGTAACATTCACAGGTTCCAGGAATTAGGACCTGGATATTTTCGGGGGGCATTCTTCCTTGGGCTACATCAGTGGCTGAAGCGCCAGGCTTCTTCTCCGGGAGTGTTGGTGGCAGGACACCAGAGAATCTTCTCTGGTTGGGTTGTCAGACTTAGAAAAACAAACCAGCAAAAACTTAGCGGGGCACCCTGTTAAATTAGAATTTCACGTAAGTAAAATAATTTTATATATAAATTTATCCCAAACATCGCATGGCACATACTTAAACTGAAAATGTTATTTATCTGAAATTCTAATTTAACTAGGCATCCCTATATGTTATGTGGTAACTCTAGTCTCTGGGAAATCTGATTGGCCCCAAAAGAAAATTGTTAAAGATCCTGACGTTGGGGGTCCTTCAAGGACACTCCCTGCCAGGTTGCTCTCCCACAGTAGTTGACTGAAAGTTCAAAGTCAAGTCAGTAACCTCCACCTATGTGCCCAGATTCTAATCGGCTTCTTAGAACCTCACTCTTAAAATAAGCATATTTTTGAGGAGAGTGTCTAAAATGGAAAATAAGAGCAAAAAAAGCAACACTGAGAGATCCCTTAGGTGAAGAAAACTTAAAAAAAAAATTTTTTTTTTTTTTTTAAGGAAGGTTGTTAATACCTTCTGAGAAATGAGATCATGCACCCACAACATGAGAACATGGTGCTCGGAAAGAGGAACATTCTGAGAGCAAAAACAAGTTCTGGCCCTTAGAAATACAGTCAGTGTGACGGCACAAAGAAAAATCCCAAAAGAAGGGCTGAGAGCTAAAATCGAGGAAATCTTCCAGAAGGGGAAGCAAGAAGGAAAAGATGGAAGATAGGAAAGATTTTATTTTATTTATTTATTTGGGTTTTTTTTGGGGGGGGGTGGATTTTAAAAGAGGAAACACCCTACCTGGTCAAATAGTAAAAAAAAAAAAAAAAAAAAAAGAGTTTCATGAAGGACAGGAGAGGAAGTCGTTAAGGAAGTAATCCAGAAAGTTTCTCAGAATTAAAGAGCATGAGAAAGGCCATCCAGGCTGATAGAGGGGCTGAAGCGTCTGAACACTCTGGAAAAAGATTTTATGACTGGGGGCATGACGGGGGTTTCATTAGTGACAGGAAAGACGCAGAAAACTATGCAATCAGACAAAAATCATTATTAATTCCGGGGAACTCAAAGTGATCCATGAAACAGGTCACAATGTTATAAACCCTGAATACTGATCTACCTGAAACTGAGGCAGCCACACAGGGATCCGTGGAGAAAAGTTTGTGGGTTCCCATGGAGAGGTGGAGGCTGAGTGGGTGAGGTGGTCAGTACTACGTGATGGGTGAAGGAAAGTTAAACCCACATCTTCCTGGTACGGAGTCAAAAGACTCTGCCTGAAATTTACAAACCAGGAAGCAGCACAGGAGCTTGTCACTTGGAACCACGAGTTAAGTACCACACGGTGCCTGTGAGAGCGTCAACTTTGTAGATCGTGGGGACGGGGAGATGCAGAGGGGCAGGGTGAAGGGGCTGCTGTCTCTACCGAGCCTTGTCGAACCATCTGACTCCCACCAAAGGGCATGAATAACGGGGAAACATGAGCTAATTGTTAGCGGGGGACCATGACGCTGCTGAGCACCACAGGGAAGAGGGACTGTATGCGCTCCTTGTGCTTTGGGTTGAGTCCACGCAACCCGGCCACAGGGAGGACCGGAGGTTACCTTGCTTTGAAAGGACAGAGAGGAAGAAGCAAAAGCAATGGGCCAACTCGCTTTCCAGCCCCGGGAATATGCGAGAAGTGCCATCAGGCCGGCGGAGGAGAACCTGTTGAGAAGATCGGTCAGCTCCTCTTCCTTGAGAGAGCAGCCGCACTCCTGCAGCACCTTCTGCATATTGCCCATGGATATGTAGCCGTTTCTGGATTTGTCTAGTTTGGCGAGGGCTTTACCAATATCTTGATAATGGTCCTTAAGCTTTTCCCTGAAAGAGAAGACATTTTAGACACCCTCAAACCAGGAAAACAAATCATGTCTTTAAAGCAAGAGCTCCCTGATTGTTCTAATGATGATTTGCTGGTTCATCAAAGAACTGATTTTGAAAATGTTTTGCAGCGTTGGCCTAATGCTTACATTAAAAGGTATTCTGGAAAAAATAACAGGTCTGTATCATCATCATTATTATTATCATTAGCAACCCTATGTTAGAGAAATTACAGCCTTGTTTTCTTTCTTTTTTTTTTTAACTAGAATTGGTACTTTAAAAATAGAATAAGGAATTACGACCTACAGTGATATTACAGACTTGTGAAATACACCTTGTCTCAATGAAAACCCGTGGAGCGCCTACTATGTGCCAGCTACTATTCTGGGTGTTGGGATGTATCCGGGGATTCAAACAGGCGTCCCTAGAACTCACATCCCCGCAGGGTGAGGCTGGCATGAGACAGAAGGGGTCAGCGCAGGGCGTTGGTAGACTGCGGAGCGGGGCTGAGAAGACCAGTGGGATTGGGGCTGCTATTCCCACGGGGAGGTGCAGGTGGGCCCCACAGGGAAGGCGGCACTTGAGTAGAGATGGGTGTTACCCCCAAAGAGCTCTCCTGGGCCCCGGGACAGCCAGTGCCAAGGCCCTAAGGCAGAGGTGAAGGAGCTCGAGGAGTGAGGAAGGCGGACAGGCTCTCAGTATCAGCCAGGGAGAGGGGCTGTCCTGGGACCCCTAGCTCTTTATCAGATACTATGCTGTTAAGAAACACAGCCACCGTTTGTGGCAAGCCACGAGCTGTGCTGTCTTCATGTACATTCTCTTCCACTGATGCTTCTCAACGACCCTGCAAGGGAGGTGGGTAACTATCACCCCACTTTCTAGATGTGGAACAAGAGTGTCTGGGGTCACGGTGCAGTCAGGGCCTGACCGGGCCTGCCTATCGCGGGGACAGAGACAGGGTCCAGCTGTAGCTTCTGCAGGAGGGCTGTTTTCCTTGCAGAACATGTTCAACTTTCTATAAATCCAGTTTTTAGGAAAATTCTTCCCTGACCAAAAAAATATATATATATATCGTTAAGGGATTAAAAAGTATAGGAATCCTTAGGGATGAACCACCTTGCACCTGACCTTGGTGGACTGATGATCAACTCCATGACCTTGGCTCACCCAGGTCTCTAAAAAGAGAGACCACTTCCTTCTTACCGCCCTGAGCAACATGCTTCACTGGGGGGCTCAGACTAGGGCTCGGCTGTGGGGTTCTTATTCAGGGAAGAGAATGTGCTATAAATGCCAAACACAGAATCTTTGCTGGTATCTGTCTACCACCTCAGGGATGAATTTGCGGAGAGAACAGTTCCTCGAGCTTGCCTAGAGGAATGAATCCAAAGGAACAGGACGGTCGAGAAGAGAGCAAGTTGAGTGGGAGCACGCAGGTCAGGAGGGGGGAGTGGTGCTGACGAGGAAGCCACATGGGCCACCCAGCCCCTCTCCTCGCTGGCCTCCAATGTGGAGCTGGCCCACTGAGCATTTGAGCCACTGCTACAAATGAGTTGCATTAACTGTTCTGCACATGTCTACCAACAGCGGCAACATTTTGGATCCCTTTCCAGGTGTGTGCTGAACTCTATCCCATGCTACAAAATGACTACTTGTCATCACCACTATTATATCCACTTAATCCTTCAAAATGAGAGCAAACGAAGGTAGAAAAAAAAATCAAAACATTTTTTGAGATCCATATTTTTAGAAAATTGAGGCATTTAGCATTTCTTGGATTGGTTTCTAGGCAGTAATTATTTCCCTTGCAGAGTAAATGAGCGCACAGAGTAAATGAGGGTTTGGAGCACCGAACGCGCCATGCCGAACGGAAGCAGTGAGAGCCAACACTCAGGGGCTATCTGCTGCTGCTCTGGGTCCCTGCCTGGTTCCTCGTCTGGAGAGTGAGTCAGAGGTCCGAAAAGGGCACTGTCATGGCCAGTGGGACAGCCACAGAGCCCTGTCCGACACGGCCTTGCCAGGCCGGGTTTCACCGGGTGCCCATAGACCCCCGGAATCTGCATCTTGGAACAGGCCGGGGCTCGTGTGCCTAGGTCACCAATGCAGCTCTGGTCCCAAATCTTCAATTCAGACTTGGGGGCAAAAAAAAAGAGGAGGGCATGGAAAAGAAACATGAGTTTTAAAAAAGATTTTTCTTAATTTTCAAAATGTATTTAGGACACTCCAAACAAAATAAATTCTCTTAGATTTAAGAGGCAAATATAAATTTTGGCCACTTGACATGAACTTGATTCTCATCTTTCTCATCAGAGGAGGTAGAAGACCCTGGTTGTTTGCCAATTTTATAACCTGACGTCTTTGGGAAAATGGAAGTTGGTCAGGCATTTTTGCGAAATCAGGCTTGTCTTCTTTGATAAGAAAGTGTGATTGTGGCAAGAAGGACAGGGTGAGTGTGAATCAATTAAGTGAGCCCGGTGATCTGAGATGCACGGTCTGGTGGCTCACAGTTTGCACAATAAACAGAAACACGGGAGGGGAGAGAATGTGCCGAGAGCATGCCGAGGATGTGAGATTTCTCTCGGAGCCTCATTACTCACAAGTGGCAGGAGGGAAGACACGAGTGGGTAATGAGGCCAGCCCTGTCTGGTAAAGATAAATTCCACTTTTTCATTAGTTTTATGGCGTATTTGATTTATACCAATCTTGCGCATATTTTTACTTTAAATCTCACGAACTCGATTCTCTTCCTTCGGGCTTTATAACTCAGTAGCTTGGACATAATTCAGGGGTGTGTTTGAACTGCTTTTCTCCTAAACCCCTTTTAGCCATTACATTTCCTCCCTGTGTCCTTGGGAGGTTTTATTTCCTTTGCGGATTCTTTAGCAACAACTCACTGGCTCATTCGGGTGCCATTTGAGGTGGACAGACAGCTAGAGTGACAGACAGGAGACAGAGGAGAGCACCATGGGGCTAAGGCAGAGCTGCGGAGTGCGGATAGAGCCCTGGCCTTGGTGAGTGCTGACCGGTGACCATCAGGCCCTAGGACCGATCAAGAACATCCGTCTCATTGCTTTACGGTTATATTGAATGCAGCAACATTTTCTCCTGTGTCATACATTTTTTACATAGGACATTAGCAACTCGTTTTAAACTAGTGAGGTTCCCCTGTCCAAATCCAACCTGCCACCTTTTACACAGCATCTTCTGGTTCCTGCAGACAGGCATACACTTTTGACATAGTTCCAATCATAATGCGCATACTGGTTAAAATGTCATTTCCCATTAGCCCCTGATCACATTTTCCATAGTCTTCGCGATGCTAGAGAGGCATATACTTTTTCATATTCCTGGGGCCACACTGTATAAGCCAGTGTACCCACTGGGATCTACAGGTGTCCCTTTTGAGTTGTTGTTGAAGACATAGTGCAAATCGTATCCTCTAGCTGCTTATTTGTTGGCCTCTACTATGTTATTTCTTTGGGGTATAGTCCCCAAGTACTGAGTTAAAGAATATGTCTGTTTGTTCATTAATTCATTCAACAGAGGTTTGCGGGGTGCCTACGAGGTGTCAGGCCCTGTTCTGCACTGCGTGAAGACGGGCACGTCCTTCTGGAACTTGCCTTCTAGGTGAGCTAGGGGTGGGGCCCAAGGGTGTATGTCAATAAACAACTAAAGTGTTCTCAAGGGAGACGTACAAAATAGAAAGAGTGTGAGACTGTCATTGGATAAGTTGGGGTTGCCTCATAGCCTTTTAGCTTTTAGCTCTTTTATACTCTGTGACCTGCTGCCCATTTCTAGAATCTACAGCAGCTAAGGAGTATTAGAATTTCATGACAACTTAGGGTACTGGGAGGTTCCACTTTAAAACCACTTTTGGGGGCGCCTGGGTGGCTTAGTCGTTAAGCATCTGCCTCTGGCTCAGGTCATGATCCCAGGATCCTGGGATCGAGCCCCGCATTGGGCTCCCTGCTCAGTAGGAAGCCTGCTTCTCCCGCTACCATTCCCTCTACTTGTGTTCCCTCTCTCGCTGTGTTTCTCTCTGTCAAATAAATAAAATCTTTGAAAAAGAAATTAAAAAAAAATAAAATAAAACCACTTTTACCACAAGGCTATGTGTCGTATGGGTGGCCCGCTCGTGGGGCCATGACACTCACGTGCTTACCTGACTGGCGCGGCCCGGTCCATGCTCTGCTCCAGCTGCTTGACTTCCTCTTGTATCTGCTGGGGCTTCGTGAAATGACCCATGAAGTTGAAGTAATCCTCCACGTAGGGTCGATGAATGTCTGCGGAGTAGTTAATCCCCAATTTCTGTAAAAATTCTTGGTAAGTAATGTGCCCTCTTCCCTCGGTGTCATAGCTTTGAAAACAAACAAATGAGACCGTCATCAGTAGCCACCACGGCGTGCGAGCTGGAAATGCAGACTCAGGACCCGGGATCCCGGACCCAGACCTGATTTGATTCTGCAGGTGACAAGGTCCTCATGTGAGGAGCCATAGGCTTGTCGAACTTGGAAACCTGCTGCTCTCATTTGTGGAATGGTCACACCTCCCGAGAGGTGACCTTGGCCACCCTAGCAGAGAGTAACCAAATTCATTCACCTGTCACCCTGTTAGAAAAACGGTTATGACCACAAAAAATTAAAATCAAGCCTGCCATTCATTCAGGAGTGTTTCGTTTTAACTTTTCTTTTTTATTGAGCATCTACATGTAAGGGGGGCTATGCCAAGGTTTAGAAGAAAGTCCTTCAAAAAGTATATTTGATCTTAAAACTTAAATAAATGAATGCCATTTGATTCAAATCCCTCGTTTCCTCTTTGAAGAGATGCCAATTATATACAACTAGTGAGCGAGCCCAGTAAGGAAAACAAGATAAGAATTATGCTATGTACCTTTTATGTCATTTTCTATTATTGAGATGTTTCTGAATTACAATTCATTAAAAAAGGCATAATGGAGGGTTTTTATCGCCCAGCATTATTCAAATAGAATAGAGTTACTTCAATAAAAATTTTTAAGGCGAATTGCCAATTTTCTTTAAAGAAAAAAAAAAAGCATTTATTTTTACCGAAAGATCTTGGTCCTCATCTGACCGATAAGAATGGCATTTGCGGACGTGCTTTTTCCCAGACGAACTCCGAGTTACAAGGACCAAGACTATATTTAAACAACGTTGTGGGCATAATCCTCTAGCAGGCTCTTTGGATGCCTGTCTGACTGAGCGTGAGTACAGGCGGCCTTCCTCTGTGCGGGCGAGCTTCCCTCTGCTTGTTAACTGACAAGACGTGGAAAAATCTGCAAGATCCCACGCTTGCTCGCCTCCGACACACAGAGACCTTTGCGACTGTTTCATCTGAGCAGCAATGAAGGGGATGTATTTATTTACCCAATCTTCCTTGTCCTCGAGTTGGGGGGGGAGGGAGGAGGACGAGGGGTAGGAAGTTTAGGCAAACCCTTCACGCACTTGTGCTAAAACCCGGAGGGCATCCCAGGGGTTGGCAGGCCTCCGGGTCCTTCCCCAAGGCCAAGTGGGCCGTTCCCGGAAGCGCGCGTGCGGAGCTGGGGGGAGGGGGCCGACTTCTCCCCCACTTGTCGCAGCCACACATCCGTTGCATGTCTGACTCCCGCCTGCCCTGCTGGCATCTAGCCCCCCGCCCCCCCGGGATCAGCTACTCTAGCTTACAAGGGCAGGTGGCTCTCCTCCAGCGGCTTCGAGGAAGCACAGGGTGGAGAACTCCAGGTCAGGTGGACGCTCACCTGCCCTGAGACCCCTGGCAAGGCCCTCGGCCACTCTGGGGCTCTGGTCCCTCCTCTGTGAGTCCCGAAAGCCTTCCTAGACCCAGTGTCTCGGGTCAGTGCCCTGACCGCTGCTCTTACTGTATTTATGAGACCATCGGAGGCCTTTCCAGGTGTCTGGTATTAGTGCAACCTTAGTACCTGCAAACCGCCCCCCGCCCCCAAATACCATTCTCCCTGTATCGGTGAATTTGGTTTCTAAAACAGAACCAAGGGACACATGCACAAAAGGGGCCCTGGGGGGCCTCTGGCTGCCAAGTCACATCCTGTGGTTTGGGCAGGGTTGTGACGCTCCAGGCTGCACGGGGCCTCTAGCAGAGAGCTCTTCCTACGGCTGGTGATGAAACTAGCTGCAGAAAGGGCTGTTTATTTTCCATCAATGTCCCCGGGAAGGGGAATGGGAAGAGGTGCCACTTCTGAGCTCCCGGGGTAATCCCAGCCCAGGGCTATGCTTCTCTCCCTGAACTATCTCGGGGCTGACTAGCCTGGGGCCAAGCAGAGCGACCTAGTCACACTACTCTGCTCGGGATGCCCCTTGAATAAAGCTCCCCAAGGCTCCCCATTCCTCTAGGGGGGCTCCTGAAAGAACGGTGTGGAGGCCACTCCCTGACCAATGACCCCTCTCTCTTCCTAAGTCAAAGTGCTGTGTCTTCGCTTTCCTGCGGATTTCCTCTGGGGCCACGGTGGGGATTGGTGGGTGAATGCGCCCCGGGGGTCAGACCAGGGCCCGGCACCCAGTGAGTGCCCGCTGGTGTTTGCTGCTGCTGTTTACCACCCCAGGGCTCAACCACACCTTTAGAACGTGCCTTCTGTCCCTGCTGGATGGCAAGTTTCTTGAGGGGCAACCACCAGTGGCCACACCCTGTTATCCCTACAAACAAACTCCCAGCGCCCGGCCACAGGCCTCGAAAAGCTTGGTCATCAATCCTTGTCTGCTGAGCTACCGCGTGCGAAGGATGCATTTCCCAAGGAAGCGCGTGTTATGCACAAGAGATTACTGACAACAAACTCTAAATCATGACACTTGAACTGAATGAAAAGACACTTCTTAATTACTTCATTAATAAAGATCATAAACATTCTCTTCTCCTCGCAAAGGAACAGAAGACCAGATTGCACAATTGCAACTAAAATATTGTTATGAATGTGAATAATAAGAGAGTCAACTCAGCTTACATAACCTCACCCCTCATTATATAATCCTTTGTGTAACATTTTAAAAAATCAACTTGGCTGTAAAGGTTGAATTTTAAAACGGCTCGGCAACAGATGTGCCAGGAAAAACGTGCCCATAAACAGAGGACCCATAAAAACTTGCATTTGCATGTGGCAATGGCCGCTAATTTATGATATAATCCAATTCCTCTGCCCATTTACCGCGCATACAGCAATTCGGTTGTACACACGATTTGAATACGTTCACATCGATTGCTTTCTTTGCTCAACGTCTTAGATCCTTAATGCCCAGTTCAGGCACGATTCTTATGTCTTCTTCTACCACCTCTGACCCCAGAGTTAGAGGGTCTGGGGTCAGCCCCACTGACGACCCAGGCCAGGCAGCCGAGGGAGACATGACACCTTACGCAGCTTGAGACATACAGAAACTTCTCAGGTGTCACCCACAAGGGTGGTCTGATGGCTCACATCCCTGCCCTTCAGGGTACAAGTCTCCCCCTGCCCGAGTTGGCCACGGCCACCGGGCACGGTCAGTAAGTCCTGGTGGCGTCCCAGGTTCTGGGGCCATCCGGGGCCGTGATCCCTCCCCGGGGCTCCCCAGTGAGGAGTGGTCTGGCCTTGGATAAAGCCAAGCTGGCAGGGGCAATGCACTCCCTCAAAGACCACCCATTGGAGAGCCTGACAACTTGGATCACGAAAAGTTCTCTACGTTGAGCTAGGAGCCACCCCCCCCATCCCCCACCACTTCCCAAACTCCCTCTCAGCTACCATGTCCCGTTCAGTGTCCTGTTTCCTAACCTGAAGACCGTGCTCATTGGACCCTCTCAAGTCCTTCCCCCATCCCGGCTGTCCTCGTCTCGGTGGCCCCCAGCGCGGCGCCCAGCAGGCTCTCGCTGCGGCCGAGCCCATGCAGACGGCCAGGCCTCCTGGGAACTGAGAGTCCGGGCTTCTTCCCACGAGCTGGCGCACTAGGCACAGGTACCCTTGCTCAGTCTTTTCGTGTTGGAAGACCAAGATACAACCTACCCACCATATCAAGAAATGTGCAAAAATTGGGCATCCATGATCCCCAATACTCTCCCTCAAGTCCACGTGACCAAGACCACTAATCGTACACTGTTACTTGGGGGACTTGCCTCCCTGTGCTCTGGGCGTGTTTCTCATGCATTGTCTTCATGGCTTTTCCAGCAAAGTTGGTTTTACATCCAAAATAGTTGAATTCTGTCTGATGAAATGAGGCTATGGAAGGGGCTCTGCCTGCTGAGCAGGTCCCCGAGGAGGTGCCTCCTGCAGGGGACACCCTGGCGCTGGTGGCCCCTGAGCTGGGCAGGCTCTGGGTCTCGGGCTCTGCTGTGATGGGCAGCGCCCTTCCTCTCCCGTCCCAGAACCCCCCTCCTCCGGGCTCTGGGCCTCTGCTCACTGGGAGGCCCTTCCTCCGCATCTCACTGATGACTGTTTAAGACTCGGCTCAGGCCCCGCATCTCCTGGGGGGCGGTGGGGGAGCAGGTCCCTCCCTGAACACCTGCACAACTCCCACCACCCGCGCCACTGTGTTCTGTGCTTACCCTTCCCCGCCGAGCTGCGAGCAGCCTGCGAGTCGGGGCTGCCTCTTCTTGGGAACCCCAGCATCCAGCACAAGGCCAGCAACTTAGAAAGTTTCGAGAAATTCCTGCTTCGTGGTTGCTCGGATGAATGAAGAAATGAATGAAGCCACTTCCATCTTGTAATCCATTCTTAGCATTCTGTCCAAAACTGCACCAAACACCCCGCTCCTGAAATCTCAATCCTCACAGCTCCTGATTTGGCGTCTGTGAGCAGGTTCCCTTTCACACCAGCCTCCTCCAGGCTGGAACGTTTCGTTCCTTTAATCCTTGATAAGCCGGCCCACATCCCAGGTCACTTCACACCACCCAATCGGGCACTCCCCGATCTGGCCAGCGCCTGTGCGGTGAGCGGGGGGCCGCAGGCGGGAGGGTGTCACTTTGGGGCCAAAGCCCACCCAAGTCCGTGTGATCCTACAGCTCTGGAGACGCCCCCGCAGGGCTCAATGAAGCCACAGGCTGGAAGCTGGCCGGCTCCCCAAACCATCGCTTGGAAGAGAGTCACCCAGAAGAGCTGGTAAATACGCCGTAGATGCTGGGTGAGTGAGAAATAGAACATCGGTGTGCTAAGCCGCTGAGATGTGCGGGTGAATTCAGTAATTTCCTCCCACAGCCCAGACCAGACCCTCCAGACTAGTCTAGAGGCTCTAGAATAGTGCACTTCACAGGTGCTTAATAAAAGTTGAGTGACTAATGGATGCTATCTTTTTTTCTGGTCTGTATTCTATATTCTACCCTAGTTTTTAATTTTGTATTTTTGAAAGGGCAGGATGTTATTTGTCTACTCACTCCCACCTCTCTCTTCTGGGGGGCTTTCCTGTTCTGACAAGCAGACCCCCTGAGCTGGCAGTGGGTGTCACATGAGTCCCAGCCCCTGGGGGACTTCTGTGAGTCCCCTGGGGGAAAACACCCCTCCCGTTGTTAGGGCGGCTGGAGGAGGTTCCTGGTGCGGGGACAGCCCCTGGCTGAGCCCGAAGCCTCTCGCCGGCTCAGGGCCTCCTGCTCCGCAGGGCAGGGCTGGACGTGGGGCATGGAGCGGGGCAAGGCAGCTGCCGTCACCCCCTGACACGGAGCGTTTGGGAGGCACAGGCCAGGAGGGTAAAGGCGGGTGAGGACGACTAGCTGAGATCATGGGAACGCGTAGAGAATGGGCAGGAAGGCCTCACCACCAGGTCACCATTTATCATGTCTGCGGAGTAGGTCATGGGTGCTTTGTTGTTGTCTTTTCTTTCCCTTTATGTTTTTCTGGATTTTCTGAGACTTCTAAAATGAGTATGCGTTAATATCACAAATAGAAAAGAATTTCGAATCTATATGATCTTTTTGCTGCCCATTTTTATGCTTCTGTATGCCAGGTACTCTGCCTCTCCTGTTTGGTCCCCACTGCCCTCCCATCTGAGAGATGACTGAAGCCCAGAGAAGGCGAGCCACTGGCCCCCCGTCACACAGCGTGGGGTGGCGTGCCATGGGACCACGTGCAGCTCTTGTTCGGAGCACAGCCCTTGGCCACAGACGACTTGGCCACCGCAGGTTTTCTTCCCAATTTCTGCAGGAGCATCTGATCTCACAGAGCCTCCCCTTCCAGGCAGCAAAAGGCTCACCTGCTCTTCCTAAGTCTCTCTTGCACCTGTCACTTCCCTCCCCGTCCACCCTGCATTGCCAGGAGAGCTCACCACTTCTCACTTGGACCACCGAGAGTCCCTAATTCATCTTTGTGCCTCCATCCAGCCTCCTGCAGGTCATCCTCTCCACTATAGCCAGAGTGATCTTTCTAGAACATAGGCCTGCCTAGGTCTTTCCCTATTAAACACCTGGCCTTTGGATAGGGTCCCTATGCTGCCCTGCCCTTCGTGATTTGGTCCACGGACGTATGGCCTGCTCTCCTGCCCACCCGAGGCCACCTGCATCCCCGGCACCCGGGTAATTCTGCAGTCATGGAATGTGACACCCTCCTTTTGTCCCTTAGCGGGACGTTCCTCTGGTGGCTGTCAATCCTATGCTCACTCTTCTGCACATCTTCTGAGTTCCCTCCCCGGCAGCTCCCAGGGAGGTGTGCCCTGTCAGGAGGCCGGAAGAGGGCAGCTCAGGCTGTTTCCACCTCCTGCTGTGGTTGTGGCCATGGCTCCCGCTCTGCACAGTGGCTGAGCTTCTAGCAGATTCTGAGTCCGCGCTGGTGTGGAGGCATCTTCCTGACCTCCAAGAAAGACCCTGCTTCTCTTTTGCCCTCCAGTCCCGGGTTGGAGAGCAGTTTCCTGATCTCTGGGTGACCACCCCCCTTTCACATTCTGTGAGCCCACCGGGGCAGCAGCCGCTGGCCTCTGAGTAAAACCACATTCCCCCTTCAGACTTCCGGCCCTCTGACATCTGTATCAGTCGCTGCATTTGGCCCTGCCTGGCCAGATATGGTAGAGCAGTTTCTGTTTTCCTGCCCAGATCCTGGTATGACCATTCCCGAAGTTTCCTCTGTCTGGAATGCCCCTCTGCCTCCTCCTTGGAGTTAATTCCACATGTGACAGATGCCACCATGGGTTTCTCTGTCACTGTTTGTCTTTTGCTCCTGGACACACATCCACACTGCTTCTCCCAGACTCCCTTGCAGGTGGGGGGCAGCCATGTGAGGGAACTCTGGCCAACAGAATGTGGGCAAGGCGATGGCCCCATTTCCAGGCCTGGTCTCTACAAGCCTGACCGCATGGTCCCCTGTGCTCTTTTCCTTTCTCTGCTGGCAGACACAGAAGATCCAGGGGGTGGTGGGACTCCTGGTCCCTGAACGATTTGTGGGCAGACCAACCCCCCCTCCACCGACACTAGATGGAGACATTTTTATCAAGGCGAGCCCCTGAGATGTCGCCCCCATTCGTTCCTGCAGCTAACCTACCCTGACCCACACACCGCTCAGACAAAGGCTTCTCACAGAAGTTAAGTAACTTTGCGGAGGCCACACAGCTCTAAGGACGGAGGCAGGAGCCATGCCCACACGCCTGGTGGCAGAGCTCTCCCTCTGCACCCCTCACCATCATGGGGTGCAGGCAGCTCAACAGATGCAGATAAAATTCTGACCTCACACAGTTTTCAGCACGGGGCAGACAGTCGTACATGTAATAATGTCAAGAAATGAATAGCGAACCCCTGGAACCATTCCAATCTCGCTCCTACTGTGACAGCTTCCCACTCCTCCAGGGCCCCCTGTCCTCCTGCTTTTATCTGCCATCCCCCTCGCCATGGTCCCTCCTCTGGCATTTGTCACCGGCGACGCTGTGTCCCAGCATCTGGGTTACTGCTTGCGTCCCCCGACGGGTCCCTATCGGGACCAATCACCTTTGCATCATCCAAAAAGCCTACAGAGTGGGAAGTCCATCCATGTGCCTGTGTACCCCAATCTTTTGGTTACTAAGTGGATCCTACTCATTTCATGTACTGGAAGAGAATATGAATAAGGAGCCTAAATTGGCCCGCTGTTGGAACTGATCTAAAAAAATAAGGATTCTGTAAGAACTTCAAGTTGCTTTTCTAAATTAGACACAAAACAGCCCACCTAGTTCTAAACTCGGCCAACATTTCAGCCTTCTACTTTGAACAGATGAAAAGCTAAAAAATTACATGAGCTGCTTGGTGAGTGTGGCCCTGAGAGGATGTACGATACTGGTGCGCCGTCCTGGGGGGATGCAGGCGGCGGCGGGAACCTCATGAAGACGGAGGTAATTCAAAGACGGATCTGGAACTTGGAAATGGACCTCATTGTTAGCGCACCTTGAAACTCAGACACGTACATGGGGAATATTGCAACTGGGAGCCTAATTCAAGAATAGCTAAATCTAAAATTCACTTTGAAAAATGTAACCAACGTTAGATATTATGTCCAGTTTAAGGCACCCTCAGGAAACTACTCCAAGTTGCCAAAAGTTTGGTTATTTTCTTTCGACAAATTACTTCTCTATAAAACAGGTGTGCGACATTGATTTCCATCTTTAGGCAATGCGGAGAGATGGCATCTCCCCTTACCCACTGCGGCTCTGTCTGCTGACCTAGTTGTATCAGAATGAAGTCTTCGGAGAGTGACTTAGTTTCCTAAAACGATGCAAGTTTGGACTTGAACTCCCTGTTCCTTGCATATGCAAACCTCTCAAGTCTGGGATCCATGATGAATGCTTTACCCTGATTCTCCATGGTCCTGAAGACCGGCCTCTGGGCCAAGGCTGTTTTCTCGGGGGAACAAGAACACAGGACCGACACAACCAAGTGGAAACCTTTCCTGGCCCCGCACCACGCCCCCAAGTAGCCTGCCAGGCTGGGGCTCAGTCTGCTGCAGCCAGTGACCCGGGACTGGCGGGACGGAGGGGAGCCAGCCTGTAGATTCCACTTACCTCACCCAGAGCTTTTCAAATTCCCTCGGTGTTAGAGGAATATCAAACCCAAAGAGCGCGTTCTTTATGTCCCGCCGCCGGAGAATGCCGTTGCCCTCATTATCAGTTTCTATAAAATTCTAGAACATGGCAAGACAACATTTAGTAACATACAAGAGGTGTTTATGGCACTGTAGAGGATTGTCAATAGTCAATATCTGCAACAATCTAAGATATTTCTCTCCCCATCTACCTACTTAGTTACCTTTTTATCAAAGTTCCAGATACTCTGGCCATTTCTGTGAAGAAGGTGACAGAGTAAAACACACACCAGTATCACATACTGGAAGGGGCTTGTCTCCGGGTAATGAGTGGTCTCAGGTGTGTGGTCGGGATTCTTCTCCTGACCAATGACTTGGGTTCAAAAACTATTAGAAGAAGGGTCAAGCGGTGCCTGGGAAATGAGACTGTAGGATTTGGCCCTCTGGCCCTAAGAAGGGGATGAGGTGTGTGAGACCCCAGCTGCTATGATCTTTTTAATGTCCCCGAGGGGAGCAAAAGGTATCTGGGGATTTGTCAGCCATTTAAGAGGGCCACAGACTAGCCGGTAATGCGTAGTACTTGGCACCGAGTTAAACTGTTTGCACATAATAGCTTATCTGACCTTCCTTGCACAACACTATGGAGTCGGGGTTAGGATTAGGGTTAGGGTTTCAGAAAATACTTATAATAGCATCAAAAATAGAAAGTCCCAGGAACAAGTCTTACCAATAATTGCAAGCCTGCCACCCAGAAAAGTCTAAAACTTTACTGAAAGATATTAAAAATATCAAAATAAATGGATACACCATGGGCACAAACTGGAAGGCTCAAAACTGTAAAGACATCATTTCTCTCCCAATGAATTGCCCAGTCAGTTTTGTTCCTTGTGTGCAACTTGACAAACTGATTCATAAACTCTTCAAGAACAACAAGGAAGGGCTTGCCTACGAGCTAATTGAAATGTATTACTGAGTTATGGTGACTACAAGGACGTGGTGTTGGTGCCAAGACAGACAGAGTGACAAGCAGAACAGACGGATGAGCCCAGAGACGCCCACGGGCCCTGATGCAGGATGGTGGTGATGCCGGAGATCAGGGAGGCAAAGGGTGGGCTTTATGGGGGCCAGACAGCTGGGTCCTCATGTGGGGGAGTGGAAGCAGAGCCCTGCCCCCCACACATGGGAAACAGGCCGTGCGGATTTCAAGACCAGGATGTGTGTGTGTGTAGGGGGGTGAACGGCGGCACTTGGAAAGCTGCTAGAAGTTCATCTTCACAACCTCGGGGGGAACACAGTGTCTTGGACAAGACCTTCAGGGAAATGTTAACACCTCTGACCTCCGCAAAAAGAAGAATTTGTATTCACCAAAAGATATCCTACGAGAAAGGTGGAAATAGAACACGCACCGGGAGAGGACATTGGCAGCACGTGTCAGGAGCCGATCTGTCGTGCGAGTTCCTGTTGACCAATGAGGAATAGCCAGCCAACCCAGTGTGAAAACTTGTAAGCAGGCACTTGATGGAGCAAGGAAATCGGACTCAGGGATAGATGAGGAGATGCTCACTCTCGTTAGTAACCCCATTAGTAACCCACCCACGCTACTCAGCGCTACGGTGAAATACCGTCCTACATCATGTACAGAGGAGAAAAGGTCAGTGTGACGGTACCAGGTGCCCTGACAGTAGAGCTGAGTAGCTGGGACCGAGCCCAGGGCCCACAGAGCCAAAGCTAGTCACCGTCTGGCCCTTTACAGAGTGTGCCGCGCCGTCTCGGACGTGGATGGTGTTCTCCACCTTCATCCGGATGGTGGTTACGTGGTGGGACACAGCTTGGGATACAGGCTACCTTCAATGTACCGAAACTATGCGTGTACATTATTATTACGTGTATTACATACATACATGCTACACGTGTTCGGTATCTTATACACTCACACAAATATGTAT
>CM053611.1:104582532-104605645 GCA_028646535.1 Procyon lotor
TTCTACTGTCCTGGGGAGGGGGCAGCTGTCGTTAGATTATGTTACTATCTCGACACCAAATCAGTGTACATGACCGCCCATCAAGGGCACTCACCTTCGAAACGTGCTTCCTATAATTTTGGAAGGCCGGAAGAAATACCACATAAAGATGCATATTTTGAACTGTGTAAAAATAATATCACGGTGTCATTTCTTTTTGCTCAAATTTTTAATTCATATCAAACCTGAGATAAAGCTAGGAATTTCTGTCCACGTAACGCTAACAATCACTCATTTTTCTAAATATCGGTTGACCTTGAATGTGAGAATTTATTTTGAGAAAGTATTTTAAGAAGAGCAGGAGTCACTGATTAGGTATACAAAGACTGGATCTAAGCAGCGTGATCATCCCAACGATCTGGGAACACTGAAATACATTTCCTTTCCTTTTAAGGAAATAATCATTTTCTTACCTTAGATAAGTCTGACCATCTGGTTTTTGCTTTGGTAACAAGATACTGATGAGCCTGTTCGCAAGCTAGTTCTGAATCTGCGACCTTCTGTTTTGGTCTTAAAAGAAAAAAAAATAAATAACTGTGTTTAAATTTAATGGACTCATTAATCTCCCAAGGGGTTCCCCATCCCCATTCGTCTCAAAGACACCGCTGAAGTCTGTGATTTCACATCTGGTCTAACTTAATTCTTAAAATACAGTCTCATTTCCCCAGCTGTATGTTAGGGAAGTCTTCTTAAATTGTATAAGTCCTTGTTTATTTTCAGATAAATGCTGTTCAACTTTTTCTGCAGCTCACAAAACAAACAGGGCTCATTTATTCTCAGAAGGGGAAAAAGCACAATAGAGTAGTAAGTGTCTTCAGAAGAAAACAGCTAAAAACTTTTCTTTCTGAACTCATTCCACTAGAATGACTAGAACACAGACTTCAGGAACAATGGGGGAGGATTGCCTACTTGGACCCAGCTGCTGTGCACAGGTTGGGTTCAGGGTACATAAAAAGATCAAAATTCTGTTTATTTCTTCACAGAATGATGGACATGGAAGACACTTTAACAAACACCCTGTGCTTACCACCGGGGCTAGGCCACAGCCAGGGGCGGTGAGGGCTGTGGCCGTAGCAATTTGAGGTGCCCTGAATTCTTCCACTAAGGGAGGGGTGTATGGAAACCTATAAAACCCTTCCCGACTTATTCCTCTGTAATTGCTTCACTCCTGGGGGCACCTCTCACTCCATTTCTGGGCACCTGACCTTTCCACATCCAGGTCTGCACTTGAAATATTCTCCCTGCAGATACAAGAGCACTCGAGACATTCCTCCAGTAAAATGGACCATACAGAAGTCACCCCGAGAGTTTCCCAAAATGGGATCCCATCTGAGGCCCCATGTGGAACCTGCACTTATTTACGGGCCCATCGGGTGATAAGCACATCTTGCCTGAGGAGGGACGCCTGGCCGAGGCATCTAGACCCTCAAAGAAATTTCTCCTTATGGGACCCAAGAAAACCAGTGTGGAGGCCAGACAGCAGAGAAGCTCCATGTAGCCCCATTAAAGAAGTATTAGTTCTGCTTCCGCAAATGAACTTAATCTAAGAAATAAAGTCTAAAGTCAAGCACTGTGCTGCCAGTTGAGCAAATGCAAGAATTTGTGTGTTCCAAACGACGGAAGTCAAAGGTTTATGTAATCCCCAGAGAAGGGCGGCTTTGAACATGACCGTCTGTGTGGGACGCTCGGGTCGGCAGCACTGTGAGGGTTTCTGGGGTAATGATGGCCACCACGAACTCAGGGACTGGTGCGGGCTGAGCAATGCCAGTCAGGTGACCCGCAGGATCTTGAATTTTCCCGGAAACGCTGGCATTACCATCCCACTTCGCAAAAGAGGAAGCTGTGGTTTAGAGATGTTAAATAATTTGCCCAAACCACACATAGCCAGTACCTGGGCGCCATTCAAACTCAGGTCTCTGATGCCACAGATCGCTTTCTCACTACCCTTTTCACTTCCAACCAAAGCTACGGGTTTGGTGCTCCTTTAACTTTACTCTTCGTAGGAATAGATCCATTAAATATTACTTTTTTTTTTTTTTAAGTAGTCTCCATGTCCAGCGTGGAGCCCAGTGTGGGCCTTGAACTCACGACCCTGGGATCAAGACCTGAGCTGAGATCAATCAAGAGTTGGATGTGGAAGCTTAACCACCAACCACTTAACAACCAACTCCTGGGCTGGAGCCACCCAGGAGCCCCCAAATATGACATTTCACAGAGGTGAGGGCCACTTTGGTTTTCATGCACCGGGGTTCCTCTTTCCAGTTAGCATTTCTGTCTCAATTCAACAAATGCGGCACTGCCAGCATGCTGCTGGGGCGCCAGGCACTAGAGCTAGAGAAGCCGAGTCTGAGGCTCCCTCCCACCAGCCAAGCCCCGCCTGGAAGCCCTACTGGGTCTCGCATTTCGCAAGCCAATGGCAAGCCGGGTCACACAAGAGCAGGCAGTACCAACAGCGCTCCATGTGGCTTCTTCCAGTCCCTTCGAAGAAATGCTGCTGCTCCCCAACAGCTGTCCCGGACCACTCCTCAAATTCCTGGATGACCTACAGTGCCCTGTACTTGCTAGTCACCAAGGTCACTGGTGGCCACGATTACCCCAGAAACCTACACGGCGATATTGACCTTTGTGCCACATAGAAAGAGTTTTATTTTAATTACATCAACTGTGACTTACACACACGGTGACTCCCACTGTTTGGCAAATGCAAGTTCTGGCACTTACTCAGTCGGCAGGGTGCTGAGGACCAGCGGCAGAGTGGGTGGGGTCTCTTCCCTCTTCCTTAGTTACCATTCAAATGGACCAAATGCGGACAGGCCCAGTTTCATTCTCCCCTCTGGCAAATGCCAGCTCGTGGGGGTCCATGGGTAAACTAGGCGACACACCTCCCTTTATTGAGCCCTCACCCCGGACTTTAAATTCACCAGTTACTTCTACATCGCCAAATCCAGGGGTCTTTGCTGGCTTTCTGTTCCACACCTCACTGTTAATGATCTCTCCCCCTCTGGTTGCCTTCATCATGTTGCTCTTTAAATGACACCATGGTGGGGGACACCTACCCCGGGGCCTGGCAAATGTGTGCCTTCGGTCAGTGTGATTTTCCCTCCCTCCCTGGCTCCCTCCACCCTTGACTGCTCCTCTCTTTCCATCACAAAGTTTGTTTACTCTGCTGAAAGGTCATCCCTTCCCATGTCCTCAGCCGCACTCTGATGCCATTTATCCACGTCTGTACCGCTAGCGCTGTAACATCACCTGCTTCTCTGTTCCATCTCTCTCCAACTGCCTACCGGACTTCACAGAACCATGGAATTTCAAGGGTAAAAAGGGATCCAAAGGTCAACCAGTAGTTCACCATTAAAGGTTTTGGAAAGTTGGTGGGATTATGTTGCATTTTCACAATTATTGCTTCAAAGGACGGTAGGTCCAAATGATGCATATTCCCCTGCTTTCATCTTTAGGCTCCTTCTAAAACCAACCTGCACCCAGAGGTCTCACCTAAACTTCCCCCAAAGGATGCAGATTCTGTGTCTTCAAAGTCAATACACCCAAATTGATCTCACTATCTAAACACATATCCAAACAGCCGCCACCCATCTGATTTCTCTTCTAGGCCATTAGTCTTGATTATTTTCTTAGGGATCCAAGCTCAAAGGAGGGACTCCTACAATTTTCTCATCCATCTCTCCCCTGTCCCATTTTACATACCAGTCTCCTCTAGAGAGATCAAAAGGTTTTTCTATGGCCTTTTTCAAAGCTACTGATTTCCACTCCTCTTACATGACTCTTTAGATCTTGATAGTCAGGAAGATACAGCCTTATTATCAGCCAGTGTATCAGACACAAACATATATGAACTCTTACTATGTGCTGCTCTAGGTCCTACAATCACGCTGACCAACAATGTGGACAGAGCCGACATCCTCGAGGAGCTCATGCTGCAATGGCGGGAACTTAGAGCAAACACATGGGGATAGGAATGAATCAGATAACTTCAGATACTGGAGATGGGTGAGAGGGAAATCTTAAGCTAAGAAGGCCAGGGAGCAGCTCTTTGAGGCATGAGTGATGAAGAGGCAGCTGTGTGATCTCAGGGACTAGTACTCTAGGCAGGTCAGGAGTCCTGAGATGTGCCTCTCGTCCCAGTTAAGAAGGAGTAAGCACACTCCCACCCTCTCTCCCCCACTGATTACAACTCAAAACTCTAGACGGAAGACAAAAATTAACCCCAAGGACACTTAAAAGTAAATAATAGAAGGCTGATGGAGAGGGAAATCAAAACTTGAAGAATGACTGATAGACTGTGAGTTTCATGGGTTCTTTATGGCCCATATTCCCAGCTTAGGCTGAAGGGCAGTCCCGATTCTGGAACTATATAGGAGGTATGGACGAAAAAAGCTCCAAAAGAAAGCCTGTTGTTCTGAACAAAGAACTCAGAAGGAGGGTCCTGAAGGACAAAGAGTATAGGGGGGAGAGAATGCCTCTTGTCTCTTTTCACACTCCCGGTCCTGATCCCAGGACTCCCAGCTACAAAATTGTACCTCTGTGACAGGGACAGTAGCAGTAGTGGCTAAGTAGATCCCTGAGACTGCAACTCTTCCCTTTCACCAGAGGACATGCTCTGTGTTCCAGGAACGTGGAAGGTATCCACGTTATTGTTTTTCTCTCACTGTGTGGCCTGGGGGGGGTGAACTCAGTCATAGGAAGTACAAAAGAGTACAGATAGGCTAAAACCTAGTTTCCAGTCAGAAGACCAAAAACTAAGGTCCTTTTTGGGGCTGGAGATTGTAGGGAGAGACAGAGAGGAGAGATCTGGAAAAAGGGCTGCTCAAATCTGTGCAGGAAGTCCCAGGTTCACCTCTGCTGTGCACATGTGTGAAACTATCCCAAAGCAGGAGAGCAGAAGCCTTGAGAACTTGACCGCTACATAGTGAAGACTTGCACCGTGTCCTTGAAACTAACCTGACATGGAAACCACAGAAGGCAGGTCAGGACTTGCAGTCTGAACCTGACTGGATTGATTGCCTGCTTAAAAAATAAATATAAAACAAATACTGAGGATTTTAACAGGACCAGAGTATCGTAATATAATAAAGTTTCCATGATACAATCCCAAATCACTTGGTATACAAAGAACCAGGAAAATCGCAACAATTTTCAAGGTAAAAGACAACAGAAACCCAACTTCAAGATGATCCAGATGTTGAAATTATCATATTTTAAAGCAGCTATGATGACCATGAAATAAGAGTAAATGTTCTTGAAATAAGCGTAAAGATGGATGTTCTGAGTCAAGAAATAGAAGCTTGAAAAAAAAGGGCTGGGGAAGACAAGAATCAAATGGAAATTTTAGAACTGAAAAATGCAACTGAAATACAGTTTTCACTGGATTGAGTCAATGACAGAATGCAGATGACAGAGGAGTGAGTCAGTGAACTTGAAGACAGATGAATAGAATTAATCCAATCTGATCAACAGAAGAAAAAGGGAGAATAATATAACCCCAGGGACCAAGATAGGGACTTGTGATACAAAATAAAAAAGTCTGGCATTCATGTCTTTCGGATATAAGAAGGGGAGGAGGGAGAGGCTGGTACCAAAAAATTTTAAAACGTGAGGAAATAATAGCTGGAACCTTTCTAAGCTTGATGAAAAACATAAATTTACAGATTCAAGAAGTTTGGTAAGCCCCAAAAAAGATAAACAAAGAAAGTCATGCTCAAACACATCATGCTAAAACTACTCAAAACCAAAGATAAAGCGAAAAAAAAAAAAAAAGTCTTAAAAGCAACTTGAGGAAAACAACAGGTTCCACCTAGGGAGCAAGACCACCTGAATGACTGCAGACTTCTCACCACAAACCATGGAAACCTGAAGACAATAGAGCAACATTCGCAAAGTGCTATGAAAACAACTGTGTTAACCCAGAATTCTATATCCAGCAAAAATACCCGTTAGGACTGAAGGAGTAAGAGAGATCTCAGTGAAGGAAAACTAAGACAATTTGTCTCCAGTAGACATATTCTAAAACACCTGCTGAAGAAAGTTCTTCAGAGGAAGGAAAATGATAGCAGAGAAAAATTTAGAACTTCAGATATAAAGGAAGAGAAGCAGAAATGATAATTATAAATATGCTATTTGTTTCAGATATCAAAATGCACGAAGCATAAATGGATAGAACTGGAAGGAGGCACAGACCAATGCATAACTGTTTTTGGAGACTTTAACACTTTTCTCTTAGTAACTGAGCAAACAAACAGAAAATAAGCACACAGAAGACCTGAACACTATTAAGCAACCTGATCTCATTGGCACACTCCACCCAACAAGAGCCAAATGCACGTTCTCATCAAGTATCCATGGAATATTCACCAACACAGATCATCTCTAGGGTCATAAAATACAGTTGAACAAATGTCAAACAATTAAAATCATACAAAGCATATCTTCTAACTACAACAGAATTAAACTAGAAATCAATAACAAAGATAACTGGAAACCATGCAAATATTTTGAAATTGACAAAAACATACTTTTAAATAATTGTAGATCAAAAGAAAGTCTCTAGGGAAATTGGATAATATTTTTAACTGAATGAAAATTAAAACCATAAAATATCCAAGTCTGTGGAATGTAGCCAATTCGGTGCCTATAAGGGAATTGACAGCATTTAGGGTTTCTCTTAGAAGAGAAAGAACACAAATAAAAAAAAAAATCTGAGTTTCCAAACTTAAGAAAATAAAAAAGAAGAGCAAACTATACTCAAAGCAAGAAGAAAGCAGGAATCATAAAGAGGATAAGTCTATGGAATTTAAACAGAAAAATAGAGTAGAATCAATGAAATGATGTGGTTCTTTGAAAATATCAATAAAATGATAAATCTTTAGCTAAACAGATCAAGAAGAAAAGAGAGAAGACCACCAACTACCGATATAAGAAATGAAACAAGAGCTATCACTAGACACCCCAAAGATATTAAAATAATAGTTAAGGAGGAATACTATGAACAACTTTATTCCCATGAATTTAACATCTTAGGGGAAACGGACCGATATCTCAAAAAACACAAACTGTGAAAACACATTCAAGAATGAAGAGAAACCGTAGATGATCTATTAAATTAATTAGATTCATAGCACAGGTATTTCCAACAAAGGAAACTGCAGGACCTGCTCACTTCTTTGGTGAGTTATATCAAGTATTTAAGGAAAAAATAACAATTCTATATAATCCAGAAAATGGAAGAGAACTGGCATTCATGACTTTCAGTGTTTTTTAGAGATCCTTCAAAGAACAACAAAGAAGGTATTTATTTTCTTGATGAGATAAAACCCATCCTATCTTGCAATACCACATGGGTCCTTTGACCCTCTCATATGTATTATAGGGTCTTAGTGATCTTGATTTCAATTTTACTAGATCAATTTCATTATCCTAAGAAGTGGTCAGTCCTTACTCATTGTTTCCACTATCCTAAGAAAAGAGACTAAGAGAGTAATACGAAAACAAAAAATGAGGGAATTACCTAGCTGATGACACGGTATTGAAATGAATCACTGCCCGGTCTCTCAATCGCACTGCCCAAAGTATACCAGCATCTTTCAAGAAGGTATAAAAGGAGACAGCAACACCATCTCAGTAGTCTTCTCTTAGTTTTCACTGAACACAGTGAGAAATTCAGAGTGCTTATTTCATGCTCAAATGGCAGAGGGAAGAAAATTGAGATAAGAAGATGTTTCCCAATGATCAGATGAACTGGAAGAAGGATGCACACAGTACACTCGGGATTCCAGGGATGATGGTGAAACTCATCATACAGGCCAAATCTCTTGACAAGTGAATGATACATTACTAAGAACAAAAGGGAAATTTGGTATTTTAAATTCAGCTAGTCATTCAACAGGAAGGATCTGATCTCACAATATTTCATGATAAGAAGCTGGAGCATGTAATTTTACTAAAAGGACACGTGACAGTGTCGTTTCATCATCTACGATATACATGCACCAAAATGTACTTGATGTGGGTTGTCAGTAGATAAATGGACAGGCAGTCTTAAACAGCGGAAGGGACTGGAAAGGAAGAGACGCTATAAAAATGAAACTGGTCATTGGACCAATCACTCTAATGGGTGTTTATACATCTAAAAAGGAAAATGTTTTGCACTTATGGAACAAACAAGATGGTCTTACTCTCTTCAACAAATTTACCGCCCTCAAAGTTTTCAAAAGTATTGTGCTTTGGTAATACTGGTGGCAAGTGAGGGCTCAGAAGGGAGAGGGGCCCCAGCAGGAGGTTGGGATGGCTTCCAGAAGGGGATGGCATTGAGGTTTGGCTGGGGGAGGAAAGAGAGGTTGGTGTGGTGGGTGGGTGAAGGAGGGTGAGGTGTCCGGGCAGAGAAAGGGGCCCCTCCAAATAGTCACCCTGGCCCTAGATTCACATCCTGGCCCACCACCCATCACCTAGTCCTTTATCTGGAAAGTCCCCTACCCAGGGTATTAAAGGAGATGTCTTCACGAAACACGGGCATCGGTCTGGCCATGGGAGGGTCTGGCTTTCTAAAGCGGTGCCTTAGTTGGGGTCTCTGTGCTGTCTCCACCAGACGCTTGGAGGCCACACTGGGTCTCCCTGGGATGTAGGCTCTCCTCCTCTACATCCATCCTCTACTCTGGGGCTGCTAAAGGATCTTTCTGCTGCGCGATGTGTCCCCCTCCCTCCACAGCGCAAACTGGAAAAGGATGAACTCCTTGGCCCGGTTCTCTGGTGCCTTCTCAGCTGGTCCTCCTGCTTCTCCAGGACTCTCCTCCCCCTCTGCCCCCCGTGCATGTCACTTCCACACGCGTATCCTCTCCCCTTTTCTCAAATGTGTTTGACAGTCCCACCTCTGAGATTTTGTAAATGCCGTTCTCTGGCCTTGAACCACCATCTGGTACCCTGCACCTGACAGATTCCTACTCTCACCTCAAGATCCCATTCAGATGTCCCACTTCCCCTGTGTGCCCCAAGCAGGCTTAGCTGCTTCCATCTCTGCGGCACTCCAGACATCTTCACATTTCAGTGAAGCTCTTTATGTTTGTACCTGTCCCATAGACAGCTGTGATCTCCTTCAAGAGGAGCCTTACTTACTCTGTATCGCCTCGGCCTGGGGCAACGTCTAACACAGAGCAGACCCTCAGTAAGTGTTTGCCGAATGAAGGCATACATACAAATAAGAAGGCTGAGTCATTTGAATGGAAAGATGGTGCTTTGTGGTTGAAATTTTCTAGGTTCGTTCTGCACACATTCTCCAGAAAATTCTTTGGGAAGGATATTTTTGTATTGTTTTAATGTTAAGCAATCAAGTCTCATATTAAAGCTCCTCAGAACTTGAGCAATTGGAAGCAGGTGTCCAATTCACATGCTATATGATCATTTCACTTAGAAAGAGACTACAGTTGTTTTCTCTCTGGCTGGCTTTTCTTAAAGTACAGGCAACATAAAACCAACGAATTCAGAGAGAAAAATGAAAGAGCAATATCAGAGGGCCTCTGCAGCCTAGCCCAGTATCATGCAGTCTGGCTCAGCAATGGGGGGCTTCTGAGGGCTCCCTGCTCCAGGGACCTCCCTTGCCTGGTGGAATGAGTGGACCACGGGTACCTCAAGGGCAGAATAGCCTAGTGAATGTCACTACCATGCAGAAAACACATCTCTGCATTATCAGAGTGGATGGTAATGCTTCTAGAAATAGTAGTAGTATCCTTATAATAATTGATCAGGGAGTAGTTGAATGGCTTTGTCATTCAAGCCCATTGGCATTCAACAGATATCAATGGTAATGGCATCGCTGTTAGTACTTAAGGGGGCGTATGCTCTCCCCGTATGCTCTCCCCGGGGGAGATGGAGGACACAAATGGAGTTCTGGCCGGGCTGACAAGTAGACTTCCCACCTCGCCGCCGGGAGGCAGGCTGGCGTGGAGCGGACAGAGGCCTGGGGAGGAGCATCGCCTGGGATAGGGCTGGAGGGGTCCTTGCATCTCCCCAAACAGTTACACGGCTGACCCCAGATTTGTAAAAAGAAAAAGAGACACAGCCAATCCTTGAACAGTGAGAGGGTTAAGAATGTCAACCTCCACGCAGTCGAAAATCCCCATATAAGCTTTGACTCCTCCCCCAAATTAACTACTCATAGCTTACTGTTGACTGGAAACCTTACTGAGAACACAATCAATTAGCCCATATTGTGTATGTTACATGTACAATATGCTGCATTCTTATAAGAAAGCCAGGGAAGAGAAAATGTTAAGAAAATCTTAAGGAAGATGGGGCGCCTGGGTGGCTCAGTTGGTTAAGTGTTTGCCTTCGGCTCAGGTCATGAGCCCAGGGTCCTGGGATTGAGCCCTGCATCAGGCTCCCTGCTCTACGGGGAGTCTGCTTCTCCCTCTGCCCTTCTTCCCTTCGTGCTCTCTCTCTCTTTCTCAAATAAATAAACTCTTTTTTAAAAAAAGAAAATCATAATGAAGAGAAAGCACATTTATAGTACCTTACTGTATTTATTAAAAAAATCCATGCATTAAGTTAACCTGCAGAGTTGAAGCATCCTGTGTTGCTCAAGGGGCAACCATGTACGAATACGTTTATATTCGTAAGAGAAGCCTGAAATGACACTCAGTTTCCATCAATTACCATAAGGTGGTCTGCGGTTCCCCAATTCACACGGATTGCGTGGGCTGCCGCGTTAGTACCTGGCTAAGTGCTCTGTCGACAAGTGTTAGTGGGCAGCCTCCCACGTGGTCCAGCACAGCTCGAAGGGCAGGGTGCCCAGAGGTCTCAGTAGGCTGAGCAACACGCATATACATCTGACCCCCCACTTCATAAAAGAAACAATAAAAGTACATGTCTATATTTGTGTGCCTCGGAAGAAGACTGGCCTGATTCCCGGTGAAATGCCAACGCGAGGCTCACGGTTGGCTAGGTGAGGTCGTACCGTCTCATTGGCGCCTTTAATTTTAGCTTTTTTACATTGAATGTGTGTTTCTTTTGTGATTTTTCTGGAACCCCCAAAAAGACAAAATAATCACTCCCAGGAGGCAATCCTGCGCCCCCCCCCCCGCCCCCCGTGGGCCCAGCCAGAGCACGGGATCAGACGCGGGCAAAGGCACCGAGGTGCGCTGCCCTCTTACCTAATGAGTCTCTGAGGCGCGTCATCTGTCCTGAATGGTTTCTTCTCACACAGATTTCGAAATTCCCGATAATTTAGAGTGACGCTGAGTCTCAAGCCAAGAAGGCCCAGGAAACGCTCAAACTCTTCGTCTTTAAGATTGAACAGTAAGTGCAGTAGCAATCTGTGAAGATCATGCATGTTGATTATGCCATCCCTGTCAGTGTCTATTTTAAAGAAGGCAGAGTAGGGGTCCTAAAAACAAAATGCACACGTCAAAGCACTTCCTTCTGAACCCCGATGACAGCACACTTACAACCCCGCACAGACAGACTTGTCTCCAAAATGAGGAAGGGGCGGCGTTCCCACTGGATATTCCCCAAGAATATCCTTGCCACGATGCAGCTTTCCCAAGAAATGATACACCATATTCTCCGGTGCCCTCTTTTAATGCAAAGAATCTAGAAAAAGGGACAAGAAAGGCTTATCCTTCCCTTCCCCTCTCTGTGTTTATGGTACTGCCCTTTCCAGCACCAGAAGTCAGAGGATGCTGGAGCTTTCGGGGATGGAGAAACATTTAGATCTCAATGTTTCCGCAGAAGGTTCATGAGTTTGGCGACTTCCGTCTACAGGAGGACAAGTGCGGTACTGGAGGGCACCCCGAGGGGCCATCCAGAGGCTAGGGCCCGTTCTTGAGGACCGTGTCGAGGCGCCAGCCCTGTCTGAGCTCTGCGTGCCTGCTGCCCGCGCCCCCCCTCACAGATTGTTGCATGGGTGCCCCTGCTGGGTCGGTGGGGCTGTGGGAGGGCACGGCCATCCCCATTCTGTAGATGAGGAAGGGAGGCTGGGAGCGAATTTGGGGGTTAGAGGCCGTGCTGCACCACCTGGAGGCAGGCTGTTTAATTTCAAATCCCCGCTCTGCCACTTCATTTGGGGTCACCTTAGGCAAGAGCTTCGACCTCGCCACACTTCCATTTTGTCATCTGTAAAACAGGAATTGTGGAGGTCCCCGCACCCCGAGGTGGAGGGGAGGGCTGAACAGGCCACTGCATGCCAACCGCCTGGAACGTTTTCTAAGTACCCTAGCATGCCATTTCTTACTAGCATTGCTGCTTCAGGCCGCGCACCGCTGCTTGGCACCCGGGCTCTGAACAGGCTCTGTCTCGGCCAACGGCCGTGCTTCCCCCCTATGCACTTCCCGAGTCTCGCGCTTGAAAAGCTGACAGTGTGGCCCCAGCGCCCCTGGTCTCCATCAGTCCCTGACGCAGCCCCCACCTGCGGGTCCACCTGGTGAGTCCGGGGCCGCGACACTCATCCCTGCGCGTCCTGGGAGCTGCCTTATTTATCACAAAGACAGACCCGCTATGACTCAAGGGTCCAGTTCAGACGTTTGGGGATTTTGTGGAGAGCTCTTCACCCCTGCATTCACTCAGCACCTACTGCATGCCGTCACTGTGCTAAGTGCTCTGGGGACCAACTTCCAATGCTGCCTCTGCCTCTCAGGGCACCGCCAACCGGCAGAGAGGCACCTGTGCCACCAGTGCCAGGGACTTGCTCTGGGTGCGGGCCACCTCTTTGCTGCGGATTCCCGTGACACCGTCAGTGCCAGGCCTCCCACACCCGCCAAGTCCTTGAGCCCCGCTCTGGGAAGGGTGTGCAGAGGAGACAGGTGGAGGAAGAGGCCAGAAAACGGAGTCTGGCTTGCAGCAGAGTGGGTGAGTTAGCGCCCCAAGTAAGGACGGCAGAGGGGTGCTGGCCTGGGGCCCCTCCAGGCCCCTCCGGCCCTCTGCTGATGGGCACAGAGGAAACAGAGGCTCCCCGGGCCTCTCTGCCTCCCCTTCTGCCCTCTCGCCCTCAACCAGGACTTCCTTCTTCAGAAAACCAGGCTCCTGACCCTCTACCCGATCCCGGCCTGCTCTGTGCTCCCTGGGGCTGGGCATTCGCTCAGACTGAATCCTGAGGACCCAACCCTTCTCTGCATGTGCTCACGTGGACCACAGCTTCTCAAACCAAGAATTAGGATGCAGGGTCTGACGGCTGCACAGAATGTTCAAAGTCAGAGCCATTCTGCAAATCCAAGCCAGACAGTCATCATAAATACATTTATTTTTAAATGGGAGCTTGGTAACCAAAATGCATCTCCAATTGGCAGTCCGTGCGGGGAGGAGGCTCCAGAAGCACAGAACCCCACGGGCGCGGGCTCCACCACTAGGTTGCTCCCTACCCTCCTCTTCCGGACTCCCACCCTCGCCTACGCGCTCCCGCACACCGTCGGGCCTCCACCCCGTAGCTAATACCCTCAGCTTATTAAACTGATCTTCCCTCTTTCCTTGCTCTCTTTTCCTCTTCGCCACAGACGCAGGTAAGTCGTTCTCAGCCTCCCTCTGTGTTTAAATGGCTGCTGTCTACTTCCCCCATCCATTCCAGTTTCCACGTGCAACCCATCCTACCAATCGGTAAGCTTTTCCCGGAAGCCCATGACCTGTCCCTTGAGAAAGCTCCTTCTTCTAGAGTTTGTTCCTTTCTTTTTCTGGCCAGCACACGCTGGGGATTTAGGATTTGGTTCAGGGCCCACCTCCTCCAGGAAGTCCTCCTTAGTGGGGTCTTTTCCCTGTGCCCCCATGGCAGGCTACTGTTCCCTCTACAACAGGCGATCTCTCTGTTCACCATCTGTGTCTTAGATGGGATACAGCTCCTACCTTTCACGCCCAGCTTTGAGCAGAGATTCCAGCCTAACACAAGTGTGTCATGCTCGTCTGGTGAATGAATGGGTGGCGTGAAGAGGCTGGATGAACGGATCGAAATTCCCTGTAGCTCACGCTGTCCAGACCCTCCCCACCCCATCCCATTCTTACTTCTCCAGGGTCTTTGAGAGGCAGAAGGCAGAGCTGGCAAAGCAGTGGCCGGGAAGGACCTCAGGGCGGGGAGGCGATTGCAGAGCTAAGCCCGAGTCCCCCACCCCAGGAAGGAGAGAAGGGGTGATCCCGAGTCTATGGCGAGAAGCGCTGCGTCGCGTGATGAGCAGAACATGACGGGCTCCCGGAGTCACGGCCCGCACGGCTAAATGGCTGAGCGCAGGGGAGGTGGGTGTCCAGATAAGCTAAATGGTAGATAGGTCATAATTTACCCGGAAGGCTTCCTTCAGTCTCTGGGGGAACTGCTTCAGGCATTCTTCAGCGGTTGTAAAGTAGTTGTCGAAATTATTCTTTGAAAGAACTGGAGGTTGCGATGGGGTCGACTCTGGCCCATTCATCTTAGCATCTGAAGCAATGACATAAACCAGGAGACTTCCATTAGTGGCGTGCCTACCTCTTCCTTTCTGGTGCCACACTGGGTCTCTTCCCGTCCCAAATCCGGCCAGAATACTCGGCGGGACTAAGGCTCATTAACTTGGTAATGACCTGGTTTCTTTCCCTTCCGCTTCTTGGACATTCTCCCATCACTGCCAGAAGGACTCGTTCTCTGGACGGCGGGGCCACGCTCTCGGCCAGCACACGGCGGCAACCCCGTGCCTGTTCTCCGAGCCGGGCAGGACCACAACTTACTCATGTCTCCATTCCCAGAGGCAGTGAATGAGAACTCCTGCCTGGTTTTGGTTCCTAGACTCATGCCCTAAACCTAGCAATGTGGGAGTCAGTCAATCTCTGTTATTCCACCAGGTGTTTTGTGACTGCTTATCTGCTAGACCCTGTACAAGGGGCCTTCAAATATTCGCTAGTGTTTTCAACAACCTTAAGAGGTGGCTTCTCTTCTTGTGCCTCATTTACACCCAAGGAAATCTCTTATTTTGCCCATTTTACATATGAGGAATGGAGGCTTGGGGGTGGGTTTTCCCAACTTCCCCAAGTTCACAAAGTTCATGGCCACAACACTGAACTCTGGCCCATCAGATTCCGGAGCCTGGCAGGCTAATTACTGAGTTACACCCTCTCTCCCCCGCCCCCAAACGGAGGAAGAAACCATAATCTTTACTTAAAAAACAACCATTTCCATCAGGTTGGGATAAGGTGAGCGTGACCTTGTTTCAAGCCAGGCTATAAAACTAGGACTTGGTTTTAGATGTGGTTCTGAGCAGTTCCCACTGCTGAGGTCTGCGGGATGGACGGTGGGCGGAGCGTCTGGAGCTCGTGGGCATCCTATGGCCCAGTCTTGAACTTGGCTTCTACCTCACCTCCACCTGGGCTTGGAGTGGCCTCCCTCAGGTTCACTACTCCTGCCAGATAACACCTTCCCCTGCTGCTTAACTCCTCTCTGCTGTGTGTGCCCCAGCTCCTGTCCTGGGGCCAGCCTGGGGCCTAGGTCTCTCCCCCTCCCCTTGTCAGCATCTGGCTGGGCGGGGAGACAGGCAGTGCTCGGGGACTGCTGGGCGCAGAGGAGGAGGAGGAGCAGAGTGGGGGAAAGAACAGGGGCAGGGAGGAAGCCAAGAGCAGTTGATGGTTGTTGAGTCAGACTTCCACTCTGCAATGCACCTGCTGCTTGGGACGTGGGACGAGTGACTGACTCACCCGGGGGGCCCCGCTTTCCTCAGGTGAAAATTCAACTCACCTGCCACACCGAAAGCACTGAAGTAAATGAGTTCCTTTTCCTTCTTTTTGTTCTCCTTCAAAAATGTCAAAACATACACCCCAAGGTGTATTTTAACATTCTAAAACTCTACGGCTTCTCAAATTGCCTGTTTTTCCCGCACGTGGGACTTCCCCTCCCCTAGACGGGACCGTCAAATGCTAGTCTGCCATGGTCAGAAGGGGCCTTGGCATTTTCCCGGTGAGGAGTCCCGGCGTGCCAGTGTCTCTAGGGGAGGCCCGTCACACGGTGCGATCAAGTCCCAGACCGAATGCGGGGAGGATGGCAAAACGCAAGCAGGCCTCCCATGCAGCCCTGTCCAGTCTGCAGTGCATCTGCAGCCAAACAGGAGTATCTATCAACGTATTTGTGTGATTTCTACAGCTTTTCTAGAAGGTTTATTTGTCCATCCGAACTTCAGCAAGAGTGGAGCCCAAGCGGAGAGGGGTGGGAGGGTGGCTGCTGGTCATCTCTCTGCTGGGTGTCGGGGCCGGGAGCAAAACAAGAGCAGGGGGCAAACAGGAGGCCCCGGCCTGGCCGGGAATTTCCTGGCAATCGCTTTGGGGCAGGGGGAGGGGAGGGTGAGCAGCTGAGCGATGGTGGGTGTGTCCTTGAACCTCATAGGATCTCTGCGTCCTTCCCTGCAGAAGAGGAGGAAGGACACCGGCCTGGGTGGTGCATGGCTATCACTAACCACAGAAAAGCAGGATCTATTCTCAAGAGGAAAAAAATCTCCAAGGGCAGGAAGCGCAATGTTAGGAGCATGGGCTTTGGAGCAAATTTTAGAAACCGTTTGTGCTCTAAGTCCCTAGAAGGCTGTCAGGCAAACTCACAGTTTGGTTTAGTGAAAAGAAAAGGCCGAAACACAGTCAGACAAAAATCAAACAAAAATGTCTGTTTCCAGTCTTAGAGCACACACAGTTTCCGCAGCTCGGCTCACACTACCTCACCCCGGCGGCCTCGAGGCACCACCGCTCAGAGAGCCTGGTGGCGCCACCAGCCGCATCGCAGCAGGGCTGGCGCTGGCGGTTAGCTACCTTCAAATCCCGCGGCAAAATCAAGATAACTCATCCCGTCTTTCTTATATCCTATTTTTGCAGTCAGCCGAGCGAGCTGGTCGTCGTCCATGGGCATTCCGCTAGCCTCTAGTACCTGGCAAGGCAGAAAGGGAAGGGAGAGGCCGTTAGGTTGTCGAAGGCTCCCTGCTGTCTGAGCCCCTCTGGCCCCGAAGCAGGCTCGCACCACCCCGGCCCCTGGGCTCTTGCCTGTGATTGTTACTCGGCTGCCTTCACCCACAGGCTCCCTGCGGGCGGGGCCCTGGGAGGGTGGCTCCCTGGCCCAGTGCACGGTTGGTTTGTTGGGCGAGTGACTGAACAAAGGAGTAGGTGGGCTCCCGGCTTTGGGCTCAGTGGGCCGGCCCTGGGGGTTGCGGTCGGTGCTGCAAACCTTTCCAAGGTACCCAAATTCACATCTGCAGGGGACTAGCCGTGAGTTTCCAGTCACCTAAAGTGAGATTTATATTTACATATATCCCAGGAAACACGAACAAAGGATAGCAACGTGGTTTGGGGAAGGAAAACTAAAAAAAATTTTTTTTTCAAAATTTATTTTTTTTAAAATTTTATTTATTTATTTATTTATTTCAGTGTTACAAGATTTCATTGTGATCCAGTTTAAGCTGCAAGCTATTGCATTTTTTTGTGGGGGAACCATGGACCCTTCTCTCCTCTCCTCATATGACTGCACTCACTGAAAGTCCTCCACAGTCCCCTTCTGCCACGTGGAACCTACTGCTTACCAGGGGTTTCCATTGGGTGTGAGTCGTTGGGCGGGTGGAAGGACAAATGAGAAGACGCACTTCCCTGCATTGCACTTAGTGACGTGGAATTATCTAGACGATGCCTTCCGAGGGGAAACTCATTAGCTGGGCTGTTCGAGGAGCAGATGATGCCAGGACCCCCTGTCAGTGGCCAGTAGATCAACAACCTGGCCAGTGTCACCTGCCTGCAGGGGAACCCCCAGAAGGGATGCTGAGGGGAACAGAGGACAGAAGATGCCATCCCCGCTGCTCTCAAAGCACCACAATTAAATTAGAAAACATGGGCTTTCTTCCAGAAAAGGACACTGAATCACACTTGGAAATGTTTGCATTTAAGGGCCAAAGACATCCAGGATGGCTGAACTTGCCTAGACAGATGTCAGGGAGAGCAGAGAGTCTGGAGATGGGTTTTGAAGGAAGGGTCTGTCTGTGTTTTCAGAGGGGAAGGGGGTGGGGAATACACAGACCAGCCATTCACATAGGTCAGGGGCTCTGATGCCACAGGAGTCTAAAGTAATTGAAGAGCAGAGGACAGCAGGGTCAGCATACACTGACTACATTCTGTGGAGGAAGCTGAAGGGGAAAGGAACAGGAGATGAGAGAAGACAATGCTCATCACCACCATCATCATCATCACCACCACCACCACCATCACCACCATCATCATCACCATCACCACCATCACTATCATCACAACCATCATCACCATCACTATTATCATCATCATCACCACCATCACCACCATCATCATCACCATCACCACCATCACTATCATCACAACCATCATCACCATCACTATCATCATCATCACCACCATCACCACCATCATGATCACCACCATCATCACCATCATCATCATCACACCACCATCAGCATCATCATCACCACCATCACCATCACCATCATCACCATCATCACACCACCATTAGCATCATCATGATCACCACCATCATCATCACACCACCATCAGCATCACCATCATCACCGTCACCACCACCATCACCACCATCAGCACCATCACCATCATCACCACCATCACCAACACCATCATCACCAACACCATCATCACCACCATCACCACCACCATCATCACCAACACCATCATCACCACCATCACCACACGTCATCCTCATCATCACCACCATCATCACTATCAACACCATCATCACCAACACCATCATCGCCACCATCACCACACATCCTCCCCACTATCACTATCATCACCAACACCATGATCACCATCATCATGCTTATCGCCTGTTCCATGCCAGGACCGTGCTGAGGTCTTTACAGATACAGAGCCTTCTCCCTCAGGCTCTTCAGACTAGAACTGCAGAATGTAAACCCACACAGCTGCAGCAGGCTATCCACAACTTGCGTGCAGTCATTGGTTCTTTCTGTTTGGGGCATCCTTCTTGGTGTGCGGGACTAGGGACCCAGGGAGCTGGCACCATTGACTTGCTCTCATTCTCACTATCGGTGTCAGTAATGAATGGAATGTGACAGTGGCTCACTGTATCTGTACCAGTCCAGTTGGTCAGGCCCTGGCCTTGGTTTGGCTTGTGTGTGTGTAAGTTAAAGTAAACAAGCTGCAGGGTGTGTCTGGTGCAGGATCGGAAGCCGAGCGAAAAGGGAAGGGAATGCAGGTGCAATGGTGTTGCCTGCAGGGGCTCAGTGGAGAGCAGCACTGGAATCCAAGACGATCCCAAAGGCCCGCCTGGGGACCCGAGCAGGCGGCGCTGGCTGGGAATTGGGACAGCTCTGCGCCATCTGCATGTGCACCCCGTCCCAGTTCTGCGGGGGTGCCTGGCCCAGCCCGGGATGGCATGAGTATTTGGATGGAAAGCTGCGGCCCACACAGAAGGACTCAAGCGGCAGGGGGACCGTGAAACGGATAGATTGGTTGCTTTCTTTGAAAAATAACTTTATATTTTGAAAACAATTACACATGAATTATTCATTGCAAATTCCTCCTGCTCCGTCCTTTCACAAAAACATATGTAACGGATAGTCAGGAAATGTCTGCAGGCAAATGTTTCACAGCCTGGAGGCTTGTGAAGCTGCAGAGAGGTTAGGCATGCCTTGAGCAGCCTGTCCAGAGGTTGTGGGCGTGCCACCCCCGACAGGCACAGAGCCGCACGCAATGCAAAACCCGGCAGGCGTGCTCGCCGGAAGAGGCACCAGGCACTTTCCAAACACGCGTGTCTCTAGAGCTTCCCCTTGCACACTCTCATTTCTAAGATGGACACAGCAGCACATCAACTAGATTTACCAGGACCCTTGGAGGCAATCTACCATACCACGTAGGCCTAAAGTCAGCATTTATAAAGCAGATTTCAAAACATTTAACCATTCAAGTCAAGTCCTTTGGTCTTTTCTAGGAGGCATCTCCCTAAGAAAGTTCTCAAAGAGGGACAATCCATGGCCTGGCATATTCTGATTCGCAAAATCGTCACTCCGGCCACCTCTGGGGTGTCCCTCAGATTGCAGACTGGCTTTTCCTCAAGAGGCCACATCATTCCAAGGAAACACTGCCGGCTCTCTTGGTGAAGAAGACAGGTGTCCCTGAGTAGGTGCCCACAAGGAGAAGCTGCGTGAGTGACCCGGTCTTTCCCAGCCCAACCACCGCAGAGCATCCTGGGAAAGAAACATCCACCCATCTCTCGTGTAAGGAATACTTGTTCACTATGCCTCTTTGCATCACCTTTTTGGTGGTTGCCTGGGAAGTATAATATATACTCCTACCCTTTTGCAGGCTATTCAGAATTCATACTGAACCACGTCACATAAAATGAAGAACCCTCGTGACCATAGAGTCCTTACCCGGCCCTCGTCCTCTAAGCTATTATTGCCACTTGTTCAACATCTACATGGATTATAAGCCTGAGACAACATGAAAATGTTTGCTTTAAGCACTCACATTCATTTTTAAGGGATTTTTCCATTAATTGAGAGAGAGAGAGAGAGAGAGCACAGAGGGAGAGGGAGAAGCAGATTCCCCACCGAGCAGGGAGCCCAATGCGGGACTTGATCCCAAGACCCTGAAATCATGACCTGAGCCGGAGGCAGATGCTTCACCGACAGAGCCACCGAGGTGCCCCCAGATGCATATGCTTTAATTACCAAAAAATAGCCTTCTATATTTCATTGGATATGTGCCGTTTCCAATGTTCCTTATTCCTTCTTGGGCATCTGAGCTCCACCTAGGATCAAAGTCCTTCATCCTGAAGAGTTTCCTTCAGCGTTTCTTGCAGCGATAAAAGCCCCTTGCATGAGAACACGACCCGTGGCGGGTGCGCCGGGGACAGTGGCTCAGGTGTGAGAGTTTAAGCTGGCAAACGTCTCGACCAGAGTTGCAGCTCTGACCGCCTCACGACAAGGACCAGAGCCGGCCTCACGGCTGTCCACACTCCTTCCTGCCTCCAGGTGGTGATGGAAACTTCACAGGTGTCATCGAGACGGAGAATTTGACCAAAGATCTACAAGGTATCGGTCACCGTACCAACGTGACTTTCACACGTTATCTTAGTTAAACCTCGCAGTGCTCCTCAACGAAACATGACCGGTTCCATCTTAAAATGAGGAGATCAACATTTGGGAAGAAAGCTAAGTAAGCCACCTGTTTCCTGGAAAGACACGGCTGTAAGTGGCAGAGCGAAGGTATGGACACATGCTGGCGGGACACCGCGGGACAGGAGCATCCTGTGACACAGCTCTGGGAGAGCCTGGTGGCATCCACTCCTGGCTCACCTTTTATAGACGAAGAGCCCGGAGTCCAGGGGAGCACGGGAGTAGTGTGCAAACACCCCAGCACTCAGGTGCAGGTTACTGCCCAGAGAGGCTTGGTGGCCAGTGACAACAATCCAGCTCTGGTGACTGAGTCTAGATTCACAGTTGAGGTTCGGGCTCTAGAAATAACAGGCAAAGGCGGTGTCTTCTGCACAGCAGCATGCTGGGAAGCAAGTCACTCCCCATTCAGATGACACAGCCTGCGTAGCCCACAGAGGACGCCGTGGAGACTGGGTGTGGGTGTCCCCTAAGTCTCTAGGTGCCACATCTTTGGGACAGGGTTGCAACAGAAACAGGGACTCCATGAGCCAGCTTCTTCCTGACAAACCACCCAAAGCCCAGTGGCTGACACGAAAACAAGCATTTATGCTCACGCTCATCGAGGTGAAGGTCAAGTGCATTCTGGCGGCTGTAAGACAGGTCTGGCTAGGTGATTCAGGCTGTGGGTTGACTGAGCTTGGCATCAGGCTGCAGGCTGGGTTTAGGCCATTTATTCTGGAGATTTAACTGAAGGGACAACAGCTGCCCTGGGAAAGCTCTTCCATAAGCAGATCACTGGGGCACAAGGCCAAGCCAAAGCACACAGCAGATCTAAGGCTGCTGCTCAGGTCACATCTGTCGCATGCCGCATCAAAGAAAGCCACACGACCAAGCCCGACGTCCCCAGGTAAGGGAAGAGTCCACCGAGATGGTGGAGAGAGGACAATGACAGGTGCACGAGCTCTGAGGGCCTTTGCAGCTCTTTACGTCTATGAAATTCCATAAACTCGGTGGCAATGTTGTGACCACTGGAAAGGTGCCATGATTATGATCTGGTAATCTACACACCTCAAATCTAGAAAATTCTAGTCCATAGGCCAAATCTGTCTGGTCCACCTAATTCTACCTAATCCTCTGGTGACGGTCCTGCACTACTTTCTCAAACCCAATCCTTCTTCCCACCTTAGCACCCACCTCTGAACCTCCATACAGAGCAGTGGCTTGTCAACAGCCATCACCGAGTTGTAAAACAGTGGTTTTTCTTTTCTCTTTTGCTGCAGGCAGGATGATGACAATGATGATTTGCTTTAGACTTTTATAGAAATAATTATCCCCATAGACCCCAACAAGACTAAAAGTGTGTCCTGATGGCTCGAAGGACAAAATGCTAAACCAAGATTAACCTTCAAAAATGGTGAAATGAGACAGCCTCGGTGTGATCTGACAGCTTTTCAATGTCAAGGGGAATTCCAGGTGTAGCGAGTAAATCGCCCAGACACGTAATTCTAGAGGCAAATATCCAGAACCCGCTCGTTCTTGCATACATGTGTAAAACCTTCGAGAGTCTCGTGGGCAGATGAGTAGCAGATTGTGCAGATGGAAGATAAGAGCAGATGAACCATTCCTCCTTCAGGGGACACTGTTCTCAAGCCCTAGGGTCGGATCTGTTGTCCAAAGGGCAAGTGGGTGCAAGTGGCGAGGCCCAGAGCTGAGCGCCAAGTCGAGTGCGGCAGAGAAGGAGACACCGAACCGCCACACTCCCCTCGGGGATGACAGGCTCCATCCTCCCTTCTGCACATTCCATTATGTTCTCTCTTCTGGACTTCAAAAGCACATTTTTATATCTTTAGGGTAAATACCCAGTAGTGCGATTGCTGGATCGTAGGGTAGCTCTATTTTCAACTTTTTGAGGAACCTCCATACTATTCTCCAGAGTGGCTGTACCAGCTTGCATTCCCACCAACAGTGTAGGAGGGTCCCCTTTCTCCACATCCTCGCCAACATCTGTCATT
>CM053611.1:104606145-104627735 GCA_028646535.1 Procyon lotor
GGGGGGGGGGGCGGATAGGGTGGCTGGGGTGTGGACGTCAGGGAGGGTATGGGTATGTGCTGTTAAGTGCTGTGAAATGTGTAAGCCTGACGATTCACAGACATGTACCCTGGGGCAAATAATACATTATATGTTAATAAAAATTTTAAAAATTAAAAAAAAAGCACATTTTTATACATAAATTAAATGTCAGTCCAATTGTGATCCTAATAATGCGTTTAGGGGGATCCTAATAGTGCAAACGGATAAAGTTTACGGGGATAAATATAAACATGGCCTCAGAATAGCCAAGAAAATGTGAAAAGGAATAAAAATGAAAAAAGATCAGTTTCTCTAAAAAAAAATTGCATTGATACAGAAAAGGTGTATAGATCAGTGTAACAAAATGAAAATTTCCAGACTTAGACCCAAATATAATGAGAATTTCACAGATGACAATCTGGTGGGGAAATACAGAAGAACCCTATCTTATACCATATACAAAAATTAATTCCATATGGATTAAGCATTTCATTAAAAAAATAAAACAGTAAAAATTCTTGCAAGAAAGTTTAAGAGATCACCTGTAAAATATGGGCGGGGAACCTGGGGGGTAGAGTCATGACACTTTATTAACCAAGACCACAAACCCAGAATGTTTTTATGAATTTTACATTTAAACCAACATTCTGGGGCACCTGGGCGGCTCAGTGGGTTAAAGCCTCTGCCTTCGGCTCAGGTCATGGTCTCAGGGTCTTGGGATCGAGTCCCGCATCAGGCTCTCTGCTCAGCAGGGAGTCTGCTTCCCACCCCCCTCTGCCTGCCTCTCTGCCTGCTTGTGATCTCTCTCTTTGTCAAATAAATAAATAAATAAAATCTTAAACCAACATTCATCTGTCTATATCTTACTTGTCTTACTCATGCCTATATTTTTACATTAATTTTTTAAATTAACATATAATGTATTATTTGCCCCAGAGGTGCAGGTCTGTGAATCATCAGGTTTACACATTTCACAGCACTCACCATAGCACATACCCTCCCCAATGTCCATACCCAGCCACCCTATCCCTACCCCCCAACCCCCCAGCCACCCTCAGTTTGTTTCCTGAGATTAAGAGTCTCTTCTGGTTTGTCTCCCTCCCGATCCCATCTTGTTTCATTTTTTCCTTCCCTACCCTACACAATCCCCCGCCCTGCCTCTCAAATTCCTCATATCAGAGAGAGCATATGATAATTGTCTTTCCCTAATTGACTTATTTCGCTCAGCATAATACCCTCTAGTTCCACCCACGTTGTTGCAAATGGCAAGATTTCATTTCTCTTGATGGCTACATAGTATTCCATTGTATATGTAGACCACATCTTCTTTATCCACTCATCTGTTAATGGACATCTAGGCTCTTTCCATAGTTTGGCTATAGTGGACATTGCTGCTATAAACATTCAGGTGCACGTGGCCCTTTGGATCACGACATTTGTACCTTTAGGGTAAATACCCAGTAGTGTGATTGCTGGGTCGTAGAGTAGCTCTATTTTCAACTTTTTGAGGAACTTCCATGCTATTTTCCAGAGTGGTTGCACCAGCTTGCATTCCCACCAACAGTGTAGGAGGGTTCCCCTTTCTCAGCATCCTCGCCATCTGTCGTTTCCTGACTTGTTAATTTTAGCCATTCTGACTGGTGTGAGGTGGTATCTCACTGTGGTTTTCATTTGTATTTCCCTAATGCCAAGTGCTGTTGAGCACTTTTTCATGTGTCTGTTGGCCATTTGGATGTCTTCTTTGCAGAAATGTCTGTTCACATCTTCTGCCCATTTCTTGATTGGATTATTTGTTCTTTGGTGTTGAGTTTGAGAAGTTCTTTATAGATTTTAGATACTAGCCCTTTATCTGGTATGTCATTTGCAAATATCTTCTCCCATCCTGTCAGTTGTCTTTGGTTTTGTTGACTGTTTCCTTTGTTGTGCAAAAGCTTTTGATTTTTTTTTTTTTTAAAGCTTTTGATCTTGATGAAGTACCAGTAGTTCATTTTTGCCCTTGCTTCCCTTGCCTTTGGCGATGTTTCTAGGAAGAAGTTGCTGTGGCAGAGGTTGAAGAGGCTGCTGCCTGTATTTTCCTCAAGGATTTTGATGGATCCCTGTCTCATACTGAGGTCTTTCATCCATTTTGAGTCCATTTTTGTGTGTGGTATAAGGAAATGGTCCAGTTTCATTCTTCTGCATGTGGCTGCCCAATTTTCCCAACACCATTTGTTGAAGAGAATGTCTTTTTTCCATTGGATATTCTTTCCTGCTTTGTTGAAGATTATTTGACCATAGAGTTGAGGGTCTATTTCTGGGATCTCTATTCTGTTCCATTGACCTATGTGCCTGTTTTTGTGCCCATACCATACTGTCTTGATGATTAGAGCTTTATAATAGAGCTTGAAGTCTGGAATTGTGACGCCACCAACTTTGGCTTTCTTTTTCACATTCCTCTGGCTATTCAAGGTCTTTTCTGGTTCCATATAAATTTTAGGATTATTTGTTCCATTTCTTTGAAAAAAATTGATGGTATTTTGAAAGAACTCAGAATTTATTTTTTAAAAAAGAAAAAAAAAGGAAGACAGGAAAGAAGACAAATATATTTGCTCATACAACAATTAAAACATTTTAATGGAAAAGATAAAAAGACAAATGATAGATTTTGAAAATATATTTATAGTACAGAAAACAAAGCATTCATCAATTAACTAATTCAACAGATTTTTTTGGACATATACATACCGGGTACTGTTGAAGGCACTAGAAATACAAGAGTGAACCCAAGGGCCAGGCCCTATTGAAAGAGTTTACATATTGTACTGAGTTGAATTACGTCCCCCCAAAAGATACATTGAAGTATTAACCCTGGTTCTTGTGAATATGACCTTTGATGGAAACAGGGTCTTTGTGGATGTGACCAAGCTAAGATGAGGTCATACTGGATTAGGGAGCGCCCTCAATCCAATGAATGCAATTCTGTCAGAGGGAAATCTATACCCTCTGTACACAGAGAGGAAGCACCAAGTAAAGACAAAGACAGAGACACCAACGGAAGACATCAGATATTGGAGTAATGGCAGCTACAAAGCCAAGGAATGCCAAGGACTGCCAGCAACCAAAAAAGCTGAAATAGCCAAGCAAAAGAAGGATCCTCCTCCACAACCAGAGGGAGCATGGTTCTGCTAACACCTTGATTTGGGACTTCTGGCATCCTGAAGCATTCTCTGTGAGAGAATAAATTTCTGTTGCATAAAGCCATCTAGTTTGTGGTAATTTGTTACAAAGCCCTAGGAAACTAATGCACATATATGTGCTCATTTAATTCTAATAACAAGCCTCTGATGTAGCTACTGTGATTTCCATTTTAGGGATAAGGAAAGCGAGGCTCAGAGAGGTTTGCCCAAGGCCGCAAAGGTATGTGATTCCAGCTCTGGTGGCCTGGCTCCAGAATTTACACTTTAAATCAAAACATTATAATGCTTTTTGAAATCGATGGGGTTCGTTAAAAAAATATTTATTGAGCACTTATGTGCTGGCCCCTGTTTTAGATGCTGGGGATGAGGCAGAGAATGGAAAAGACACAGATAATTGCCCTTGTTGATGAGCCCACATCTCAGTGAGGGAGATGGGGCTACTGGGAAGCAGTGCTCTCAGGAGTGGACCAGGCTGGAGCTGGTCAAAGGCAAAAGTGTCAAAGAGCTGTAGAAGCTGGGAAGGCAGAGGATGGGGTCTAATTAAGACAGATATAGAGCCTTACAGGGGAGAAAGTTCTAGGGGTCAGAATCCAGAGGATGGATTCTACCAGGGTAAACTGGGAACTCCCAAGTTTCTTATGAGCATAGGATAAATAATGATATCTGTAATAAACATCTCTTAAACATTGACAAGAGGGCAAAAGATGTAAATAGGGAACTCACAAGAGAACAAATCCTAATAGCAAAAAAAAAAAAAAAAAAATCACACATTTAGTCAGGGAAATAAATACAAATTAAAGTTAAACTGAGCTATTACTTTAAAACTACCAGACCAGCAAAAATTTAAAAGAGCTATAATGCCTATTGCTAACAGGGGTTGGAAAAAAAGATACTCTATTACATAGCTATTAGAAGTAGGAACTGCTATAGTGTGTGGTCTTAAAAAGCAAACAGGGGCTCAATTGGTTTGAGTGGGTGGTTCAATTGGTTAAGCATCCCACTCTTGATTTTGGCTCAGGTCATGATCTCAGAGATGTGAGATCTAGCCCCCACATGTGGGGAGTCTGGGGGAGATTCTCTCTCCCTCTCCCCCTCCCCATCTCACCACAATCCCTTTCTCTCAAATAAATAAATAAATAAATAAATAAATAAATAAATAAATAAATATTTTTTTTAAAAAGCAAATAGACATGTTTATAAATATTATGTTAGACCAAGCAATCCCACTCCTGAGATCCCATTCCACAGAAATGAAAACATCAGTATATAGAGACATCTAAAGAGAGATAGTTTAAAGAGATTTTAAAAAGGAAAGGAGAAGTGAATGCTCATCAAAAATGGAATAGTTGATGTTCAGTGTGTTGGAACACTTTTCCTTGTAGAAGATCTATGCTTCCATTGAGAACCAACAAGAAAGTGAGATAAAATACAGCAAAACCTCTCTTTGAAGTAGAGAGAGCAGCTGCAGCAACCAGGACTCAAAGGGACAACAGTCTGGGAAGAGGGGAACCCTCAAAACACTCACTCATGCATTGTGGGAGCCAGGCAAGAGGCTCAGGCTGGGGCTGGTGGCCCAGGCAGATGGTCGTTACCAGCTGGTGGAGAAGCAAACAGAACTTATGATGAGTTCAAGGGACCTGACACCCAAACCAGAGACTTCAACAGATTCCTCATGAGAAGGGGAAGCAGAGAATTAAGCCCAACATTGCCAGTTATGCCCTCAAGATCTTTGCTGAAGCTGCCCTCAAGAATCTTTGCCCTCAAGATCTTTTGCTTTGCTTTGGGAAGCTATGTGGGACAGAAGACTAAGAATCAAGGCATAAAGCCAAATGGATTTTTTTGGTCACCTTATGGTCCTAAGAAAACAAAGGTTGAAGTTCAGGTTTTCTCAGGAGCAAGGGCTCAGAGAATAACCCAAGTTATGAGCTACAAACTTTGGAGGCTACATTAGGAAAAGGAGTTAAAAAAAAAAAAAAAAAAGCAAATGGAGCCTTGAGAAGCTTCAATCCAGTCTCAAATCAACTCGATCCCCAACTGAATTAAGGTCATCAGTCCCCACTCTACCTGACCAGCAAAGGAAAGGGTGCCACTACCTAGAACCTCTCAATTTTCTTAACACATTATCTGACACTTAATAAAAATCTGTCTGCCATGTCAAGAGACAAGGCCATGTGACCCCAAATCAAGGGAAATGAGAGACAATAGAAAAAAATCTACAGGTGACCCAGATACTGGAGTTATCAGGGGAAAAAAAAGATTTTTAGATAGTTATAAACATGTTTAAGAAAATAGAAGTATATGTTGAGATGACAGAAGAAAAGACACAAATATGGAATATATTAAAAATAACCAAATGGAAATCCCACAACTGAAAAAAATACTAAAGTTAAGAATGTTATGAATAAAATTAACCACAGATTAGAAAAATCAGAACACAGGATTAATGAACTGGAAAACAGGTCAATGGAAAATTCCGGGACTGAAGCCCTGAAAGAAAAATAGATAAAAGTAGATAAAAGAGTCAAATATAAGTGAGATACTGTGAACAGGGTCTAACATACATAACTGGAGGCCAAGAAAGAGAGAAGGGGGCCTGAGTAGAAGGAGAAGAGACAGGGCTAGGAATTTTTCACAAAATTTTTATTAAACACATCAGCCTACAGACTCAAGAAGACCTGCAAACCCCAGCAGGATGCATACTGAGAGAGGCACACCTTAACACATCTGGAAAACTGCTAAAACCCAAAGACAAAAGAAAAACCCTAAAAATGTCTAGAGAAAGAAAAACGTACATTGCATTCAAATGTGCAACAGTAAGACTGATGGTTTATTCATCAACACACCTGCTAGAAGACAATGGAATGATATCTTTAAAATGCCAGCAGAGAGTAACTGCCAACCTAAAATACTATTATTCCCAGGACACCTGGGTGGCTCAGTGGGTTAAAGCCTCTGCCTTCGGCTCAGTTCCTGATCTCAGGGTCCTGGGATCGAGCCCCGCATCGGGCTCTCTGCTCAGCAGGGAGCCTGCTTCCCCTTCTCTGCCTGCCTCTCTGCCTACTTGTGATCTCTCTCTCTGTCAAATAAATAAATAAAATCTTTAAAAAAATAAAATAAAATACTATTATTCCCATCTAAAATATCTTTTAAAAAGTAAGAATGAACTTCTCCTTCCAGGTTTAACTGTGAAGAGATTGGAAGTCATCACTTCCATTGTTACAACAAGAAAAAGGCTGAACATACTGAAAATCAGTAACTTTTCTTAGAGCCATCAGAGAAATCTGACATCAGGAAAGATAGGTGAATATATACAATCACAGCCAAGATCAGCCAACCTGGAGCAGAAGCCACTGTAGCCACAAACTGGTAGGAACATTTATGTGGTAATTTTGACAAACTACTTGAGGTGGAGTGAGGATTAGCTTGAGACTGAGAAACTCCTGGGGGCCCAGTCTTTGGAAGGGGAGTCATACTTTCATGGATTTTACCACCAGAAATTCTACCATGTTCTCAAGGTGAACCTTCCAAGAAGAATCCCTTTATGTGTCAGGCAAATTAAATCCAAATGAAGGAAAGTAAGTAGAAGAAAAGAAATAAGAGATAAGACCAGAAATGACTGAAATAGCATATGGACAAACAATAGAGAAAAATCAATGAAAATATAGCTCATTTTATAAAAAAGATCAATAAAAGTGATAAACCTCTGGCTAAACTATTCAATAAACAAAGAGAAAAATTATAAAAAAATAACCAAAACGAGGAATAGAAAAGGAAACCCTCTTAAGGATCATACCTATACTTAAAGGATAATGAGGCATGAGTCCATACTGATATAAATAAACAAAAAAATTAATACATGGTACAGAAGACACAAATCTCCCATGCAGAAGAATTCCAAATAATTTATGTAGATATTCTCCCCTTAAAGAGGTGGAGCATAATAATTCCCCATTCTGTCATTGTGAGCTGTGCATAGTGACTTTTCCTCAAATAGAAAGAGAAAGAAAAAAGAGTAAGTTTACAGTGGAAAAGCCTGGCAGACAGCTCAGTCAGGTGATCAAGGTCAATATCAACAGTGATCAGCCATGTTGATGGTGTATCCCCTGATAGGATTCAATGAGAAGTGTACTTTACCTCTGTGGTCTTCCTTCCAAAAACATTACCCCGGTCTAATCATGAGAAAAATATCAGACAAATCCCAAGGAGTGACATTCAACAAAATAGCTGGCCAGTAATCCTCAAAACTGTCAAGGTCAGTCAAAAACAAGGAAGTCTGAGAAAGAAACTGCCAGAGTGAAGAGGAGCTAAGGAGATGTGACGACTAAATATAATGTGGGATCCTGGATGGGGTCGTGGACCAGAAAAAGGATGTGAGGTAAGGACTAAGGAAAACAGCATGAAAAACTATGGAAACTCAGAGTTAATTGTTCACATACTTGCATTAGCAGAAGGACAAAAAGAGGCCTTTAGGCAGAATAAGAATGAGTGCAGGTACCAGCACAGAAATGTAAGATGGAAAGAACAAGAGCAAGGGTAGAAATGTAGACACATACGACAGCTTATTTACTATAATAATAATAGTGTCTTGCTGGATTTAATCTAGATGTAAATTTTAAATGCATGACTGCGATAACACAAAAGATAGGGGTAAGTGAAATTAAAGCATTTTTAAATCCACCATTGTTAGGGAAGTGGTAAACATGATGATCTATATTTAACTACAAACTATAAGACAAGAATGCATATTGGAATCGCTAGTGTAGCCTCTGTACGAACGGTAGAAGAATGCTCTCACGGATAAGCTACCAGAGGGGTAAATGGACTAATAGAAATAGTCGAATATTCTAAATAAGGGCAAGAAGACCCACAAGACAGGTGGGTCAAATAGAAAAAATATTAAGATGATAGATATAAAGCCAACAATATTAGTAATGAAATACTCCAAACACAAGACTGACTGAGACAACCTATCTTCTAAAATATCAGCTATATTCTGCCTGTAGGAGACTTATTTGAAATTTAATCACCGAGAAAGTTTGAAGGGTAAGGACAGAAAAGCATACACGATGCAAACGTGAATCAAAAGAAAGCTGAAGTAACTATGTTATTATCAGACAAAAATAGGCTCGAAGGCAAGTAGCATTACTCTGTATCAAGAGTCATGTCATAATGATAAAAGAGATAATTCACAGGAAGCTGCAGCAATTCTAAATCTATGTGCACCCAATAATTTAGCTTCAAAGTGAACAAAGCAACAATCAACAGAATAAAGAAGGATCTTCACTAGACAAATGCACCATCAGATGGGAGACTTCTGACTTCTTCTGCAGGGAGACACACTTCTGCCAATAGCTGATGGAATAATGCACAGGCGATAAGAATACAGACATTCTGAAAAACAGACTTAACGAAATAAATCTAATTGACATACTTAGAAAACTGAAGGACCATGATGGAGTACACTTTCTTTTCATGGGTTCGTGGAACATTTACCAAAATTTTCTATATGTTGGGTCATAATCCCAAGCCTCAGTAGGATAGGTTGAAGTCATTTAGACTTTGGAATTTACTCTCTGATCACAATGTAATCGATTTTAAAATCAATAACAAAAGGTAAATTAGAAAATCCCAGCTATGTGGAAATTAAATAATACACTTTTTAAAATAAGCCATTGGAAAAAAAGAAATCACAAGGGAAATTATAACATATTTTAAACTGAATGACAATGAATGATATACCAAAACCTGTAGATGTGGCTAAGTCTGTACCTAGAGGGCAATGTATAGCCATCGATTCATGCACAAGAGAAATAAAGGCTAAAATCTAACATTTTGTCTCAAGAAATTAGAAAAAGAACAAATTAAATCTCCATCGAATAGAAGGAAAAAAATCATCAAAGTAACAGCAGAAATACACAAATATAAAACAAATGTAAAAGAAAAAGTAACAATAAAGGTTGTTACTTGTAAAAGACTAATAAAACGGACAGACTTTGGCTGCTTCAGGATAGGATGGAGCAATTCCTAGTGTGCTAACATTCCCAGTGAAAACATCTAGACGAGCCCCAGCAATTAGAGGATCATGTGAAGGCATCAGAGAGCCAAGGAAGCCATGAGGTCTGAGGGATTGAAGTTCTCAGATGAGAAGGACCCTTTAGGGGTGAACTGAGGCTATGCAACTGCCTTTTCTCTGGGAAGAGGTGCTGATTCTGAGAGCAGGATTGAGGCTGGGAGACAAGGTTGGGCCAGGCAGGGGCCCACTCAGCACAGCGCTCGCTAGGTCGGTGGCACTAGGGTGGCAAAACCAGGGACCCTGACTGGCTTTCCCTTTCAGATGAGTGCCAGCCGCTAGAACTGAAAGGCCACCCAGGAAGAAAGACTTAAGAACACAAGGCAAAAACAGAAGCCCCGGAGACATGGTCGACTGACACCAGGGGTCAGAAGCTGCTCCTGACCTTGAAGAGCTGGCCCATTAGGGCACAGCCGGAAGCTACGAGAGTCCAATTTGGGCCTCAGGCGAAGGTTACGGCCAGAAAATGGGGAAATACAGACTTCTGATGGTTGTTTGGGGCGTGGTCCAACAAAAATGAACACGTAAGGGACTTTGAACACAGGTCACCCCTTAAAACATGAGCACCACTGGGAAGCTGTTAGGAACACAAAGCTAAAGAACCAGGTCTACTCATCTGGCCCCCACCACCGGTCCTCAAGGGCATGGCGCTTCATCTCCTTCTCCCTGTTTTCTTACCTGAGTCATGAGCCCCCCACCCCCCACCCCCAACAAGGACAGAGAGCCGGTGCTCCATGTGCCGAATCTGATGGGGCCTCAGAGCGAGCATGGGGAACTCCTCTCTGCGCCCACAGAAGCCAAAACGCAACATGATGTCAAAAGCCTTTAAACAGCACAAGTGGGGAGATGACCCCACACAGACCTCCTGCTCTTGGGGTCTCTGATTCAGTGTGCATGTACCTGAGTCTCTTACTACAAAAGTTTCTGTTTGTCCTTTTTTTAAACTTTTTAAAACTTTAGTATGGTTGACATACAATGTCCTGTTAGTTTCAGGTATACATCATAATGATTCAACGTTTTTATACATTACAAAATGATCCCCACGATAAGTCTAGGTACCATCTGTCACCATACAAAGTTATGACAATATTACTGACTATATTACCCATGCTGTACACTGCATCCCCGGGATTGATGTCTCTCATAACTGGAGGTCTGTAGCGCTTAATCCTCTTCCACTGTGTCACCTACCCCCATGGCCCAGGCCTCCCCACCTCCAAAAACCCACAGTTTCCTTTATTTGTGTCTCTTCCTGCTTTGTTTGTGTTTTTTTCCTTTGTCTTTTAGATTCCGCATGTAAGTGAAATCCTATGGTATTTGTCTTTCTCTGACTTATTTCACTTAGCATGATACCCCTGAGATCCATCCATGTTGTCAAAACTGGCAAGAATTCATTCTGTTTGTTCCCAGTATGGCTCTCTAATTTTTTGTTTTTGTTTTTCCCTTCATAAAACTGACCGTAATATACAATATAAAGAGTTTTTAAATATCTGTTTTATTTACCAGAGTTGTGTGCTTCCAACAGAGGGTTTAAAACCAGATGGAAAATATTTAATACTAGACTTTAAAAAAAAATTGAAGTCTCCCCGAGTCACCATAGTTACTTAATTTGCTTATCCATGCCCGAGGCATGAGATGATTGATGGTGTTCATGGGGTTTGGTTTATATCCTGGTCCCTGACCCCCAAGTGGGAAAGACTGATCAGGAAGTGATGCTTAGGGATGGGAGGGGACCAGTTCCTAGCTCTGTGAGTCTGACCAGCCCGCAGAGGGCATCAGAACGCTCTGCTGGAAAGAGGAAGGAAAGCTCACCTTCTTCCCAGTAAGGCAGGTGAGAAGCAAGGAGCCACGGGCACCAAGAATTTGGGGCACTGGGTTGGGCTGTAACACACTCTTGCTTCGCTAATCCACATCTCAGGGGTTCTGTGAGTTTGTTGATGAGCTCTGAAGCCCTCTGTCCCCATGGGCCTCAGCTGGGACTCTGGGAATGGGACTAAGGGGAACAGTGAACCGAACAACATACCGTGTATTTACTGAGGATGAAGAATAGCAATTTACCAATAGGAACAGCCTATTACAGGGAATTAGAAGGTAAAGCCGCCCTCAAATTCCTGATGGATGGAATAGCTCAATTAGCCTAATTATGCAATTAGACTAATCTTGATTTACATGTCCTTGGATGTTCTGTCATTTTATGTTCCCCCATGGGTCACTGGCCCCAAGCAATGAATGTCTGCTTTCTCCATGTCCCCCTGTGGGTTAGTCCCATAGTGAGTGTGGAACAGGCACCCTCAAAATGTTTAAAAAGACAGAGGACGGCAGAGATGGTTACATCTGCCCGCCTGATGTGTACTCCCTCCTTCTCGCTTACAACCAGAACCTTGCTTTTTCTAAAGGTAGTAACATACCCAGCAAAAAATCATGTATTTCTCTCTCCAAGATCTCTGTGTAACAGCCCGTCAATACAGGGAAGCTGCTGAGAGAAGCTTCCACGAAAGCCCTTTTAAAAAAAGAAGAAAGACTTGTCTGGCTCAAGCCTTTTGCCTTCACTTTTTCCCTTCTTTATACCTGAAATGTGTGTGATGGCTGGAGCCCCAGCAGCTATATTTCATGCAGGAGAAGGAGGCTGAATGAGGACAAAGCTAGAAGCAGCCAGGGGCCTCTGAAGACATCGTAGAGCTGCTGGGCTGCCCTGCACAGACAAGATCTGGAATCCTCCTTGCAAGAGAGAAAGAGCATTCCAGATCACCCTGAAATTCGAAAACCATTTCCTGCACCACCACCAGATCTTGACTCGTCATTTAAATACAAGGACACATTATAAACTATGCAAAAGTCACAGGCCATGTGGTACAGCGGCCGGAATGGGCAATGAACCGGGAGAGGGGCATTTCCTAGGAGAGAGACCATGCCTTCGGGCTTGTTGTGAGAGATGATTTAATGTCGGAAGCGATCTACCCAGACCAGGTCTAGCGGCATTCCAGAAAGACCAGTCCCTCCGCCTCCCCCACTGGAAACGACACACTGAACCCGGACAGCGCACTGAGTTTGTTAAGACCCCGACGGCTCTGACTGGTGAGAGGGCTCAATGAGCTGCTGCCGGTCACCTCACGCCCACCGGAAGCTCTGATGTCTTTTATTATTTTTTTTTTAAGATTTTATTTATTTATTTGACAGAGAGAGATCACAAGGAGGCAGAGAGGCAGGCAGGGAGAGAGGAGGAAGCAGACTCCCCACTGAGCAGAGAGCCCGATGTGGGGCTCGATCCCAGGACCCTGAGATCATGACCTGAGCCGAAGGCAGAGGCTTTAACCCACTGAGCCCCCCAGGCGCCCCACTGATGTCTTTCACATTATAGAGAGAGAAGGGGGGGTGGAGGAGACAGGTTATTAGTAAACAAATAAATCCGTAAACCAGACAAAATCTTCCTGACCGTGGTGGTGAAACCGGTAACAGTCCCCAGTAAGGACAGTGCGGGGACTCATTGGATTTGGTGACCCCCAGAGTCCCATCTTACCCCCATCATACCCCGACTTGCCTGTCTCACCTCGGCTCGCCCGTCTCACCCCCGGCTAGCCCGTCGTACCCCCAGCAAGGGTCTGAGGCTTATAGAGACTGACATGGATTCCAGTCCAAGGGCCTGAGCGGCTTACCAGCTGAACAATACTGAGCCACTATCCTAACTCACTCGTAAGCTTCGGTCTCCTCATTTGTAAAATGTGCACAATGTCACGTACACCCTACAGGGTTTCTCGAGTATTGGAAATAAGCCACGTGTAGCAAGGTCCGGAGCGCGGGAGGGACCGGACCCCTGGCGGCGGCAGCGGTGAGCGTGCTCAGCATCGTGTGTCCCAGGGACGGCCCGTCATCGTCATCTCAGCTCTCACTGCTCTTACTGCACTGACACAGTTGTCATTGTCATGTATAAAGATCTCAGAGGAGTTGATTCTAAAGGTTTTGTTGCCACAGGAGTTGAACATCCCCAAACCTTCGGCATTAGGGTGCCCTGCATCAAATCTAATCTGAATTTCTGTTTCTTTCTACAGTGGAAGACCAGCTCTGACCTCACCAGTATGGGAAGCACCTCGATCTATAAACAATCTCTTCAATTAACAAGGAAGTTATCTAGCTACATTACGCTTTGAAGGTATTAGCTTATGAAGGTAAAACTCAGGTTCCCAGTGGACCATTTAAAATCACCCCGGGGTTGTTGATCTCCAGGCTAAAAGGGCGGTCACAACTGGATGCTTCCCAAAAGTTAAACCCGACAAGTCACTAGGGGAGAAACCAGTCAACAACCTGCCCTACTGGGTTCCCAGCGAATCGGTCGTGAAAACAACCAGCAGCTTTTCTCCCTGCATCTTGGCCCTGCCCTTTGGTGGGTTCTTTTTCCCTTTGCCCTCACCGTGGGCACATCCTCAGAAGGCAGGGGAGTGTGTGGGAAGCCAGGAGACCAGAGAGAGAGGGGGGAGGTATGCTGTCCCCCCTGTGAAGCACGCAGAGACCAACTGAGCACAGAGCTGCCCCCCCCCAGTCAACCAGAACGCAGGGAAGCTCCAGGGGCTGGGGAGGGGGCCAGGGTGGGCTTGGATATCACCACAGACAGGTGGGAAGCAGCATCAATCGAGGAATCCCGATGGGCTTCTGAAACACCTGCCTCCCTCGGTCCCCAAGTGGCATCCATTCTGGGCTCCACTGGGGATTCTAGAGACTTTTCAAATTCATCCAGTGTTCAGTCAATATTAGGCTCGGCTTTGTGCCAAGCACCTGGGATGCCTCACTGTCTGAAAAAGAGAAAAATGTCTGCCTTTGGAGCATGTGATTGAACGGAGGAACTCAGGTGGACAACAGAATAAAGATCTCAGTGAGCCGAAGGTCTTTCTTCTTAAGTACAACATGCATGGCAGGAGGTGAGAAAAAACTGGGGTAAAGGAAATCGAGGTGGGAGAGCAGGTTGTATTTGCCCTGGGACTGTCAGGGCCGCCTCGAAGTGCAGTTGGACAAAGGCTTGGTGGAGGTGAGGGGGACAGTCACACAGCTGTCAGAGGGACACCCTCCAGGTGGAGGGGACAGCCGGTGGCAGGCGGTCAGAGCAGGAGGCTGGTGTGGCCGGAGCGAGGTGAGCGACGGGTGGATGGTGAGAGTGGAGGTCAGAGAGGCAGTGAGGGGCTCAGTTGTGCTGGACCCTCCAGGCCCCGCTGGGACTCTGGTTTATATTCGCGCAAGATGGCGGCCACGGGAGGGTTCTGAGCAGGTGTGACCCCCTCTGGAGTGGGCCTCCAGACCCGCTGGAGTGGGACTCCAGTTGCTGGGTTAAGAACACACCACAGCAGGGCAAGGGCAGGTGCAGGGAGACCACTGAGTGGCCGGAAGTGGAGGAGACGGGACGGCGATCGTTGTGTTTTGGGGTGACTTTCAAGGGAGGCAACAGGCTTTGTTGATGCACTGGGCATGGGTGTGAGAGAAAGAGAAGACAGTCAAGGAGGACCCCAGATTGGAGCCCTGAGCGACCCCAGATTGGCTGCCCTTGAGAAGGGGGGGCTGCTGGCAGAAAGGTCCTGGTGGCGAATCGGCCACCTCCAGACGCCCACGTGAAGAGGCTGAGTGGGCGGGCGGGCACCAGAGACTGAAGTTCTAGGAGGGTGGTCTGGGGGGGAAGGAGAGATGCCATCAGGAGAGCCACCGGCTTAGCGACGGCAGAGAAGGCCTAGGACGGAAGGACGTGCGGCTGAGCTTCCAGACCTGTTCGCAGGGGGGCAGAGGAGAGCCGCTGCACTCGCCGTCCGCCGCCTGGGGCAGGGGTCCCCGCTTTCCTACCACCTGCCGCCCTTCTCTATGGCAACCCCTGAAAAATCCCTGAAAACCCAGCAGCAGCCTAGTGGATTCTTGATCCCTGAGAACCTATGAACTGATTCCATGAAGTAAGAGCACTGAGCACCGTGATCATTCAAGGCTTCTGGGCACGAGGAGCTTGGGGGCAAAAGAGTCTGGGACAAGGGCCCCAGGAGGCGGGGAGTCACACCCACTTACCACTCTCCGCCCAGCTGAAACCGATCACCAGGGTTATCAATGACTGTGCTGGACCCCGGCCCGTCCCCCACCCCCCACCCCCAGGCGGACACCCCACTCTCTCCTCCATCGGCCTCAGGGAGGCTGCCCGCCCAGACAGAAAATAAGCACAGAGCCTAGTTCAGCACCTGGCACGGTGGGGACCGGCGGTGGGGGGGGCGGGGTGGTGGTGGTGCAGACACTAGATAAATAGTAGCTACTAACATAATCATTCTCTTCTTGGAAATATATTTCATTGCCTTCTTCTAAATTTGTCCACACAGACACTGCTACATATTAACGGAAATGCTTTTCCTTAAAGTAGCTGAAGACGATTAGCTAGAGGGGTCGTAACAGGAATTTTAAGCACTCATTTAAATTAATTCCTTGAGAAGTCTATGCAGAACCCTTCAAGCGGAGGCCTTTCCGGCAGAACCTCCCAGTTCCCCTCAGCACTGTGAGCTTCCCGCTCCTGCTGCCAGATTCCTTTTTTCACTTTCTCTAGGACACACCACAGCTCTGTTATCACAGCATCACCGGAACTCCTCGCGGGCAGGGAAGGGGTCCCCCCCCCCCTCCCCGAGCAGCTTTGCTTCCCACCCCCTTTCTGCTCCAGAATGTACTGGAAGTGCGAGCCAGGTACTTTGCGGGCCAAACACCACATCCACGAACACTCTGGAAAGTTTAAATATCAAAAACTAGCCACATCCATATCAAAAGTATTCTCTGAAGGAACTTGCCAAAGGCATTCGGGGTCAGAAGAATCCTTTTACACTGTTCAGAGACGCCATGAAATGGATCTGCTTTGCCCTTAAGGGAATAAATCCCTTGCTGAAAACGTACCGCCTATCTTTTAAGGCCAGTTAACAAAACCGTTGAAACTTCGCCAGGAACGAAAGAAACACAGAGAAACCCATTCTCTTACCTTCTTGAAGTCACGCACTTTAATTTTGCCAGTAGGTTCCTTGCTGAGGTCAAGAAACGTTTTTCGGAATGCTGGGTCCTGCTGCTGTTTATGGTTTTTGAGTTTTTCAGTCACTTCATCCTTGGTCATACTCTCGGTCGGGATGCTTCTGTCCTCAGCGGGCTTGGTTCTGAAATCACATCAGGCATTTAGATCCAGCAGAGCGCTTCCTAGAGACCTCACTCCGTGTGGATTCAACCCAGGACCACGAGGAGGTCCACCACCCCCTTCCCCCGAACCGCAGACACATGGCGTGGCTTGAGAACTTCTTACTGGGTTCCAGAGAGACCCGCAGCACCGAGTCAGGAGAAAGCTCTCGGTGTGGGGCCCGTGTGGGGCCTGTGTGGGGAGCTTCAGGGCCCTGAGTATGGTCATCCTTGTGCTGAGACTCCCCGCTGTGCTTGGAGCTGGCCGAGTAGGGTGCGTGACGGGCCATGGTGGGGAGAGTAAGTATTTGAGTGAACTGGGAAAAGGAAAAGTCAGAGCCCACGACAAAGCTTTAAATAAAATCGGCTGTTTTGTGGTAACTAGGACAAAAAAGTCATCGCACACTCATGGGAAGGGAGGGAAGTTCACAATTACTCCAAGTTGATTTATATAATCGGGCAGATTTATAAAATCTAGATTTTATGCGATATGCTAATAGTATGCATGGGGGGGGTGTGTAATTGAGAATAATTATTTCTTCAGCTCTCCCAAAGTCTCTGGGACCCCGCAGGAGTGGGAGGTTTCAGGGCGGGGGTGGGGGGACGTGGGGGAGAGCAGAGAAAGGACTTCTCTCCTACTGGGTCTGCTTGAGCTTTGAGGAGCTCTGCAGGAGTGCACCCATTTTATAAAACGTCTAATTGCCATTACTTCTTCTACTGGTTTTAGGAGGCAGACACATCTCATCACAGAATATCTAACCTTTCTCTTAAAATACCATCTTTCTGCCCATTTATAAAGCAGCTCCCATGGAAATGCCCAGATATTCAAATTTCATTAGCGCAGCATTAAAATATTCCCACTGCTCTATACTTAGGAACTTTTTAAAGGGAAATGACAGAGTGAAGCCTGCTGAATAGGTCTACATTTTACCTTTCCTTGTGGATGTATTATAAGCCATGAACCAGCAAGTTAAAATAATATCTTTTCATTAGACTAAACCTATATTTTTCAAAATGAGGACGGGCTAGAATATTCATCAGTCCTGATGTTTAACAGATTTGCTAGGCATGTTTTACTGTTACAATTTCAATTTGGTGATCATTTGAATAATTCTATCACTCATGTCAGAAGATGTTAACTGGCTTAATGGCTGTATTTTGCCATAAATATTGAACGGTGGTAAGGAGTCAAAGTGTCTGGAAAAGAACAAACGTGAACGCAGGTATGGAGTGGTTGGGTGGCAGACAGGTTTTCTGGGAGCTGAGGGTTCTGGGTTCTCTTTCTTTTTAAATTTTTTATTTAAATTCAATTCAGTTGACAGTGTATTATCAGTTTCAGAGGTAGACCTTAGCGATTCGTCAGTGGCATATGACACCCAGTGCTCATCCCAGTATGTGCCTTCCTTAATGCCCGTCACCCATTCCCCCCACTCCCCCCACTCCCCTCCCCTCCCCTCCAGCACCCCTGTTTGTTTCCTAGAAGTAAGCGTCTCTCAAGGTTTGCCTCTCTGTTTTTATCTTATTTTATTTTTCCTTCCCTTCCCCTCTGTTCATGTGTTTTGTTTCTTGAAGGTCCTGGGTTCTTCACCCAGCATGGCCACCAAGTCTGTGAATAACCTGAGGCCGGTCCCCAGACCTCTTGGACCTCAGTGTTTTTGCTTCCAGAACTAGGAGTCAACCCAATCATCCCAAAGATCTCTGCTTGCTCTCAACGCCCCTGACCCTCATCACTGTATTCACAGTTTGCCATTTTTCCTCATTTAAATAATAAGTATTATAACACTCAGTCAACAAATACTGACCACCGAGCCCACTAGAGGCTCGTGGTTTCAGTGTACGCGCGCATTCTGTTTCGCTTTACCTCTCCGAAACTTCCAGCTGCTGCTGCTGCTGCTCCTCTTTTTGAGAATGTTCACTTAACAGCTGACCCTTCGGACCAGGAGCCAGAGAAACGGTGGGAGGGCCTCTAATTCCCATGCATGCCAAAAGTTTCTTGTAAAGGATTCTTCCTGAAGTAATATCCTGAAACTTACTGCAGAGTCTGAATTTTAAAAATTAGAGCACACCCATTAGGTTGGCTAAAGTTAAAAGGACCAAGCCTACCGCGTGCCGACAGGGATGGGGGTACCCACAGCTCTCTCCCCCGGCAGTGAGGTGTGGAACCGCAAGGCCACTCCGGAAGATACCCAGACTATACGCCTTGGACACACACTCACCCAGACGAACCAGCCCAAGACAGAGACATATGTCTCTACAAAGACTTGCCCAGTATCTTCAGCTTTCTGTGTAAGAGCCAAACACCGGCAACAACCCAAATGTCCCCTAGATGAGCAGCTCCACAAGCCACAGTAAGGAATGGAATAGTACCAGCAACGAAAAGAAACCGGCTATGCATACAGGGAACAATGCGAATGAATGGTATAAAACCCCAGAAAACGTGAAGTTGTTTGCAGTGACAGAATGCACATCAGTGGTTGCTGGGGTTGTGGAAGACATGAATTGCAGGAGGGCACAAGGAAGCTTGGGGCGGGGGAGGAAAATGTTCACTATCTTGATTGATAGCTTCTGATGGTTTCATGGATGTACGCACATGATGCAGACGCTCAAACGTATCATTTAAACATGTACCGTTTAGGGGGCACCTGGGTGGCTCAGTGGGTTAAGCATCCGACTCTTGATTTGGGCTCAGGTCATGATCTCAGAGTCCTGGGATCAAGCCCTGCATAGGGCTCTGTGCTCAGTGGGGAGTCTGCTTGGGATTCTCTCTCATTCCCTTTGCCCCTCCCTCCACTCAGGTGCACATGTGTCTGAGCTCTCGCTCTCTCAAACCAATAAAATCTTTAACAAATAAATATGTGCAGTTTATAGTTTATAAAGAATACTGCAATAAAGATATAACAAATGTAAAAAGATTTTTTTTTTTTAAATTGCAAGTTCGGGGGTGGAGTTGTGGAAGTACCGATACTAAAATTTTGGCATATGCAAATATTTTCGAAAAATGTAGGCAATCACTAACATGACAAGAACTACTTTTCCCCCCAACATGTGGTTTGTTGGTATTCTTCTAATCATAAAAGTTGCACATACTCATTGTAGCAAACTTGATAAAGCCCAGGGACTAAAACAAAAATTCCACACATTTATGAGAAGACACAGGGCAACAGAGAACAGTGGCTATGGGTGCAGGCCCTGGAATCAGCCTCCTTGAGTTTGAATATCAGCTCCACCCCAAGAGTGAAGGCACAAGGTCTGTGGCCCCTTCCAGGACACTGGGGAGGCCCAAACCATTTTCATATGGATACTGGGAAGTCATCTGCCTTTTCCGCCCTGCGCCACATGACGTGTGACCACTGATAGAACGTGTGCTCTGGAAGGCTGTGTTCTCTAACATTTTCCAAGGCTGTGGAAATGTTTCAGGTATAAATGAGGAGCTGGAGTGAGTTTTCAGAGATTTGCTTAGTTTCCTTATAGCTCTTCACTAGCTCATTACCAGTTACCTTTGGTGACACCTGCTATAACTTCTGTAACCTCCTTATCATCCAATAAGTCATGATTTTGAAACCTTCTTGCTTTCTCTGAGCCTACAGGGAAACTCAACAAGGAAGCACACATTCATTTTCTGTAATAACATTTTTCAAATGTCCAATTTTTATTTCCAATCCTAGTGTATCTAGGATTGGAAATAGTGATAGACAGATTCCAATCACTATTAGAACAGTGATAGATACACTCTATATAACGAAAACTTTTTGAGGTCCCCAGTGATTTTTAAGCCCATTCAAGGATTGAGAACCGCCCACCTGGGGCACCCCACCCTTTCTCTGCTTTAGTTTCCTTGTCTATAAAATGCACCCACCTCAGAGGATCACTACCGGGATTAAGAGGATCCACAGAACGCCTTCGCGCTGGGACGGGCTGTAGGTCCACAGGCTCAGCAAACTGCAGCTGTAATAGTCAGCCACGGTTATCCTGCGGCTGCTTCGCGCACAGCGCAGGGCCTTCAGGAAGGGCCGGCCATTGATCTAACTGCTTCGGGCAGTATTTCTGCTGCCAGGCGCTAAGTAAGCACCGTGCTGAGTTTTACAGCTATCACTGTGAACATACTATACACCCTCACCCCAGGGAGAGTGCGCATTCGGAACCAAGAGAACGGGCCATCCAGAAGTGCGGAGGTGAGCGAGAGCTCGGGGTTTCCGATCCGGACATGGAAAGCAGTTCGGTCCGTGTTGAGTGAAGAGCAGCAGCAGCCCAAGCAAGTGTTTCTTGAGCTCCGTGCCTGGGGGAGGGCTCTGCGTCTAGGCTCTCCTTTGACCCTTACCACACTCTCTTAAGTAACATTGGCATGAGGAAATTGGGGCTCGGAGTGGGTACGTAACTTGCCCAAGTGCCCAGCTAGTTCAGGGCTGAGCTGGGATTTGTAACCCAGGAAGTCTGGCCGCAGAGCCCGAGCTCTGGAGGGTGCGAGGATCATGAGGGACCTGGGAAGCCACTCTTAAAAGCATCTGGATGCTTTCCTGATGGCAGCAGGACACCGAGGTGATTGTTCTAAGCAGGGGCTTAACATGGTCAGATCCGTAGTCGAGACAGACAAGCCTGGCTGCGTCACGGAGAATGGATCAGAGAAGCTTCCATCTCAAATACCCAACTGTCTGCACGAACAATCCACTAGATTTCTTTCCTTCCTTCTCATTCATTCATTCCTTCCCTCACTCAACACTTAGAACATCCCTGTGTGTGCCCCAGGGAATGTTCTAGGCCGGGTACTAGAGCTTTAGGCGTGAATCCATTCCTCAACATTGCGTTTCCCATACTCCTCGCGTGCTCACTGGTACCTGCTGGGTCCACCTTGACCCTCTCGCCCTGCGGGGCCTGCTCCGGCCTGCCCCTCTTCCGAGGCCTTGCTTGCTAAGGCAGTAGCTACGATTAGTGTGAGTGCTCATCCCCCTGGCTTCCTGAGTGCCGCCCGAGCCTCCGACTTCCTCCTATTCCCCCCGCCCCCCCCCCCCCCCCCCCCCCCCCCCCCCCCCCCCCCCGCACCGCAGGTTTTGGGCCATCACCCTGACCTTCTCTGCCTCTCTGGCCACGTCACTGATGAGTTGGCGGTGTTCTGCCAGGTCCTACCCCTGCCCTCTCACCTCACATGGGCTACTATCTGCTCCCAGATG
>CM053611.1:104628235-104649439 GCA_028646535.1 Procyon lotor
CGCCCGAGCCTCCGACTTCCTCCTATTCCCCGAGCAGCCCCACCCCCCGCCCCCCTCCCCCCCCCCCCCCCCCCCCCCCCCCCCCCCCGCACCGCAGGTTTTGGGCCATCACCCTGACCTTCTCTGCCTCTCTGGCCACGTCACTGATGAGTTGGCGGTGTTCTGCCAGGTCCTACCCCTGCCCTCTCACCTCACATGGGCTACTATCTGCTCCCAGATGGACGCCTGCTGCATGAAGGCTCAGGCTGTCGGCATAAGGAGAATTGTGTCTGTGCCCAAGTCCTCTGGGACTCTCCTGCTGAAGCTTTCACTCGACTTGCTTACTCCTCTGTGCCTCCTAACTGGGCAATGACACCGAGTCCCATCCTTCTGTCCAGCTGATGGCAGACCGGCCGCCCCCTGCCGTGCCACTGCCACCTCTGTGCCTCCCACCTGTCCCCGTCCTCTCTCCCTGTCACAGTGCTTTCTCCCCACTGGGGCTAGAGCAACCTTTATAGAGTACAGATCTGACACTGTCCCCCACCCCATCCAAGGCCACCTCACAGGCTCCTGGCCCCTTGGGCTGTGCTTCTCCACTACGGCTGCACATCAGAGCTGGTGGGGACATCAATATGACAGTGCCTGGCCCAGACTGCAGACACAGCATGGACGTAGGGATTTTCAGAACTTTCCAGAGGATTCCCAGGTGCTGATAGGGAGCCAGTGCCCTGCCGGATGACCCCAGTTCCCTAGGTGGGTACACATAGCAATTCGAACTTGACGCTGCCTGTCCCTCAGCAGCATCTCCCTGCTGTTCCTTCCTATGTAACTGCCTGCCCCAACGGTCCTCCAGGGCTCGCCACTCACCAGCTGTGCCCCTACTCTCTGGGCTTTGCCCCTCTACCCTACATCCTGAAATGCCCTTCCCTTTCCCTTTGGACTCAAGCATCACATCCAAGAGGCTTCCTACATTCCGTCCTGCCCTACTGTAAGTGAGCGCTCCTCCAAGTTCCCCCAGAGCCGGACTCCCATGGTGGCTTTGTCCGCATCTCTTTCCCTCACATTAGAATGTTCTGGAAATAAAGGGGTTTCTGTTAATTGGTTGAGTAGGAGAGCAGGTATACAGTAGGCACTCCCTAATACCATCTAGGGAGTGAAAGACAAAGTGAAGAAGTGAACTGCCCCGTGGGTCCCCAGTAAGTTGAACCGTCCCTATGGGTTCCCCTCCTCTCCACCGCACATAGCAAAGGCCAAGGCAGCTGAAGCCCCTGCACACTGGCTTCCTGCCCCGCCCAGGCCCCCCGAGCTCCCTCCAGAACCCTCTCTCCGGACTTGTTGCCACTTGTTGCCCCACACTCCAGCAAGCTGGCCTTTCTGCAAACGTTCGGTAAATGGATGAATGCAAACACCAAGCTCTGTGCACTTCTCTGCTCAAGAAGGCCTCGGCCTCACCCTCCTCCTATAAACCCGCCTTCTCCTGCCAAAACCAACCACAGGAAAAATGGGTAACGAACCCTGAACTTCCCAGAAAGGAGACTCGAGTGGCCAACAACTACCAGTAGATTGGCTGTGTCTCCTGAAATCAATGTAATGTCATCAAAGGCAACAAATACAAGATTTTCAACATTCCAGTCAGAAGGACTGAAAGAGAATTAGGGTAACTTTCTTCCCTGCGATTCAGTGGATTTCCCTCTAATCTCTCGGATCACTGTCCACGGCGGGAAGCATGGACCAAACAGCCTGTAAGGTGGAGTTCTGGATGACGAGCTGGAGTGAGTGCGGGCAGGACAGGGGAAGCAGGATTCCAGCTGCAGGTTCTCAAGGTCATTGCGGAGAGGGCAGCAAGCGGGCTCTGGGCCCCGAGGGCAGCCGTGAGCAGGGTGAACAAGACACGCGGCGGGAGGCCCACAGGGGCCTTCAAAAGGTACGGTGCTCTTCTTTCCCTTAAGATTCCTGTCCCCTTCCAGCTTCGCTCAGCCCCCACGAGGCAAGTTTTAAACTAAAGTAAAACACAACTATAATTTCAGCCTCATTCCCACAGGATGGCCGATGGCGGCCAGGCACCCTGGGAGGGAAAAGGGCGTCAGGATTGAGAGCAGAAGAGTCGCAGAGCCCTGGGAGGTGGCGGCGCTCCACGGCCCCCTCGCTCCGTGCCTGGGACTAGGGACTTCACTTCTTCAAACGTCAGTGTTCTGATCCACGGACCCAACAAACAGCAATTATCAATACTCTCTATTGATACTGCAAACGCACACAGGAAAAGTCCCAGGATTATAAAGACTCGATGAAAAACATGAGCTGTAGGGCACCCGGGTGGCTCAGTGGGTTAAAGCCTTTGCCTTCGGCTCAGGTCATGATCTCAGGGTCCTGGGATCGAGCCCCGCATCGGGCTCTCTGCTCAGCAGGGAGCCTGCTTCCCCCTCTCCCTCTGCCTGCCTCTCTGCCTACTTGTGATCTCTCTGTCAAATAAATAAATAAAATCTTAAAAAAAAAAAACAAAACACATGAGCCGAATTAATTCCTTTACCAAAACACTTACTTCAGTAGATGTTCGATTGTTAAAAATGGGCAGAAAATACGCATGATCTTCTTGAAATTATTTCGACTGATGAGCCCTGTGTCTCCGAGGTCATATGACTGCAGCATTCTGTAGAAGGCTTGGAGATTCCTAGTAATCGAGTCCTGAACAATTTCTTCCACCTAACACACACACACACAAAAAAAACCACCTTCACCACGCGGCCCCTTTGTAACCTGGGTGGTGGTGTCCTGGGACCACACGGGAAAGTGTAACTTACTGAATCCCAGGCCAGGAGGAGAGGTGCCGAGGTGTCTCTGCAGGAGGAGAGTTTTCGTATCTAATTGGGAAAGAGAAAGTGTGTAGGTACAAGTCACTCCTAGAGTAGGACCTTTGGAGGCAGACGGATGCAGACTGTCAGCTTTGCCCTTCATTCTCCAATTAACTCTGAGATTGTGAGCAACTGAGTTTGCCCCCGATCCCCATCTGGAAATGGGGATCATAATATTTAACTTGCACTGATTAAAAAAATAAAGTACAATAAACACGAAAAAAAAATCTATCACCTGGCTTAAAGAAATGCAAAATAAAAGAATAATGAGGCGGCGTTTTGGCCTCTCAGAATGGTAAAAACTTAAAACGGAAGCCAATTGCCAGTCGGCAAGGTACCCCTTTGGTAACATTAGACAATATGAAAACCTACACGTCCTGGGACAAGAGTGACCGCCTCTGGGGAGTCTGTTCCCCTGGGAAAGGGCCTGGAAGAAAAACTTACTTTTCACCATGTTCCCTTTTGCATCTTTTGCATTTTGTACTTTACACATATATTCCTCTTTCATTTTATTTTATTTTTTAAGATTTTATTTACTTATTAGAGAGAGAGAGATCACAAGTAGGGAGAGAGGCAGGCAGAGAGAGAGAGGGGGAAGCAGGCTCCCCGCCGAGCAGAGAGCCCGACGCGGGGCTCGATCCCAGGACCCTGAGATCATGACATTGCTGTATGTTCATTCGTTCACTCACTGAGCTATTTGGTGAGTGAGCCTGGCAGCGGGCCAGCCCCCACGGGGATGGAAACAGAACGATCTGTCTTCGTGGAGGCATGACCACATAGTGACCAAGTGGTGACACTGTGACCAGCACGTGTGTGAGGCCAGGGGCTGCCAAACAGGCTTCAGCAGAGTCGTCACGGAGGGTCCCTGGGAAGACACTGGGTGCGCTGAGACCTGCCGAGGAGCATGAAGGGAATCCTGGCAGGAGCCGCAGCATGACCTGGGCGCAAGAGGGACCTGGGGGCACCTGAGGACCCGAGCCCATGTGGCCCACGAGGATGCCGGGAGTCGGTCGGCAGGGCTGGACCACGGGCACCTTGCCAGCCAGGTTAGGAAGACCCGCTTGCTCCTAGAGCCCCGACAGCCCCCCGAGGCTTTTAAGCATGGTGGCTGACAGGATGTGGTTTGTATTAAGCCAAGAGCCTGCCACTTGTCACGAGAGCAGATTGTTTACGTGTCCATATTTTGTCTTTAGAGAAAAAGGATAGCTGTGTGTAGGGCTGCCGTGCTGGCCAGAGGCCATGATTCTCAGGAGCTAATACAACAGGGTTCAGGAAGAGGTACAATTATTCTTTTCTATGTGTGAGGGCCCTGGGACTTACTTTTGAACTAGGGCTCAAGAAGGACCATGACATTGGTTTAGGATGTGGTCACCACCTTGCGCAAGGTGGGTGGTCAGAAAATCACAGTATCAGTGAAAAACTAATTTGTATCTGCTAAAGGAAGTCTGTAACAAACATTTCAGAAAGAATCGGTTCATGCCTACCGCATGCATTACGTGACACTAATCTAATTTTTTAAAAGTTCTTAAAATGTTCAAGTGCTAATCGCTATTGAAGTTATAAAAGCATTTCTAATAATAATACTCTGTCAACTTTTCAAAAAGCAAGTATGGATCACCAGAGGCAATAAGCGGTTGTTTTTTAAAATGGGGAACTGACATAAAAACTCTGAAAATATTGATGAGAACCACAGGAGTAATTCACAAACGTGCCCACGCAAGACATGGTTGCTGGAGGGGCGCCGCCGGCACGGGGCGGAAAGAAGGTACGTCCTGCACACACAGGGGCTCTTGTCCCGGGAGGGGTTTCCAGAAATGCCAAATCTCACCCTTCAATAAGATTTAGATACTGAGAGTTAAAATCAAACAACTCAAAACAGTTAACTCTTACTTAAAATGAAAATTAGAGGCACTTGGGTGGCTCAGTCTGTTAAGCACGCTATTTCTTGATTTTGACTCTCGATTTTGGCTCTCGATCTTGGGTTCGTGAGATTGAGCCCTGCCTCAGGCTCCACGCTCAGTGCCGTCTGCTTGAGAGTCTCTCTCCCTCTCCTTCTGCCCCTCCTGCTGTGTACGCACGTGTGCACACACTCTCTCTCTCTCAAAGAAATCTTTTTTTTTTTTAATGAAAATTAACCCAGCTGAAAAACAGGAAGTCCTTTATTTAAGACTATTTCACCTACCGCCTCTGATTTCACTAAGAATACTTAAGTCTCCCACCATCAACAGAAAATCAAACATGGAGTTGTCATAAAACTCACCTTCAGGCTCTCCTCAAGCAGTTCGTTAAGTGTGTAGATATTGACCCATCCAGTGTCCTCAGGGTCAAGGGTTTGCATCAGTTCTTTGAATTCTGAATCACAGATTTTTACAACCATGCAATTTAGAAGACGGCACAGTTCTTCCCTCGTTATCCGTCCATCAGGTTTCTGAGCGTGAGGATGCATATAAGGGAATTTTTTTAAAAAAGGAAAAGGGAAGGAAAAGCATTATATATCCTAACATCACCGAGTAAAGAGTGAACGCTGGCCAAACAGAATTAAGATGAAGCAAGAGTCCCTTAGGTGGCTGTCACCAGATAACACTGGGAGCCAAGAGCAGGGTGTTGGGTCGGGGCAGGCGCGATGCTGGAACTCCCCAGGGGCTGTTCCCACAATGTTCATCTATTGGGATGTGGGCAGAAGATGGCCCCAAGTGAGGAAAGAGGCTGATCTTGTGGGCCACAGGCCGACGGCCACCTCTAGACAGGCTAAGTGCGGGCTGTCACAGCTCTGCCCGCCCCATCCCTACCTGAGGGCTATGGGGCTCAGCAGCAGAGGGCCCATGACTTCCCGGCAATTCAATTACAACTTGCCAATTTACTAAAAATATTAATTATGCTTATTTTCACTCCCACCAACCTCATTCATTACATAAATGGACAATTACTCAGCAAGAAAAATTTCAGCCATGCTGCATAAAGAAAACATATTATACGCAAAATATGGTGAGGCAAATTCTTCCCCCAGAATAAAAAATTACCAATAAACAAATTAAATATCAAAATGAAAAGATACTATTTACTGGAAAAACGGGAAATAAAGAACCCCTATCTCCCTCACAGAGAGACACTGTGACTATTAATGTGATAAAGGGGCTAAGTCATAAAGCAGTGTGTAAACATCAGCCGTTACTTTGGGGTCCAAAATGAGAAAAAGATATAAGGTCATCTTGGGGAAAATTAAATAATTTAGAGGATATATGCCTGCTTGCTTTTTGGTTTGGGAGTGACCATCAAATTCTTAATGTCCAAGAAGGAAAATTATGATTCTTAATAGATTTACAGCATCACGCAACCTTCACCGTCTGCTCCCAGAACTTTCCAGCATCTCGAAGAAACCTCATGTCCATTTCCTCAACCTAAGGTAACTTGTTTATTTGTAGTCCCTCTGTCTTTGCTTTGTCCTAGGTATTTCAGGTAAACAGAAGCATACGCTATATGCATCAGTACGCATTTGCATCTGGCTTCCAACGCTTCGCATAACATTTCCGAGGTTCATCCAGGACATACCACGGATCACTATTTTGTTCTTTTTTATCCTTGTTATTATTCCACTGTATGGAGGTGCCACATTTTGTTTATCTTACCAGAAGTGGATAAATATTTGGATCACTTCCAGTCTGGAGGTTATGAGTAATGTCGATATGAACATTGGCACACAAGTCTTTGTGCATCGACTTATATTTTTACTTCTCTTTGGCAGCTACCTATGAGAGGAATCACTGGGTTACATGGTGCATTTCTGTTTAAATTTTAAAGAAGTGACCACGTCATTGTTTCAATGGCCCCTGTAGCATTTTATGCTTCCACCAGCAAGACGGTGTTCGAATGTTGCATCCCCACATCCTTGTCACACTTACCACTATGTGGGCTGATTGGTGTCATCCCAGGGCTGAACGTCTCAGTGTGCTTCTGATTTGCATTTCCCTGATGTCTCGTGACGTTGACCATCTTCCCATGTGTTCATTGGCTATTCGTCTGTCTTCTTTGATGAAATGTCTATTCGAATGTTTTGCCCATTTTTTTATACTGGGTTGTCCTCTTACTGAGTTCTAAGAGTTCTTATGTAGTCTACATGCAAGTCCTTTACTGACTATATCATTCCCATACATGTTCTCCCTGAGCATGGCTTATGATTTGAAGCCCAAACTTTTAATTTTGAGAAGTCCAATTTATGGGTTTTTTCCCCCTTTATGGATCATGCTTTTAGCATCATACTTAAGACATCCATGCCTAACCCAGGTCACAGAGATTTATGCATATGCCTTCCTCTAAGAGTTTTGCCATTTTAACTCTTATATTTACATTTATGGTTCATTTTTTAGGTAATTTTTATATATGGGGAAGGTAGTTCATCTTTTTGCAAATGGATATCCAATTGTCTCAGCATCATTGGTTGGAAAGATGAATCTTTCCCCCACTGATCTTGTAAAAGATGAACTGACCATAAATGTCAGCATTTATTTCTGGCCCCTCAGTTCTGTTCCATCCATTGATATGTCTATCCTCGTGCCAGTGCCACAATGTCCTGATACCGTAGCTGTACGAAGATTCAAAATCTGGAAGCTTAAGTGCTCTAACTTCATTCTTCTTTTCCAAGATCGCTTTTGGCTATTCAGCAACCTTTGCATTTCCATATGAATTTTAAGATCAGTTATTTAGTTCCCGCAAAAAAAGCTGGCTGGCATTTTAATGGGGTTTGCAGCACTGAAACTATGGATCAATTTGGAGAGAATTGCCATTTTAGTAATATAGTCTTCCAATCCATGAATACAGAATGTCTCTTCACATATTTACATTTTATTTAACAGTGTTTTGTAATTTTCAGTGTACAAGTCTGGTACTTCTGTTAATTACTAGGTATTTTAGTCTTTTTGATGCTATTGTGAATGGAATTGCTTTCTAAAGTTCATGTTCCGATTGTTCATTGCTAGTTTATAGGAATATAACTGATTTTTGTATATTGATCTTCTATCCTGCAACCTTGACGAACTCATTTATTATTTGTAGAAGGCTGTGTGTGTGTATTGCTTTGTCTGTGAATAAAGACAATTTACTTCTTCCTTTCCAATCTAGATGACTTTTATCTCTTTTAGGATTGCACTGTCTAGAACTTCAGTACAGTGTTGCATGTAAGTAGTGAAAGTTGACATTGTGTTTTTCATGATCTCCGGGGAAGGTATTCAGTCTCTTACCATCAGCTATGGTTAGCTGTTAGCTATGGGTTCACTGGAGAGGCCCTTCATCAGTTTAAGGAATTTCCCTGCTATTCTTGGTTTGTTGCAAATTGCTATCAAAAATAGTACTGGATTTTTCAAATACTTTTCCTGCATCTATCATGAGGATCATGCGGTTTTGTCCTTAATTCTATTAATATTGTGCACTCTATTAATTGCTTTTTTGGAAGTCAAATCAAACCTGCAGTCCTGGGATAAATCCCACATGGTCATAGCATTTAATCTTTTCTGTGTGTTGCTGAATTTGGTTCACTGATATTGTGCTGAGAATTTTTGCAATAGTATTCATGAAGGATATTGGTTTTTGGTTTTCTTTTCTTGTGGTCCCTTTGTCTGAGTTTAGTAGTAGGGTAATATCAGGCTCAGACAATGAGTTGGGAAGCATTCCTTCCTCTTATATTTTCTGAAAGTTTGTGAAAGGTTGTTATTAATTCTATAAGCAGCCTTTGTAGTCTTCAATGTAGAGAATTTGCATATTCCTTACTAGGTATGTTTCTAGGCATTTGATTTTTTTAAAGATACTGTTAGAAATTGTATTTTAAAAATTTGTTTTCTAATGGCTTATTGTAGTTTATAGAAGTAATATTGATCTTTGAATACTGATCTTGTATCCAACGACCTTTTACATTCCATTATTAATTCTAATATCTTCTGGAAGATTATTCTGGACTTTCTATTTAGAAAACCGTGTGAGCTACAAAATAATAACACTGAGAATAAGCGTGGGTGAACAGGCAGGGCACAAATGGGTTTCTGGGTGGACAGAAAGGGAGCTACACCAGGTTTAAATATAAGTGATGAAGGTGACTGGGTCTACTCGGAGGGAAGGGGGCAAGGTGTAGAGGCAGCACGTACTTGGGATGCATGAATTGGAGCAGATCTAAAGCAGATCTTTCCTGTAATAATTCTACATCCCTCTCTACAGAGGGATGTGTTTCCCACCGAAGTCCTCCGCAGCCAGGCAAAACGCCCTCTCCTGCCTCCATCTGGCTCTCTCCCTCTGCTCTCCTCCTTTCAGGTCCCAGAATGTACCCAAGACCAAGGCACATGGTGGGAGAGAGGGGGGTTGGGAGTCCCAGTTGGCAACCATGCACTCTGCAACTCTAAGGCAGCTGATGGTCACTGCTGTTCTGTGACACTCCAGAGTGTGAGCTCATCATTGGCAGGGTCCTTGCATTACTCATCTGTGTGTTCAGTCTAAGTGTCCACGGCCTGGCCCAGCGTGGGAGAGGCCCTCCATTCTTCACCCACACGACGTGTCTGCAGATCAGTTCTGTCCACAGAACTCTACATCAATGACCATTAAATAGTCCGATATTTGGAGTGGTTAGCTTGATTATAGCCCTCCATTAACGGAGATGAGATTTCACTATTTTTAATTAAATTACTTTAATACACCACACTAGGTGCTGAGGCAGGTAAACACACAAAAGCCTTCATTTATCTCTAAGAGGAGGCCCAGCCCACACACCCACGGGCAGCTCGGCCCAGGGCACCATGGGCCTGTCCGGAGCAGCTGGTTTGTGCCTTGGCTCCAACATCACTAGCTGGGAGCCTCAGGCTGGGTACTTACTACTGACGCTCCCTTTCCTCGGCAAATAAGGGCAAAATGAAAGGATCAAATGGAGATAATTATAGTGTCTACCTCACAGAGGTGCCGAGAGGCTCAAGTGAGTGAAGACAAGTAAATCACCGCCGACAGTCCCTGGCACGTTGTAAGCACGTGATCTCATTGTTCATTCAGCAGAAGAGACCAAATCATATCTAAAGACTAACTAGAACAGGTGGGCTGGCTGAAATGCCACCCTCGTAGAAAACAGAACCCCAAATCTCTGAGTCTACGCTATGCTCAGAAACCCTAGGCAGTGGCATTCCGGATTGACAGAGGCGAGTGCACAGAGCAGCCCCTGAACTTTGAGGTCCACCTCCGGGCCACGTGGCCTCCTCCCCAGAACACTGCCCTGCGGCTGCCCTACACGAAGGCTGCTGCTCAGGCCAACTACCTCCTCCTCCTTTATACACTCCGTGCTTGAGTCTGAGGCAAAGCAAGTCACTGAACCCCTCCAGATTGACTAGACTCAGTTATTGAATGTACTTAGTAAATAACAAATGTGGGAAATGTCGCATGTGTCAAAAGTCTCCAAATGCTGCTTTCTAAAATAAACATTAAATTGGGACAGGCGCTAACATTTCAAGCATGTTATAAATTCATGAATTAGCCTCCTCTCTGCAGGATAATTAAACCAGGGAAGAGGCTCTTCGGAACTAGGAAAATGTTCCTGGGATGGGCTACACGTTATGAACCCACCCAGTCTAGGCTGGGGTGGGGACGCTTCAACGGGTTGGGATTCCTTGTTCAACCGGGAACGACGGGCAGTCACTGCATCCTTAACAACCTTGCCATGCTGTTCTCATCCCCTGGTGTCTTCCTCCCTGCGGTATAGCACACCGTATGCCCTCTGATCCCCCCACTCCAACACACCCAGCTCCTGAGGTCCGGCCTTATCGCCCGAAGCACTCAGAATAATTCCTCATATAATAGGAGCTCAAAAAAATGTTTGTTGGCTGGATTTATGAATGAATATATAGTTTTTATTGGCCTTGTTCTGAGTGTTCTCATTCTGAGAAACTGAGGTTTTCCCCAGAGAAGGATTTCAAAATCTTACAGTGTTGGCGCTCAGGAGTGCTTTCTTCAATGATGTATAGTGATCCTTGTGTCTAGATAACCTCATGATAATGTTTTCCTTGCAAGATTGTTTTCTAGAGGTGATGCTACAAGAGAATGAAGAGAAAAACAGGAAGAAGGTTATATTCTTATACTTTGTTCTTTCTTAATGCAAAAAAAAAAAAAAGGACCTGACAACTATCATAAGTCTTTATTTGTGGATGGCTCTTCTTCCTGAAAGTGTCATGTGCTTGTGCAGACCCACCTGCCATTTGGGTGGCATGGTACCTGACCGGGGAGAGGGTGTGGAGCCCATTAGCCTTGCTGTGCCATCACTCACCTCTTCCTGTGCCCCTAACTGTGGCCGGCTAACCATGGCCAGCTAACCATGGCTAGCTAACCGTGGCCGGCTAACCGTGGCCAGCCATCTTGCCAGTCCTTGCCTTTGGTCTCAAAAGAGTCCAGAAAGGGGCACCAGGGTGGCTCAGTCAGTTGGGTATCTGACTCTTGATTTCAGCTCAAGTCATGATCTCAGGGTCATGAGACTGAGCCCTACGTGGAGCCTGCTTGGGATTCTCTCTTTCCCTTTCCCTCTCCCTCTGCCTCTCACCTCCCCACTGGCTCGTGCTCTTTCTCTCTCTCTCCTGGTCTCTCTCTAAAACAGAGAGAGAGAGACCAGGAGAGAGAGCACGATCACTGCTGAGACCATCACTTCCCTGTGTGTATGGGCAGCAAGTTGAGGCACACTCACCCACGTGATAACTGAGGGCACACGCTTCCCATGGCAAAGTAGTGGGAATGTCGGCCTTCACAACCTCCCCTTCCCTGTTGACAATGGCCATGGCCACCTACATTATCAGACCTCCCTCCCTCTCTTGCCTCTTCTATCCATGCCCTGAGTGCAGGGCCATCAGCCCACACGTGGACTCCTGAAGGCCTACAACCACCCACTCTGGAGATCAAAGCCAACTTCACCCTGATCAGAAGGGGGCTGCAGATCCTGTGATACCAATCTACAGATGCCCTGGTCGGCCTCTGGTTTTCAGTGTTCAGTGAGACAGGATGACATTTCCCACTAAATAAAGAAGGATAGTGAATCAGCTGAATGATTCTCACATTCGGTTGGGGGATTTTATCGCTGCATCCACATGGCCATCTTGGCTCCTTCCAGTGGTACAAAAACATATAAACACACACACCTACTACCATCTCTAAGAAACACATAAAGTAGCAGAATTCCTGAGTTTGAGTTGCTCATGTGACTCACTGGAGCCTGGCGTTTCTACTGATCACTGGCACAGGAAGGAATGGAAACTTCTGCAGTAATTATTACCTTTTACAGTACCACTGAGTACTTCTTTGTACTTCTTTGGGGGGTGCATGTGTGGGGGGCTACTGTCTCATGTACCGTGGAATGTTTAGGGACATCCCTGACCTCCACCCACTAGATATCAGGTGTACCCTCATGCCATCTGTGACAACCAAAAATGTCTTGTGAAATTGCTAAAGGTCTCCTGGGGCCGGGGGATTGCCCCCAGTTGAGAATCACCGTTTCAAAGTAAATAAAACCCATATTTTAATTCTTCCCTATCTTTCAGATAAGAAAATCATTTAAAAAAAAACCCACAGAAGTAACTTCACTTAAGAAATAAACTCAGAAAGCTGCATCTCAGGAACGGAGTGGGGGATGGAGGGGGCGGGGAGGGAGCTCTAAATACCTAGAAGGCTGGAAACCAGGGCAGTTCATCAAATATTCGTAAATCCCTGAGACAGGAACAGGACGTGGTGAAATGGAAATTAACTCTGTGGTATATTTTGCTTTACAATAGAGCATAGTGCTTTCAATGAATGTGCTGAGATGATAAAGCCTGTATTTTTCTTTAAGATTCACATAGAGTGATCAAGGCAAGATACATGCCAACACCAACAAAAACACTTCTTCGAGCAAAGGCCTAAATTCTAAAATGTCATATTATTAAGTACTTTTTTTTACATGTTGGGCCCCATCACAGTTTATGTGATCATGTAAATCTGAGGTTATAATAGACATTAGAATGAAAACAGAAATAACGGTGCTCAAGGCAAATAACGCTCCTGACCCACGTTATCCGCACCACATGGAGAGGGGTTAGGAACAAGTGAACGTGGGTTGCTCCTTTCTATGGAACACTTAACCAAACATGCTTATCCACAATTTTATACTTACAGCCCAGCGTAACTTTGGCAGCGCTGATGTGCATATCTAGAATGTTCACACTCCATTTCTGCTTCCACTCGCTAAGCAGATCTAGATAAGACCCTGATAGTCTAATTTTTTTCATCTAGAAACTTGAAATAATAATTATACCCACCTAATAGTTGAAGGCCATTTTAAATAAGAATATTGTATGGGAAACAATTGATACACTGCAAATCACTACATAAAGTTCAAAGTTATCCAATGGAGACGAAATTGTCATTCAAAAAAAATGACAAAAAAGTAATTCAGCTATTCTCTAACATTTTATAGATTCTGATATGTATAACTAAAATTTAGTTCTTTTTAAAAAATTTTATTATTTTACGTTAGTCACTACACAGTACATCATTGGTTTTTGATGGAGTGTTCCACGATTCACTGTTTACATATAACACCCAGTGCTCCATGCAATACGTGCCCTCCTTAATACCCATCACCAGCGAACCCATTCTCCCCATCCCCTCCCCTCTAAAACCCTCAGTTTGTTTCCTGGAGTCTCTCATAGTTCATCTCCTCCTCAGCCCCCCCCTTCATTTTTCCCTTCCATCTTCTAATGTCCTCCATGCTATTCCTTATCTTCCACATGTAAGTGAAACCATATGATAATTGTCTTTCTCTGCTTGACTTATTTCACTCAGCATAATTCCCTTGAGTATCATCCCTGTCAGTGCAAATGGTGGGTATTCATCCTTTCTGATGGCTGAGTCATATTCTATTGTATATGTGGACCACATTTTCTTTATCCATTCATCTGCTGAAGGGCATCTTGGCTCCTTCCACCAATAGTTTGGCTATTGTGGACATTGCTGCTATGAACATTGGGGTGTGTGTGCCCTTTCTTTCCACTACATCTGTCTCTTTGGGGGTAAATACCCAGTAGTGCAATTGGTGGATCATAGGGTAGCTCTATTTTTAACTTTTTGAGGAACCTCCATACTGTTTTCCAAAGTGGCTATACCAACTTGCATTCCCACCAACAGTGTAAGAGGATTCCCCTTCCTCAACATCCTCTCCAACATTTGTTGCTTCCTGCCTTGTTAATTTTTGCCATTCTAACTGGTGTTTCTCAATGTGGTTTCAAAATTTAGTTCTTTTCTTTTATTATTATTATTATTTTACATACCTATTTCTTTTTGTCAGGGGAACTGTAGCGTTGACTTCCAGCCACGGGGACTCATAAAGTGATGTTAGAAATTGTTTCCAATTGATTTTGCTGGTGGTTTTAAGTCCAAATCTGGATTTAAAAAAATAAAAATATTATTTGAAACATTTTTTCTATAATGCTGCATGGATTAGATGTTTAATATTGAATTGAAGATGGCAGCAATGAATTTATATGAAGTTTCAAATCTCAGGTAAACAAAATAATTTAGTAAAATTGTACTACAAATTGACTTTTAGAAAGCAAGGAAAATCAAGCTGCTTCTGTATCTCCATGTCTCTGCATTCCCTTAGCAGTGGCTTACATTGAAGGAAGAAACAAAGGAATTTGATTAAAATTCTCATGTCCATGAAATAATTCTTTCAAAGTCACTATTTGGAGAGCTCAGTCACTGTGGGAGGCAGAATAAAGGCCTGGAAGGCGTCCACATCCTAATCCCTGGGATCTGTGAGTGGGACCTCGGAGGGCAAAAAGGGACTCGGCGGATGTGACTAAGGGTGTGGGCACGGACAGGGGAGAGCGCCTGGCTTAACCAGGTGAGCCACACTAATCACAGGAGTCCTTAAAATTGGAGCATTTCTCCCAGCTGTAGCCAGAAAAAGATACAAGGACAGGAGATATGAGGACGGGAGATGTGAGGACAGGAGAAGGGCCAAAGCAGAGACAGCAGATGGAGGAAGGACCACGTGCCCAGGAACGCAAGTGCCTCCAGAAGCTGGAAAAGGCAAGAAACAGACTCCTCATTTCTCCCCTAGGCTTGTGGCACTTTGTTTTGGTAGCAGTTGAAAACTAGGACAGATTTTAAATCTCAGCAAGATTAAGTAAACGGAAAACTGTTCAAAAGCAAGCTGGCAACGTTACTGTGGCCCCATGACTCAGGGCGCAGGGATTTCGGCATGGCAAGATGGCAGCGGGAGCAACCCTATGGGAGCTCAGAAAGACCAGAGCGCAGCTCCCTGCTCCTTCGCTCCTTACCCATGTTGGACAGCTTGCTCACCCTTCTAATTCTCTATTTTTCTCATCTGTAAAATGAGAATAATATCATCTACTGGGAGGGTTGCTCTAAGGATGAAAGCTACTAGATCAAAAATCCCCTCCCACAGTACTGGTCATCAGCAAGCGTTCAACCGCATACCCTTCCCCACTGGCCACGTGACTTACCCACAAAGCATCATCCATGCTTCCATAACAGGGTGGCAAAAAGTATTTGGGCTGAGATTCTTAAACAACAGCTATGAGAAGCAAAAGTGGGAGATACCACAAGATAGACTACCCTGTTTGGATGGCTAAAATTCCGGCTGTAAGGAATCTGGTTTGTGTGGATCAGATGTGGCCCACGTGAGAAGGTGCAAGTGTGTGTGTGTGTACACACACAAATACACACGGGGTCCTCTGGCCATACTTGGCCCTTCAGCTCTTCTGAAGGGTTATGCTTTTCCGTGTCCTAGGTTACTCACACTTGCTGCTTCCTTTGCCAATTGCCACACTCACCACCAATCTTCCCATGCTTTAGTGAATTCTGCACCTCTTTCAAGTTCAACTTTTTTATAACTTTCTCAAGGAAGCCTTCTCTGATTTCCATAACCAGGGCTCTCTGCCATATTAGCCTGTCTCAAAGCACTATGCCTCCTTCCTTTACAGCATTTATCACTAAAGATTAGTATTATTAGCATTTAACACTTGCACAGGACTTTGATCATGACTGTGATTATAGCACCTAATGCTTGATAAATGGTTACTACTGCTACTTCTGTTCTTAGCACCATATATGTGTTTGTGAGAAAGAGATACATTGATTGGCTGATTGATTTTCATTAGCTATACATGGCAACATCAATAAGTATACTGGGACGGTGGCCTAACGCCCAGCTGTTCACATACACACAGTTTCCTCATTTGTTCCCAGCCTGCCTTCCCCATGTTGCCCATGACTTTGATAGTTTGTTAATACTATCTATTTTCACCTTAAATTTTGAGAAGTTAGAAATTAATTTTCTATAATGGAAACACTGCCCACCACTGAAAGTAGAATCAGCTTCATATATTATGTTTTGGAAATTACCTTACTCTCTTGGGAAAAAAAATCAAATTAGATTTTCACTCCATACATTATACTAAAACAAATTCAAAATAGATGAAGGAGTGAACTGTAAACACTAGGACTATTAAAAAAAAGGAAAATCCAGATATATATTCACCTGGTATTGGAATAAGAATGGGTTTTTAATCACTATTTAAGAGGGGGATTCATGAGCTTCCCTAGTTAATAACATCAACATAAAAAATTTCCATACATCAGAAATATTGAAACAACAATTTAAGAACCAAACAACAGACTTGCAAAGTTATCTATCATAAATATGCCTAACAAATTTTCTTAAAGCATTAAGTGCTTGTATAAATTAAGAAAAACTAAAACTTGATTTCTTCTTCCAGTGACGGCAGAGTAAGATCCTAGTAGACCAATCCCCCTGCAGAGAATCACAGTAAGTTCTGAGTGTAATACTAAAAGCAACTACCTAAAAGCACTACGGAGTGAACAGAAGTGGGCACATGCTGGTATGGAATCCACGCTGAGAGGAGAGGAGTTGTATTTTCAATGCTTTCAGCCTGGTGCTAGGCATTGCAGCACAAGGGGTGGCAAGGACATCAGTTAAAAAAAAAAAAAAAAAGGTATGACCTGGAAGACTAGAAGACCAAACCCAGGTGAACCATAACCCTAGAGAGAAAGAGGAAATCCTGGTAGAGAAGGAATGAGAGAAGGATCCCCAAATTCTGTCCTACCACATTTCTGACTGGCTCTGAACCTACTCAATATTGCTTAGCCAAACACAAAAGATCTGAACTAAGATCAGAGCTGCCATCCAAGAAACGGAATATGCAGTTTAAATCCAACCAAGATAACTTCCTGTAAAACAAAAGAGACAACATTCATTGAAAAAATAATAATAACAAAGTTCAGAGTCTTCACAATTTAATATTCAAAATGTTGAGGGCACACATGCTCTATCAAATAAGTCTTAAAAATAAAAATAAAATAAAATTATAGAACATATTTTAAAAAACAGGAAAATGAAACATTACTAGGGAGAAAAGTCTGACATACATGCATTTGGAATCACATAAGGAGTGGAGAGAATGAATGGGGCAGAAAAGAGTATTTGAAGACAGAAAGGCCAAAATTTCCCCAAATTTGATTAAAGATATCCATTTACAGATTGAAGCTGTTCAAAAAAAACCAAGTAGAATACACATGAAAAAGGCCATGCCAAGGCTCATTACAGTCAAATACAGTCAAATTCAAGGAGTAAATCTTAAATGCAATAAGAGAAAAATTACTCATCACAGGTAGGAAGACAACAATTTAACAGATGACTTCTTATCCAAAACCATGAAAGCCAAAGGAAGTGGAACAACATCATGAAATACAGAAAGGAAAAAAAGCCACCCAAGAATTTTTCATCTAAGAAAATATCCTTCAGGGGCGCCTGGGTGGCTCAGTGGGTTAAATTTTCTGCCTTCGGCTCGGGTCATGATCTCAGGGTCCTGGGATTGAGCCCCGCATCAGGCTCTCTGCTCAGCGGGGAGCCTGCTTCCCCCTCTCTCTCTGCCTGCCTCTCTGCCTACTTGTGATCTCTCACTCTCTGTCAAGTGAATAAATAAAATCTTTTTTTTTTTTTTTAAAAAAGGTAATATCCTTCAAAAATGAAGGATAAATGAAGACATTTCTAAATAAAAGAAATCTAAAGGAATCCATCTTTGGCACACCGGTACCTTGATAAAGGAAGTTCTTCAGGCTGAAGGGAAATGATAGTGGACGGAGACCTCAACTCTTCAGAGAAAATGAAGAAAATATTCTTCAAAGAAAGAATAAAGTATCAGAAATGGTAAATATTTGAAAAAATACAAAGGCTACTATTTTTTTTTTGCTTTTTCTCTTCTTAATTTATTCATAGTTATATAAAGAAAAAAGTAATAACATTGTTTTGTGAAGTTTATTACCTAAGTAAGTATAACACATAAAATACCCACAGTAAAAAGGACACAGGGGGCAGAATGTAGATTCATATTGCTTTCATAGGTTCTACATTTTATGTGAAGTGGCACAGTGTTAATTGTATGCATGCTAGGAGTCGTAAAGATGTATACTATAATCCCCATGGAAAATTATACAAAGAAGTATAGCTTAAAAGACCATAAGAAAATTAAAACTGAATTCTAAAAGATATTCCAATTATCTGAAAAGAAGAAAAAGAACAAACAAGAAAAAAGCAAAAGAAAAAAAAAAGGGAGACTCAATTCCAAATATATCAACGATTAATTTAAATATGAATGGACTAAACAAAATTGGATTTTTTAAAAAAGATTTTATTTATTTATTTGACAGAGAGAGAGATCACAAGCAGTCAGAGAGGCAGGCAGAGGGAGAGGAGGAAGCAGGCTCCCTGCTGAGCAGAGAGCCCGATGTGCGGCTCGATCCCAGGACCCTGAGATCATGACCTGAGCCGAAGGCAGAGGCTTTAACCCACTGAGCCACCCAGGCGCCCCAAAATTAGATTTTTAAAAAAAGATCCAAATTTATGGTTTCACAAAAAAGGCACGGTTATTGTTTTGTTTTTTTAGAGAGAGAGAGTGCGTATGCAAGCAGTAGTGGGGGGAGGGAGAAAGGGAGAGGGAGAGAGAAAATCTTGGGCAGGGTCCACACAGTGAAGGTCATGACCTGAGCCCAAGAGTGGGACGCTTAGCCAACTGAGCTATCCAGGCACCCCAAAAGGCACATTTAATATAAAGACATAGATAGGTTGAAAATAAAAGGATACTATCTTAAGCCACATGATCAAGGTCAACCTCAATGGTGACAAGTCATATTGACACTATGCACCCTTGATATGATGTGACAAGAATGATACTTTACCTCTGTGGTCTTCCAAAAACACATTACCCCAGTCTAATTAGTCAAATCCCAGTTGAGAGACCTATAAAATATCTGACCAATAATCCTTAAAACTGGCAAGGTCATGAAAAAAACAAGGAAAGTCTGAGAAAGTGTCAGAACCAAAAGGAGCTTATGGACACTTGACTACTAAACATAATGTAAATTAAACACCTAAATAAGTGGAAAGATATACCATGTCCATGGAGTAGAAAACTGAATGTGGTTAAAGTGGCAATTCTCCCCACTGTATTCACAGTAAAATTCCTAACAGGCTTTTTTTTTTTTTTTTTTTTTTTAACGTTGAGAAAGTCATTCTAAAATGTATAGAGAGGTAAAGACTCTAGAATAGTCAAACAATTTTGAAAGAGAAGAACAAGTCTGGAGGACTCGCACAACCTAATTTTAAGACTTAACTATTTAACTATAGTAATCAAGACAGTGTGGTATTGATGTGAGAATAAACCTATAGATTAATGGAAGATACTAGAATCCAGAAACCTACTCACACTTATATAGTCAATTGATTTCCAGCAAAGGTGCAAAGTAGTTCATCAGAGAAATGGTAGCCTTTTCAACAAATGATGCAGGAACAACTGAATATCTGGACAGAAACAGAGTGAATCTCCACCCTTATCTCACACCGTACACAAAAATTGACTAGAAATGAATCTCCCGTAAAAATTACCCATAAAAAATTTTTAAGTAGATAAAACATATTTCACCAAAATTAAAAACTTTTATACTTCAAAATACAGAGTTATGAAAAGAGAAATGCAAGCCACACTGAAAGTAAATATGTGAAAATATGTAGCTAACAAAGAACTCATATTTAGGATATATAAAGAACTTTTGCAAATCAATAATAGGGAAATAAACCAGTAAAATGGGTATAAGACCTGTAAATTTACTTTTAAAAAGAATATACATGAATGGTCAATAATTACATGAAAATAGGCTCAACATCATTAGTCATCAGGTAAATGCAAATTAAAGCAAAATGAAATACCTCTACACACTACTAGAATGGGTAAAATTAAGAAGCCCGGCAATACCAATCATTAAAGAGGATGTAAAGCATCTGGAATTCTTACATGTTATTGATGGAACTGCACAATCATACAGTTACTTTGGAAAGTAGTTTGACAATGTCTCATAAGTGTAAACATACACTCAAACCTACAATCCAGCAATTTTATTATTAGGTATTCACCCCTGAGAAATAGAAGCAAGTATACATACCAAGAACTGTATGTATGTTTATAAAGTATCTTCCATAATGACCCCAAACTGAAAACAACCCTAATATCTGTCAACTAGTGAATGGATTAGCAAATTGTGGTAAACAAATATGGTGGAACACTCCTTGGCAATTAGAAATGTTGGGATATGCAAAAAGATCTTAAAAACATGGTAAGTGAGGAAAATAGTCAAACACAAAAGGGTACATCCTGTATGATTCCAGTTATGAGAACGCAGAAAAGTCAAAACTATAGTGACAAGGACAGAGAATGATCAGTGGTTCCTGGAGCTAAGAGTCAGGGAAGGAAGGGTTTGGTTACAAAGGGCCAAGAGCAGAATTATAGGGTCATGGAAGTAGTCTATATATTGACTATGGCAGGGATTAGATAAATAGATACAACTGTGAATCTCATTAAACTATGCCCTTGAGAATGAATGAATTTTATTTTAGTGACTTATATTGGAGTAAAACATTTTTAAAATGTAGAAGATTGTATGGGGCACCTGAGTGGCTCAGTCGGTTTAGCTTCTGCCTTCAGTTCAGGTCATGATCCCAAGGTCGTGGGATCAAGACCCACCCTGGGCTCCTTGTTGGGTGGGGAGTCTGCTTCTCCCTCTCCCTCTCCCTCTGCCTGCCTGCCTGATGTCCCCCCAACACACACACTGCTTGTGCTCTCTCTCTATCTTTCTCTCTGTGTCAAATGAATAAATAAAATCTTTTAAAAAAAATAGAAGATTGTCAAAGGTCACAGATGAATAATTATTCACAGAGAAAGTACCGAAAACTTTTAAACCTGAAAAACGTGCAAGTCAACAACAACCAACGACCCGCAAATCAAAACGACAGTGAGGAACCCTG
>CM053611.1:104649539-104674327 GCA_028646535.1 Procyon lotor
AAGCGCATTTGAGCAATATGTAACAGAAACCTTAGACATGTTCAAACTTTTGACTCAAGGGTTAACAAAACATGCTGTAGCCATTAAAAATTAATTTATATTACTTAATCCTAAATTAAAGATATTTATGATCTAAACTAAAAAAAGATTAATTTTAAAGGCTTTCCAAGTACATAAAAAATGCTCCTGATATAATACTGTCTTTAGAAAACAGACCATAATTTATATGTCATGACCTCAACAATGTTAACTGTACTTGGATTGTGTGTATGTGTGCACACAAAGAAATTCTGGAAGGAAATATACTAAAATATCAGTAGTGGTTATCTCTGGCTATTACAATGATGGGTAACTTATTTTTTTCTTCACGGCTCCCCTATTTTCCAGTTTGAGCTTGTATAGCTTTTATAATCAACATGAATAAACACATGAATGAAACAATTTTTGAAGTCAGTGCCAATTTTGCTAGAAATCACATGACTGACCATTATCCAAAGGTCACAAAGCTACAGCTGAGCCTTTTAGTCTTAAAAATGTCCCAGGGGCGCTCGCTTTCTCTCTCTCTCTCTCTCTCTCTTGCCTCAGGCAGCTCTCCCTCTGGATTCTGATGTTGGGGGCCCAATAGCATGCCTATCCTACTCTCCCATCCCATGAATCCAGGCAGAGACTTACAGCAGCACAGGACTCCATCTATGGAGAAGGGGAAAGAAAAACACAGATTTGTTACATTGTTCCAAAAAGTCTGGATTCCATTCAACAAGTGGGTACTATCTGAGGAGGCAGCAAAGAGAAACAAGGTGGAGAGACTAATCCCATGAGCCAGAGGGACCAAGAAGGCTCAGCCAGAGGGAGAGACGCATCAGAACTGAAAGGATGGGCAGACCTGTGAACGGGGCGGGGGTTAGGGGAGGCGATGGTAAGAGACAAAAGGAGGGGGACGCCTGGGTGGCTCAGTTGGTTAAGCGGCTGCCTTTGGCTCAGGTCATGATCCTTGGGTCATGGGATCGAGTCTGGCATCGGGCTCCTTGCTGGGCGGGGAGCCTGCTTCTCCCTCTGCCTCTGCCTGCCTCTCCGCCTGCTTGTGATCTCGTGATCTCTCTCTCTCTGACAAATAAATGAATAAATAAAATCTTTAAAAAAGAGAGAGAGACCAAAGGAGGATGTAACAAGTGTGGGAAATTAACAACCTCACTGGTTGACGTGTCCAATGGCTAATGCTAACAACACTCATCTCTTATTTCTCTTCTTTATCCATATGCTCTCTCTTGGCAACCTCCTCTATTCTCTGGCTTGAGATACCATCTATACGATCCGTACAAAGCTGATACGCATATTTCTTTCTCTAGACTGGACCTCCACAGCAAATACAACATGACTGGTGCACTCTAAATTTGTACAACACAGCAGACTTCATTTCTGTGCACCTGATGCTTTCGTGAAGGGCTCATCTTAAATGCCATCTCTTCCAAGAAGTCTTCCCTGATTGCCTCATCCGGGCTAGGTTTGCTCCATACATCACGATCTAGAAGTGGATTATTTGCTTCTGAGTTAATAATATGTGTTGGTAAGAAAGAGCACATTCAGTGATTTTTAGCATCCTCTTCCCCGAGCCCACCACACTGCATTTCTAAGGGAGATTATGGGGGCCCCCAAGAGAGGCCACAGAGAGAACAGTAGCCATAGGGTTGAGATTTGCAGGTCACCGAAGAGAAACAGGCCACAGGGACCAAGATAATAAAACTCCGCCAGAAAGCCAAATAAACTCTGGAGGAGGAAGGGAAGGTGTTGGCGTGAGCAAAGTACATGAGATACAGGCTCGAGCTGTCTTGTGTATGAAAGGACCCGATAGCCAGGGACTTGCCCAGTCCCAGCCCGCACTGCCCTGCCCATCCCATGTCCTGGACAAATGTCCCTGCGTTCCGCCAAGGTATGGACATGCTCTAACGGTAGCTGTAAGCTGCCCCTTTCTCTCTTCAAAGATAAGGGCATGCAAGTAACTGAAGGTGGCATTAGTTTGGGGATGACCGCTATACTTTACCAGAAAACGAAATCACTTGCTTATTTTAACTTTATTAGTAGTAAGTGACACATCACTTGCAACACGTTCCACACTGCACAATGCATCACCCCATTCCGGTGTGCCATGAGATGGGAATTCAGAACTGTGAGTCCAGGACAGACCAAGTGAGGGCCTGAAGTGGTCTGCTGGCAGGGGGAGCTCAGACGTGAGTAGTACACATCGCCCCTGTGACCATCTAGGGCAGCGTCATTCGGCAGACAAAATAAGTTGGCGAAATCCCACATATTGCCCTCATGGGTATTCATGATGTTGAGTTAACTAACACATTAATAGCCATGAGATGCCCTCATGGTTAGGAGTCGGGAAACTTCCTTCTATAGCTACACCTTGGGAGTACTTACCACAATGGGCTAGGGCATAATCAGGGTGTTTCAGCCCACAGGGGTTTCTGGCACTAGCTAACCGAACACAGGGTCCTTAGGAAAGACCAACGTGCTGTCTGATATTTACTGAATACATGGAAAATTCTAGGTCTGATGGGCAGAGACCTGACTTGGTCGTTGAAGTGGGAATTCGTGACCTGTTGCTCAGGTCACAGACCAAAACCAATTCACAGACCCAGAGCCCCTTAATTAAGGGGGAATCTGGATACCTTTGAGGAACAAAGGTATGGCCTTTGTTATATGGCAATATGGCCATACGCTTATACTGAGAATCCTCCCTCAAACCTTGCCCAGGAGATCCTTCAGCCATTTACCAAAACAACTACGTATGAAGGGAAAGAAAATGCCTAGACCACTCGGGGTTATTAGATAGTGGCTCTGAACTCATGATAATCCATGGAGAGCCAAATTGCCAGCGTGGTCTGCCGGGTCACAGTGCAAGCTGATGGAGGAGAGATGAAGCCCGAGTCTACGTTGTAGTGGGACTGGTAAGGTTACAGGCTTATCCTGTGGTTTCTTCTCCAGGCTCAGAATATGTGTTGGAAATAGTCATTCTTAGTCACTGCAGAACCCTCACATTTGTCCTTTGATCCATGAAATAAGGGGGCTATGATGTGGAAAACTCAATGCTTTAGCAGAGGGTTTAAAAAGCTTACCACTTACCTGGAGGGCATCAAAGAATAAAAGACGAGGGCAAGAGGCTGCCTTCTACCATATTCCATCTAAATCACCGTGTCCTGATGCGAAAGCTACTTGGATATTTGAAAATGATTGGATTATTGCAAATTTAATCAAGCGATGATGCCAATCACACATGCAAATCAACACAGCCCCTGGCATCTGGTATGTAGCTATAGACATATCAAATGCTAATGTTTCAATTTCCTTTCCAACAGTTTTCCTTCATACAGCAGAGAGATCAGTACACCTCTGAATCTTATCTCAAGACTATGTCACCTCACCTGCTTTCTGCCACGTTATAATGTGAAGGAACTCTGATCAAGGCTCGCCCAGAGAGTCCTAAAGATATCGGCCAAGTAGCTATGTATTCTTTTTTTTTTTTAAGCTACTTATTTATTTATTTAGAGTGAGTGAGCAGAGAGGAGGGGCAGAGGGAGAGAGAATCTTAAGCAGATTCCACAAAGCGCACTGCTCAACATGGGCCTTGATCTCACGACCCTGAGATCATGACCTGAGCCGAAACCAAGAGTTGGACACTCAATGGACTGAGCTATCCAGGTGCCCCACTAAGTAGCCGTGGATTGTTTCGGTGTGGCTACAACCACCACGCTGGCCCATCACATGAAATTATATTAACTGGCTCTACGAAGAATGAAATAACAAATATCCCAGAGGCCTCAGAAAGGCAGAGAAGACAAATCCCATGGAATTTCCAGTCTGATAAAGTTTCTAGGGATCCAGAAGTCTAAGGCAGGTTGGAATAGACCCTCCAAAGGGAAAAACCAATTAATTAGCCTTTTGCGGCCCATCACAAGAAAAGATTCATATGCTTGAAGGGCGTCTCTGGATTTTGGAGATAGTTCTGTCCTGCTCCTCGGATCTGCTCTGCTGTTCCAGGAAACCCACCAGTTCTGAATGGGGCGCTGAGTGAGAAACAATTTGCAAGGCTCAGGCTGTAAATTGTCGTCTCATCACAGAAAAGAAGCATGGCTCATAAAGCTATTTACGTCCCGTGTAAGTGCCCACTGGGAGGCATCCACGTGGATTATCAGGAGGAAAGGTGACCTGTCCCTAAGGTGTGGGTCAGTCACTTTGCCCAGGTGACCTGGTGCTCGTTCACGGGCTTCCGTACGAAAGTGGTCACGGACAGAGGGACAGACGCTATGTATGGATTTGAGAACAGGGACTTCTCATCACTAAAGCTGAGCTGGCTACCACCCAGCTAAGCACCCAGGTTGCCAATGGCAGAAGCCAACACTGAGCCCTTTTATGGCCCCTTTCTCCAGGTGGGCTTCCTAGTCACCTGCCAAAAATTCCATTGGACCTCTTTCAACCCGGAGGGAGCAGTGATTTGTCTCAATGCATATCCCAGATACAAATTTTCCTTGCCTGCCTGGAACACTTCTATCACTTGCCGTCATCTGTGGGCCTCCAGAAGGCTTTAGGCACCACTGGGATATCCTGCATATCACAGAAGTGAACTAAGGGACTGATCTCATGGTGGTGATGGGGTGCCAATAAGCCCAGGTCCCCAGGACATGCTGGTCTCGCCACATATCCCATCCCCAGAACAGACGTGGTAGAACGCTTGGTAGCTTGCTGATGACTCCTGTACAGTCAGCCGAGAGGAAATCCCAGGGGTCAGGGACCCGCCCTACAGGATGCACCGTGCCTTGAGCCAGCGGAAGCAGCCCAATAAAGACATGACCATCAAGTACTGAGATCCTGTGAAAAGAAGGCTGGGTACCCCAGGGGACTGGAAAGTAAGAGGAGAGAAGGTGGGCCAATTATTCCCCCAGCCCCCTCCCTGCTGGGCTGCCACGTGGCCATGGCCATGTTCTTAGACCTTATCTGCTCCCCAGTGACCTCCCCCTTAGCTGTCTGTCTTGCTCCTTTCAGTAACTGCTCCCTCTCCTACCCCTTCAGGCCCAGGAGACAGAAAGGCTTCCCCATCTACCGATTTCATTTAATCTGGCCCTCACATGAGTAGAGGGTCCTTCAATAAACTTGTGTCCATCTGATTTCGGCCTGGACCCTGACCACTGTACGTCGGAGGTTACGACCACCTCGGTAAGATACAGAACAACTCCCTTACCCCCAAAAGCTCCCTTGTGCCCCCCATGGAGTCACACCCTCCTCTGCCCCTGGTCCTGGCAATTACTGATCTCTCTTCCATTCCTATTGTTTTGCCTTTTCCAGAATGTCCCATGGATGGAAGAGATCCTAGGCATGTGGGTTAAAGAGGTTTGGACAAGAATTGAAAACATACCACCAGGTATTGCTGCTACGCTTAATGCAATTAGGACTAAATGGCTTATTGTTTCTGCTTGTGGAGCTTCTGTTGGGCTGCTAACGTTCCCGGGGTGAGTGGGAAAATCCCGTCCAGGAGATGTTTCTGAGCGAGAAACGTGCTTGCATGATGGATGAGGAAGCATCTCGGTGAAAACACAAATCAGAGAAAGTCCCTGCATTTATTCCATCCTCTCAGCTCTCCCTCAAACTCCACTCTTCACGTTTAAATACTGGTTTTATTTTTAACAGATGTACTTTATATAAAAGCCTAGGCAACACTGAAAAGCACAGCACGTTAGTAATAAAGGTCAAGTTAGCTGTTCAATTAAAGTCTACCATTACACTAAAATATAAATATATATGGAAAATGGCTTTTTAAAGTCTCTAGAATATGATTTCGGTCAAGATTTTATGCCTTATTACCAAGACATTAGGGTTTTTAAATTAGGCCCTAGATCTCGAGTATTTTTTAAAAAACAACAAACTCAACAAGATGCCTTTTTTTTTCCCTCCCTATACCATCCATTCTTTAGTTGGATGGTAGGAATAATTTCTCCAGCCATTTTATTATGGAGGTTTAGATTTTATTTTACTTTCTGCTTTAGTCTTTCCTATGTTGTCTGCTGTTTTTTTTTTTTTTTTAAGGATGTATTTTTAAATTTTATTTCTCAAATTAAGATGCACTGAAATGAACACTTTTCTTTTGGTGTAGACTTTCACGAGTTTTAACCCAAGTACAGCCTGGCGTCACCACCGCCCCACCCAGGACGCAGAATAGCTCCATCGCCCCACAGCCTTCCCCGTGCTGCCCCTCCGGAGTCGGGCCTCTCCCACCCTGAGTCCTGGAGACCACTGACCTCTTCTTTGATCCTACTGTTTTGCCTTTTCCAGAATATCACAGAAATAGAATCCTAGAGCAGCAGCCTTTGAGACTGGTTCTTTCGAATGTCTGAGATTCAGCTGTGTTGTTCGCATCGAAAGCTCATCCCTTCCTATTGCTGAGAAAGAAGCCATCATGCGGGTGGACCAGTTTGCTTATCCAATCACCTACTGAGGGACACTGGGCCCGCTGCCATTTGGGTGAATTATGAGTAGATCTACTATGAACATTCTGGTATGGATTTTTTTTTTTTAGTGAACTTTTCAATCATTTTTCGATACAAAAGTCATACGGAATAGCCCAGCACCATCATGGACCCATGACGCTGCGAGGGCAGGTCCAGGGGAGTCCGGCTGCTCACTTCTGGCAACACCAGGTGTGCCCTTGTCCCCACACTGTCCCTCCTACTGGCTGGGATTGTTCCGCCTCCCTGGTAGCTGGAGAGGTCAGCAAGGCAGGGAGGAAACAGCCCTACGCTGGGGCCAGGCCACCCTCGGTGCCACTCGCTGCCACTGGGGGTGACACTAGTCTGACCTCTGATGCCTGTCTCATGGGGCCAGTGCTTTCATGGTAGAATCTAGCAGGTTCTCTCATCCTAGGAGGTGACATAATGAGTGGTAAGTCCCCAACAATTACCCTCTAAAGTCAAGAAATCACCGTGAGAGTGCCGGGAACCCGGTGTTCCCTCTGAAGGTGAGACAGAAAATGACAGGGCCGTTGGGTGGGCCAGCGCAGATCGCACTGTACAGAAACATCCACGTACGAGAGAGAGGTAGAGCGATGGAACAGACTAGAAGGACACATTAAACCAAATTATGGAGAGAATTGAATATATGACAAAGCAGACATTAAAAACAATGGGGAAAGAATAGTAAGTGGTGGTGGTAAAACAGATCATCTGTTTGGGAAAAGACTGTGAATCTGGATGCCCACCTTATGTCAGGGTGAATTAAAGTGTTTTGTTTTCAAAGAATAAGAGAAACAAGTAGAGTAGAAAAGCGTTTTTATACCAAGCCTAGGCAGGAATGATGAATTTATAGATTACACAACAGAAGACATTCCAAAAGAAGATTAATGTATTTGATTATATTAAAATGTAAACTTCAGAACAAGGAGGTGTCACGTGAATGAAAGGGAAGCAGCAGGCTGGGAACAACGGCTGCACGAAGCTACTCTGCTTATGACAGAAAAGGGTTATCTCTTAATTATTAATTAATTATAAAAAAATTATTAAACGATAAGGTGATAAAATTGACTTCGAACGCCAGGAGCAGGGGCATTCCCCAATCAGGACACGAGGCAGATGCACATCAGGGGAGATACGATCAGCGCACAGGCTCCCGGAATCGTCCAAGCCCAGTATTGCTCCAAGAAGTATAAATTAAGATGATAATAAGGCACCATTTTATACCTCTTAAGCTATCAATGTTTTAAAACAATGTTAATATTCAATGCCAGGAGGAATATGAAACCAGAACACTCATACGACGTTGACAGTGATATAAATCACTGTTATCTTTTCAGATTGGGCGATTCTTATAAAAATGCACACAAGTATTTGCACCCTGGCCTCGAATCGGTCACAAAGCCTGCCCCTGACCCCTCGGCGGGGGCCACGACCCCAGTCTCCTCCCAGGCCTTTGCCCGCCCTCTACCCCACCTCTGGCTCCTCTTGCCCCCCCCTCTCCCCCGGCTTCTGCCAGGCTCCGGAACATGGCACGATAGGGCTGCCCATCCCGGGGCTCCCCTCTGGCATCTCAGGTCTCTGTTTAAAGCTCACTTTGCGGAGAAGCTTCCCGAGGTCCTCCCTGCCACTCTCATGATGGCCCCACCACACTGCACACCTCCCTTCAGACCGGGCGTGTCTGTGGACTGTCACCTCGCCCGCCAGCAGGTAGCACTCTCTGAGTGCAGGGATCATGTCTTCCTCTCCTAGGAAGGAGAGGGTCCATGGGACTCGCTAGGTGAGTCCCTAGTGCCTAGCATAGTACCTGGTACACAGTGAGGGCTCCAGAACTCTATGAACTGGCTGAGCAAATAAATGAACAAACACATGCAAATTTAAAGAAACCAAAGACTCGACAGTGAATTGGTTGGACACATTCTGGTCTATAGAACTGAAGAGCCCGGATGAGAGGTCATGACCCCACCCACCAGCCCCAGTGGAATGCTGCCTGCTTCCTCTGGATGGCACGTCTTCCTGCAGCCACCCACGTGGGAGACTCTACATCTCTCGAAGCTTCCACTCAGCTCTGTTTACTCCTTGGAGACTTTTCTAACTTCCCAGCCAGCATGAACACATTAAGGTAAGATTTCCGGCAACACAGTGGATCTCTCCCCAACCTCCCGGTCTAATCACAGAAATATATCAACAAATACATCAACTGTATCAACACCAACTGGAATAAATATATCAACAAAATGATCTTAAACATACAGTGCAAATTGAAACCAAGAAAGGGAAATCCACAGGGGCCAGGAGCCTGGGGCAGGGAGAATGTATTATTCCCACAAGAGCCCAGGGAGGGGTATCAGACCTGGATGGAGCGGGCTGTGCTAAAGGCAGCCCTGGGATCTCCCACAGGCACTAAGAGGCTGGAGTTTAATGCTGATGTAGGGCTTGGAGACCTATGACTGCAAGATTAGAAGATCTAGCCCAGTTGAGAGTTAGGGGACCAAAACAGATTCGAGGAAAAGAGTCAGAATGGAACCCAGACGGATAAAGATACGGGAAATGCAAGAGATCTAACAGATAAGGAAAGTGGAAGGACGAGATTCAACAAATATTTACTAAGACTTTCAGAAGAAAAGGCCAGCGAGAGTGAGGTGGAGATAATATCCAAAGAGTAGCAGCAGGGAATGTTCTAGAATTTATGAAAGATACTAATCCTCACCATGAGACAGGATGAGTCTGGGGAGGTTAAATAAACAGACATCTCTAGCAAGACACATTGTAGGGAAACTGGAAAGTAACAAAAATAAAGAGAAAAATCTTGAAGGCAAAACAGCTCACGGAGAGAGTACTGGTAATTAGACAGCAGACTCTCAACAGGAAAAGCAGAGGCCAGAAGACCGTGAAAAGTGTCTCTCAGAAAATAGCTCTCAGATAAGACTTGTATTCCCTGACCAATCTCCATTAAACAGTAAGTGGAAGCTAGACATTTTTGAAGACAAAGACTGACCCCACCCCGCCACCCACTCACAGCACCTCACTTAAAGGATTACTCCAGGATATACTTCAGGAAATTGAATTCTGAACGAGGGGTAAGCCTGAAGAAGCAGTGATGAGCCAACAAACAGGTATCTATGGGAAAATTTAAACAAACATGGATTGTGAAAACAATAACAACAACAAACCCAGTAACAGAGACTAATTCAGGTACTGCCAAAACAAGGCCGGATTGAAACACTAGCAGATAGGACCATGTACGTTCAAGCGGCTTATTTTACTCGGGATGGTAGAAATATTGTGAACTTTCGGCTTTGTAAGTTCAGAACATGTGTTAAAAATTTAAGCGTAACCTCCTCTATAAGAACAGAAATAAATTATTTAAGTCTCAAGACAGCGGAGGGGAAAATGCATGATAAGGAAAACTCAGACAGAACCAAACACAGTGGAGGAGGGAAAAAGAAAGACAGAGTTGAGAAAATCAGAGAGAGAACAACAGAACGGTAGAAGGAAAAAACTAAAACACGCCCATCACAAGACACGGAAACATGTTGCACTTGACCGCTGAAAAGGCAAAGATGTTCATTTGGAATTTTTTAAATACAGATATGCTATTTTACAAGAGAAATACCTAAAACGTAGTAATAGTGACAGTAATTGGTTGAGAAAAGATACACCGGGCAAACACTAATCCAAAGAAAACTGTTATGGGTATTTCCATGTCCAAGAAGACAGGCCATAAGAGCGAGAAGGATAGGAAGGTAACTACATAATTATAAAGGGAAGAGTTGGCCAGGAAGACAGCACAAATCTTTACTTGCACGTGTGTGCCCCAGAGGACAAATCTAATTCCTAATTCAAGATATCCATCCCTGGGTATTCACCTTGCTGTTGTCCCTTGTGCCCGCTTCTACTGGGAATTGTGGGTGAACTTGACAGAGCACACAACTCAGAAACTCCTGGGTCTCTGTTGAGAACAGGTTGTCACAACTGCACGACTCAGCGGCCCCTAGCGTCCCAATACGTATGTAGCTACGTCTTCGTAGCTGTCATCGTTCTCGTGCTCTCTGCTGCTGTGGGACTATTTGTAATTCGTTTCTGTGTTCTTAGCACCTCTCATAATGTCTGGTAGAGAAAGGGACTCAATATGCATCTATTAAAATTATCATTTTGTGGGTGCCTGGTGGCTCTGTCGGTTGAGCGCCAGACTCTTGGTTTCTACTCGGGTCATGATCTCGGGGTCTCAGGATCGAGTCCCACGTCAGGCTCTGTGCTCAGTGTGGAGTCTGCTTGAGATTCTCACTCTCCCTCTGCTCTCTCTTTAATAAATAAAATCTTTAAAAAAATTATAATTTTGAAGATGATGAAGCCAACAGGATGCATGTCTGTCATATGCATTCCTATTTGAAAAGCATGATATAAAACTATAGATGTACTTTAATTACAAATACATAAAAATGATATATGTATGTGGATACAGGTGAAGGGAGTGTGGAAACGTGAAAGCAGTAAATTTGTTACATAAGGTGGAGTGTGACTTCTTCCTTTTTATTTTTACTATTGCTCTTAAATTATTACTTGTATAATTTTGAAAATGAAATTTAAAAAATGACCATATGACTTTTAGTCATTCAACGAAATATTTCCTAAAAATTGTCACCATGCTCAGATAGGACAACAGAACTTTTTTCTGAGCCATGAAAAGACTCATTCCTAGGGCCAAATCTTGCCTTTTTCTCTAGAAGCCACAGTGGCAGGACACAGCGATCCTCTCTGGATGTACAGAGGGTCAAGAAGGAAAGGGGAGTCTGGGGGGAATGGACCTAGCTGGCCTCACTTAATCTAGTTTTCCTGAGGCAACCTGGGTGGCTCCATCAGTTAAGTGTCTGACTCTTGATTTCAGTTTAGGTCATGACCTCAGGGTTGTGAGATCGAGCCCTGTGTCAGGCTCCATGCTCGAGGCCTGCTTGAGATTCTCTCTCTGGCCCTCCTCCAGCTCAGGCACTCTCTCTCTCTAAAAAAAAAAAAAAACAAAACTATTTTCCCCCTCTCCTCTCTTGCCTCTCCTCTCTAGATAACCCTAGATGTCCACCAATTATCCACAGTTTCACAGGACAATTTTTCCATTAGCTTCTACCCTACTTCCCCTGAAGTACGGTGCTCTGAGTTACGGGGACAGAGCACCAGGTAAATTAAAGATAGTATTCCTTATGCAGAATCTGGTCTATGTGTCTCATTTCTAAAGGAAAGAGGATCTTTGGAGAAATGGCTGATTCCGGGTCAGGAGCAAGAAATGCACCAGAAGAGCCGGGAGCATATCAGACAGCAAGAGAGCTACTGGGGATTACCAGGAACACACCAGCAGTACCCAGCAGCCAACATGAAAGGCTCCCACTGGCCAAGATGGTACAGACTGAAGATCAGTGAGAAGGATGACAAACTGAAACATATCAAATATGTGGATGTTCATGAATTATATATTTTTTTAAAGAAAAATCCTTCATTGCTCACTTTGGAGGGATGCTTGGGAACCAATTCATTATTTTGGAAGGTGGTAAGTGAAGGGAAAGAACCAAGGACATCCTGCCTTTCTTAGACTAAGTGTGTCTCATTGTTACCAAGCAGTTGAAGAAAGGAAGCCTTCGTTACAGAAGTGCTCCAAGCAAGAAAAGAAGAAATGACAGACGTGGAATATCACCACTTTATAATCCCCAGTGAATGCACGGATGTAAGAATGGCCAACCATAGCTGCTAACAGCACAGAAAGAGAGACGGCCAGTCCACACAGGCTTGCCACCCCCCAGGACGTATTCTTGCCAAAACACCTGGACACGTATCTGAGTATCTGTCCACTTGGGGGCAGGGGGTTGGGAGAGGGAGACAGGGGGACATGACAAATGTCACTGTAGATCAGTCATATGTCGGCTGGAAGAAATTCCATGTAATAAATACATCATAATAGATACATCATAAGGGAACAAATTTAACAAATACAGAGAGACCCTACAGACTAAAAACAGAATTGTGGGAAATCAATCAATTGCAACGTACAGACCTTACTTGGATCCTGACTCAAGTTGTAAAAGAAAATCTGAGATGATTGGTTAGATTTGAAACTTGGCTGGCTACTTATCAGTATTATTGATAATTCTATTAGGTGCGAAGCCAGTATTTCTATCATGTTTTTAAAAAGCGTTCTTATCTGTTAGAAAGACGTAGTGAGATCTTTTCAGGAAAATATGACATCTGTTGTTTGTTTCAAAAACATCCGGGATTGGGGTGCCCAGGTGGCTCAGTCAGGTAAGTGATGCCTTCGGCTCAGGTCATGATCTCGGGGTCCTGGGATGGACCCCTGCATGGGGCTCCCTGCTCTGTGTGGAGTCTGCTTCTCCCCCTCCCTTTGCCTCTCCCCCTGCTTGTGCTCTCCCTCATTCTCTTTCTCTCTGTGTCAAATAAATAAATAAAAGCTTAAAAAAAAATACGTGGGGTTAATAGAAAAATGAGCAGGAAGAGAAATGAAATGATTGACCACGAGCTGAACATTGAAGCTGAGTGGTGGGTACGTGAGTGGGTTCATTACGGTGTTCTCTTTACTTTTGCATGTGTTTGAAATTTTCAAGAAAAAAACAAGTCCAAGACATTAATAAAAAATAAATGAAGCTGCTCCTCATTCTCACGGTTGATGTTTGGGGAGAAAAAAAATGTCAAGGAAACAATGGGACTCTTACCTTTTCATTAACTGGATAAAAATTCTCCTTGGTAATCGGTATACAAAGGTGTCGAGGACAATCTTTAGGTAATTCAAAGATACATATCCACTTTTGGAGGGGTCCCCAGCACTCAGGGCCTTTTCAACCTTTTCATAAGACTTGGGAAGCTGCAGGGAATGAAAATTCGAGTGTTGCATTCACAGACATCCACTTCACAGAGCCATTCAACCAGTTTATTTTTACCAAAACCTCGTCACATTTCCCCCTCCAAAAACTGATCAAAAAGGTGATGACGGCACGTACTGAACTTCAAATGTTTAATTGATGAGCTCACTACAGAACAGTATTGCCAGTCGCAGTGACTCGACTGACAAGGCAGACGAGTTTCTCAGGGAAAAACAGCCATATAATAGCTTCACCTCCAATTTCAGAGCTAAAAATATTCAGTGGATCTGCCAGTTTGATACATCTTTCTTAATATACTTTCAGGCCATTCCTACTGTGAGCCCACGCTAGGCCCCTCCTGATTAAGTCAGGTCAATCAAACAAAAAAGCTGGCAACATTTTATTAAAAACAGAAGTAGCTTTTAGAATAAGGAAAATCATTAATATAAAGATTGCATAAGCACAGTGCACATTGTACATTTAATTGTTCTCTTTTTTTTTTAATGGGGAGTCACAAAGAATCAGGGAGAACGAGCCTCGCTTATGGGACTTCTAAAATTCAGTGAAGTAGGTTAACCACTGATTTTTATATGACTCATAAAAATACTATGAAGATTGGTTTTATTTCCAAAGGTTTTCCTGCTGTTTGTTATTGAGTAATAATGATATTCTCCGCTATTTCCAACCCTCTTCACTTTGTTTGAATTCAGTTTTTCCCTCTAACTCCAAAGAGAAACAAAATAACCACCAACCTCGTTTATAAGGTGACTTAAAAAAACAAACTGCTGGAACATACAAATACATGCACCAGAGTCCCCACCCACCAAAGAAATAAGAAGCAATTCACTGTCATTTCCATAGGGTACGCAGAAATGTTGGAGATCTAATGGGAAAAACCTTTAAAAAATAATTAGAGAATTGCAGGGCCTAAATTTCTTAGAAAGTTGCACAAAACTAACCCAAAATGGCAAAATTGGCCCCTATCTCTTTCAGGGAGGTGGGTTCACAGAGAGAAGCCGGAGCAGACGAGGAGTATGGTCTCAGTGTGTTCACTGGATTAACGAAATCCACTTTTACTATCTTGATGACACTGGTTTCCACTGAGGTTTTTCCTAGGAGAATGTTTCTGACATAATCAAGAGCTTTTAGGAAAAGAGCAGAGAGTGAAACAGACATAGTGTCTTGGTGACACATATAAACCTTTCAGGGATTCTCATTGTGACTGTTTATGATGAAACTGAAGGGAAAAATGCAAGCAATTCAGCAAAGTAAAAAGGACATAAGGATATCTGGAAGTCTCTCCATCCAGTTTTTTTCTATAGTGTTGCAAAAACTCCCATAATGATCATATAAACATAATTTTACAAAATTGCGATCATTGCTATATATTCAGATGTGACAGGTGCTTCTTCATTTAACAATATCTTATGATATTTTTTCCTATAAGAACTTATATCTACCATCACGCATTTAAATGATGGGTGGCATGCCATCATGTTACTGACGGACCAGCGAAAGGTATGCTCATTTTCTGTTTGTACATTTAATGTGTATAAATGTTCCCTTGATCCCCTATCTAAATGAGGTCCTTTCCCGTATTTATCGCATTTATGAATGGGTTTAACACTTCCCTCCCTGATGTGAGTTTGTGCAAACTCCACAAGAGCACGTTGTATGTGTTTTGTTCACTAATAATTACCTAGAATGAAGCAGAATTTGGCACACGGTAGGCACTCGATAAACATTTGTTTAAAATGAATATATTTTTGCCAAAAATTTTCTAAAGAAAGGTCGCAAAATGTATAAAGCTATGACACATAAAAATGAAAATCATAGCTGAGATGACATTCTATCTGCATCAGGCTGTAAAAATTTAAAAGCCTAACAGTACTGGGGCACCAGGGCAGCTCAGTCTGTTGAGCATCTGACTCTTGGTTTTGGCTCAGGTCATGATCTCGAGGTCATGGGACTTTGATCGCAACAAACTCGATGCTCAATGTGGATTCTACCTGTCCTTCTCCCTGTGCTCCCCCCTTGACTTGTGCTCGCTCTCTTGCTCTCTCAAATAAATACATAAGATCTTTTTTTTTAAAAAAAAAAAAGGTCTAACAATATCAAGCGTTGGTGAATAGGCAGAACAATGACAGGAATTCTTTCTCATATGCTTCGTTGGGAGTGTAAATTGGTATTTTGAAAAGCAATTTGATACTGTCACTAAAGCTGAGAAGTATGTCTGCTACAAACTGGCAAGTAATTTTACTCCTCGGCATAATTCTTAAGGAGACCTTTGCACAGATGCGCCAAAAGGTACGTATGCAACCCCTTCCAGTGGCATCATTTAGATTAGCACAAAACAGGGAGCCAACTCAATGTCCGTCCATAAGAGAATGTGTAATTTGTGAGTATGTAGAAAGTGGAAAACTATAGGAAGAAAGAAAGAAAAGAAGAAAGAAAAGATCAGGCAAAAACCCAAGAACTCGGTCTGTAAGGAAACGTAATACAAACCAATATAAATGCATCTCCTCCAAAGGTTTCATGCCATTAAAAGAAACTAAAGTATGAATTCGTTATAAGAAAAGCTTGAAGTCAGGTTGACAAAACAACGAAAGAGAAGGCATCATTCACAGCAAGACAGAAAGCCAAAATAGTATCATTACAGGAGCTAATAAACAAATTTAGAAACAGCAAGTGTAAGAGGCAAGGCTGACATTCAAATGAATAAAGGAATGGCTCAAAAGAATCTCACTGAAGGCCGAGGAAAAAGACAAAAGCAGTGGAGCAAGTTGGGAGCACCATCGAGGACAGACCAAGATGACCCAGTTGGAGGGTAATTGGGAATAACACGGAAGGAAGGGAAAACAGAGGGAAGGCGGGAAGGTGGGGGAAGATTTTAGAGACAAAGAAAAAGTTTTCCAGAAATGAGGGAAGGACTGAATCCTTCAAAGGTCCATCAAAAGAACACCCTGTGGTCCCGGAAACTGACAAAATGCTTAAGGCAGAGTACAGCTCAGTTTGGGTCCAGGAAACTGACAAAATGCTTAAGGCGATCAGTTTCGCTTTTTAATTTCAAGGATCCAAAAAACAAACAAACAAAAAAAAACCCCAAAAACAAAAATCAAAACTTTAGGCATCCAGGTAGAAAAAGGGAATCACCTCCAAGAGGAAAAAATATCTGCTGACCTCAGGCTTCTTCCCCAGAGCACCCAGTGCCAGAAGACAATGGAAAGATGCTTCCATTTTGAGGGAGAGAAAGCAAGAATCACACCCAGCCACGTTTTCCTAGTAGGAAAGTCAGAGGCAGACACTCTCAAATACGAAAAAACAAAGGGAATAAAGCACCCATGAGCCTTTCTTAAGGAAATTACTTGACAATGAAATCCAGCCAGCCCAAAAATAAATCAAAATAATGAACTCTGAAAGGGATTAACTATGGTAAGCACTGGAGTGTAGTGATGCGCATTAAATCCACATACATACGAAACAACCAGGGGAATCACAGGAACAGAATGGAATGTAAATATCGTTGGAAACCCTGACTAAGAAAAGAACAGAAACAACAAAACTTGTGAGGTGTGTGTAGGGGGGAGAAGGAACATAGGAAGTGAGAGCCCGCCCCGTGCTGCCTATAACCGAAAGATCCTTCAAAAACACCATCATTTCTGCAATTCTTAATGGCTTTCTTAATCTCTTTTGTCTTGAAGTCCCTTTTGGGACCTCATATATCTTGTGGTAAAGAAATATTTACCAAAGGGCAGATAGATCTCCAGCTTCACTTGAAGCTGGACCTGGCAAGAACTTGGACTTAAACTTGGCCCCAGGCCTGAGTGGCAGGGTAACTTTGAACTGGTCATTAAACCCCTCCATGCCTCAGTTTCCACCTGGCACGTGGGAGGCCCCACAGAAGGGTTAATCCTGAGGGTGGCCAGGTCTCCTTTCCTTCTGGCAAATTCAAAGACATTTAAATTAAATATGTCTTGTTTGTAAAAAGGAGCGTGATTCTCTTCTTATAAAATTATTTCTATCTATGTATCCACCCACCCACCCACCGAGGCAGCCATCCTTCTATATCTATGAATAAAGACAGACCTAGAATTATGTTCGCCAAATGTTGCCTTTGATTATTTCTGGGTGGTGGATTTTGAATAATTTATACTTTCTTCTTTGTACTTTTCAGAATTGCCTACTTTTTTTGTAATGCTAATGCATTTTGTAATGGTTCTGTTTTTATGAAAACAATAAATTTATTAACAACAATAACAGAAAACAAGTTTTACTAATTTACCAACATAATATTACATATACTCACTTCTCCAACACCTTGATCAATAGTGGCTTTTGTTAATTTTTTTCCTCATTGACATTTTTCTCCTGAAAATTCTACATTCATTGTTAAAAGTTCTACGTACCTTCGGAATATTTATGATTTTTTTCTTGGCACATATTTTGCCAAGTTTCCCATTTGTTTACACAAAGTTTTGCTGTGCAAAAGCTTTTCATTTTAGTGTAATCGGATGCATCAATCTTTTTCTTTATGGTTTTCGGGCTTTACATCATGCTTAAAAGGAAGTCTCAATTTCAAGACTAAAAAATTTTCACACATATTATTTTTAAATTTAAATAGTGGATTCACATAGAATTTATTTTGGTGTGAAGAATGGAAGGTTACAAGCTTTTTGCCTCCGAATGGCTGCCTAGCGAGTTATCCTAATTACTGAATGAGCCACTCCCCAGCCCCACCACACTTTACGGGAATGCCTGATATCATATGCTAAATTCACACATAAAGATCAATCCATTACCTAATAGTAGTTGGGTAAGACAGTGCCATACTGCCTTAAATATTATATTTAATAGTTTATATTAAATATGTATTTATATTTAATATTTTATAAGTTCTTTTTTTTAAGATTTTTTTTTTTAAAGTAAACTCCACACCCAGTGTGGGACTCAAACTCACAACCCTGAGATCAAGAGTTGTGTGCTCTACCTACTGAACCAGCCAGGCACCCCTATAAGTTATTTTTTATGTGGTACTGTAGGTCCTTTACTATAACTTTTCAAAAGAAAATATATACATATATATTATATACATGTATATATGTGCACACATCTATGTATGTATATATATGTGAGATATATAGATATGTATATATTTCCATCCAGATATAAGGAAAGCAGATGTGAATGCTGAATCTTCTATCCAAAAACAAAAAAAAGAGCTCTTCAAGTTCTCCTTTATTTTCCTCAATAAAGTTGACATGTAGAAGTCTTATAGAAGTCTTGAATATTTCTTACCACATTTATCTGTGAGTAGCACAGAGGAGTTACTTAAGACTCAGACCCTCATTACCCTTACTATGACCAACAGACTGTCGTCAGGAGTTGAGGAAGGCCTCAGGGTTTGGGGAAGTGGAGGTAGGAGCAAAACAAATTTTAGAAATAATGTCCAGACCTAATGGTTTTCCACAGCTGTCACACTGTAGAGAAACCTGGCATGAGGGAGACACTCTTACCTGTTGGCAAAAAGTCCTCTCAATTTCTTCTAAGGAGTAGTTTTTCCAGACATCTTCTGAGGAAACAGAGCTGTGGGGACACTCCCCTTTGGAATTTTTGACTGGCTGATTGTTCCATGAGATCTCTAGGAAAACAAAAGAGCTTCCCCTTATTCATGTTGCCAAAGGTACATTTAAATATCCAGGCTTCCCTTTTCATCCTAGCCTGTCTGGTAGAAAGTAGGACCAGAATGAATCAAAAGCATGAATAAGCCATGTAATAAATGGTATTGAAATGACTGGTTGAACAAGTTGGGAAAAAAGTGAATCTACTTGCTATCTTGTGCTAGGATATACCTTAGATAGAGTAAAAAGTACACCAAGTAAAATAATAAAACCATGAAAGCAGTAGAAGAAAATTAAGATGGATATTACATAGTGTACAATCTCTGTGTGAAGTCCTTTCCAAGGGACACATTATAGCCCCAAATCATTTAAATAATGGATAGGTCTGACAGTATAAATATTTATTTTTCCTTTGGTTAAAAACACACACACACAGATCACAATGAAAGAAGAATGAGTGAGGAAAAACTGGAGGTTAATTACCCTGATGCATGAGTAGCTCTTACGAATCAATCAGATAAATATTCAACAGAACAATAGGCTAAGGTTATATACACAGGTAATTCACACAAAAGAACTAAAAAACCCAACAGATGTATGAAAAAGTACTCAAACTCATTGGCAATTGTAAGTCTAATGAAAACAAGTTAACTATTTTTTTCCACTTGTCAAAGAGGCATGGATGAAAGGGAATGATAAAGAAATCAGTTCTGGCTGGTGCACAGAAAACCGGGTACCTGAATACTCTTAAATCTCCTTCTAGAATTTTACACAAATGGAATTACAGGACTACTCAACAAAAGTATATGGGTACATGTATTTTCTGCACTGTGTAAAGATTTTTTAAAAATTGAAACAACTTAAATGCCCATTAATAGAGGGTTGGTTTTATAAGTTATGGCTCATCAAGCCTATAAAATACCACAGACATTAAAAACAAAGGTGCCTGTCTAAATTAATAGGTGTGGAAAATTTTCCTTGATATATATTGTTTCATGATTGAAAGAGAGGATGACTAGCATAATTTAATTTTCATTGCAGGTCTGCCCATCCACCTATCCACCCACTCATCCATCCATCTACCCATCCATGCAGCAGAAAATAAATTGAGGAGGACAATATACCAAAACGAACACAGTGGTAGGATCCAGGTGGAAGGAATACAAGGATTGTTATTCGTGTTTTTGTGGTTTTTGCCTTTTTTGCAGCCAGCTTGTATTACTTTTATAATAAAAGAGAATAAGATAAATCTAAAATATAGCCATTTTCTTCCTCAAAGTCGACTGCAAAGAATCACAAATGGTTTCCCAGATTTATTTCCTAAAATGTCTGCAAATAAGCTTCACTCAAATTAAGCATACTTACAACGACTCAGCTGCAGTTAACAAAACTGCCAGTCATCTGGAATTCCATTTCCTACCTCAAAAAAAAAAAAAAGAAAGAAAAGAAAAGAAAAAGGAAGAGAAAAAGAAAAGAAAAGAAAGAAAGAAAAAAATAAAAGAAAAACATCTTCCCCCAGTGGACCCCTCTGGCTACGTAATGAAATACAAAGGCAGAACTTGGTCTGGAATTCTGTGGCCTTGGTGGTCCAGGCATTTGAAACTGGCATCTCCAAAGAGACACAAGAGCCTTATCGAGTGACGGGGAAGTGAACCCACAGAACCAGGCTCTGACTCAGTTGGGCACACCAAGCGCGGTTTTCTGACCCCGCATCCCACTCCGGAGTGGGCTCCACTCCGGGGCACTAATACTCTGACAGCGGTTCACAGGGACACAGGGCACATCGAGGGAAACTCGTTCTTGTTCCGTAAACATCAGGCCAGGCTCTGGCGGGTAGGGGGTGGCTGGGGTGCGAGGCTTGTCCTCGGGGAGCTCCCAGTCCAGGGACCCGTGCAGTTAAATCCGCTACCCCAGGCTGGCTACAGAACTCTCCCATGCCTTGTTCAAAGGTGTGTCTCATCACAGTCATGCCAGGCCCCACCCATCAGCCCAGCTTAATAATTCCTGCCACCTGCTAATTTCCCCCAAAGGGTCTGTGCTGATGTGAACTGGGGTAGAGAGGAAATCCAAAGCTTACGTGTGCACTTATGTAGGTCATGGGTGCAGCAAAAGGAAACACACCTCCCAATGTCTTTTCTTCAGGTGCCGGATAGAGTGCTTTTGACAAGCAAGATGATGGCTTATTAGGAACAGAAACATAGCGAAACCGGAAACGTGCAAAAAATTCACAGGAAACATTGTTCTATACATTTAGAAAAGTCAAAAGTTGTGGTCCCTGCAAATACTCAACCTAGAGACTTTCTAACATGAGTAAGAACAGCATCAAATCCACCAACAGCCCCTGGTAATGAGTCCCTGCAGAACATTTTCCCCAAAAAGGAACCGACAGGAGCAGATTGTATCCTTATCATTCACCGTCCACAGACAAGACAAAAGCAGGAGTTCATATGAGAAATATAAATTACGTGGAATTACGTGCTTAAGAAAATGAAATTTTGGGAAAAAATGCAAATATGGGACACATAAGTTTTTAAAGATTTTATTTATTTATTTATTTATTTGAGAGAGAGAGAGAGAGCGAGCGAGCGAGCATTAAGTGGCCGGGGAAGGGGAAGAGGGGGGAACGAGATTCCACACTGAGCGTGGAGCCCGATGCAGGGCTTAGTCTCATGACCTGAGCCGAAGTCAACAGTCAGACACTTAACTAACTGCGCCATCCCGGCGCCCTGGGGAAATATACTTCAAAATTATTAACTCTCTTGAGGATATCTTCCCCAGAGGGGGAGATATAGAGAACGAATATTATTAAAACATAGTAAAAATGTCATTCTAGAAAAACCAGAAACAGTATAGAATTTACTTATCTGTCCATGTGCTTCAGGGTTGGAGGGCCAAGAGAGGAATTTCTCAGTGAAAGCTCTGATGTAAGATTCAGAAACTCTGAAAACAGTACGAAGGTGAGGAGTACTCACTCTGGATCCGACCATGGCCGCTGGAACCTTCTATTACCAGCTATGCAGGGTTGTGCTTTTGGGTCCCCATTTGCAAGAAGAAATGGACAGAAATGCCACAGAGTTGCCAGGAGGCTTGACGTGGTGATGAATGTATAAGGCCCCGCACTAGCTAGACACTCAGTACATATTAGCTACGTATTGATTAATGAGAAAGGTTTCAGATAACAGGAGACAAGGAAGAACAGTATCAATCAGAGCTAGAAAAACTCTGAAAATGGATGACAGAGCTCTGAAGCCAGTAAAACTCTCTCAGGAACAAAGACTGAACTAAAAGGAACACAAGAGCAAATAAACAACAGTAAGAGGGGGTGAAAAAGAAAAAAAAATTGTATCAAGCAAAAGAGAAAAAAGGTAGGAAGGAATGCTTGCAAGAAAGTTACAGTCTAAAAAAGAACATAAGAGGTATCATTGGGAAGAAAATCTAACTATGGAACAGTTCAGATGCTAAAAATTACAATTCCAGAAGTCTTCCTGAAATAAAAGACTCAAACCTGCCAATTCAAATAGCATACAAATACTTACAGAGTCAGTCACAAGTGTCCAACATCATGACTCATTCTAGCAAAATTACTGGGTTTTAAATAAAAAGGAAAAAAAATTCTCTGGATATCTGAACAAAAAGACCAAGTCACTAATAAGGGAAATAAAGTCAGCCTGTCCTCAAACTTCTCTTCAGCAAAACTTTAAGTCACCAGGCAATGGGTAAAAATATTTAAGAACCTTAAGGAATGAAAATCCGAACCAAGGATTTTATATCCAAAGTGATTTTTTCTTGTTGTTTTTTGTTTGTTTTAAACATTTTTTATTTAAATTCAATTAATTAACATACCATGTATTACTGGTCTCACGGGTACAGGCCTGTGACTCATCAGTCTTCTGTAACACGCGTTCCGTCACATGCCCTCCTTAATGCCCATCCCCCAGGGACCCCAGCAAACTGCCCCCCCAGTAACCCTCAGTTTGTTTCCTCTGATGAAGAGTTTCTTATGGTTTGTTTCCCTCTCTGGTTTCATCTTGTTTTTTTTTTTTCCTCACTTCCCCTATGATTCTCTGTTTTGTTTCTTAAATTCTACGTATGACTGAAACCATATGATAACTGTCTTTTCTCTGATTGACTTATTTCACTTAGCATAATACCCTCCAGTTCTATCCACATGATTACAAATGGCAAGACTTCATTTTCTGATGGCTGTGTAATATTCCACCGTATATATGGACCACATCTTCTATATCCCTTCATCTGTCGATGGACATCCGGGCTCTTTCCACAGTTTGGCTACTGTGGACATCGCTGCCATGAACACCAGGGGCAGGTGCCCATTCGGATCATTACCTTCAAACAGATTTTTTAACTGTACAGTCCACATACAAACTGTCTCAAATGTGTAAGAAATCAGAGGACATCATTTCCAAGAGCACTTCACAAGAAATCTACCAGAGGACAGGCCTCAGATAACCTAAATGACGACAGAGAGCCAAGCACGTGAGCAGAATGCAATAAAGGTTTTTGCTCCTAACGCGGCAATCATATGGAAGCCGGGTCCCCGCAGGAAGACCTACTTCCTTATGACTTACACAGAGAGGAATCAGAAGATGAATCAAAACCTACAAGCGGCCTGTCTGCTGGATTCCTTGGCTTTTCCCAAGTTAGTTAGGTGGGGATTCAAATTAGGCAACCCATGGTCCAAATGAAATAATTTCCATGGTGAGCCAACCCAGAAAGGATATGCTGCTACTGTCATGTTCAGACTTTGGGGCTGAGGATTTTGAGCTGATGGGATGGCAACGGGGAGGATGACCAGCGGGTGCCAGGATTCATCCTTCCCACTATTCACCAGTGAATAGACCTCTGTGTTCATATAATGCAGCCCGCAGCCCCAGAGTACTACAGCGGACCCCCAAACTGCAGGAGGGTTAGGGGTGCCAACCCCCACAAGGGCCAAAACTCTGCATATAGCTTTGACTCCCCCAAATGTAACTACTAATAGCAATAAGAACTTGAGCGAACACTGCGGAAACAGGAATGTACGGAGAATAACCACATATATACCTCATATTGAATCAAATTGAAAATGCCTTTCATTGTGAGATGCATCATTATTTTATGTATCCCTAACAAACAAACAAACAAGTTGCCAATTATTGATAGCAAAATGGAAAAAACAAAGCAATGAGAGTTCCCTGCTGGAACTGAAGCTGTATTATATAACTTACCTACCTAATAATTCCTAATGACCTAAGCAAAAGAAAAAAATAGTAAAAATTAAAAAAAAAATTTACCAGCATAGACTGAAGCAGGAAGAAACTCTTAATTTGGGCAGCCGGAAAGTTCTGCTTCCAATTATGGCGGACTGGCCCATATTGAACCTATCCTCCCAGCAGATAACAATTATAAACTCTGGCCAAAATATAAACAAAAACCTATCTGAAGGCACTAGAGAGCAACTGACATAAACTGGAGTCGACATTTGGAAAAATAGAGTAACACCTGATTGCATTTCTTGTTAGTTCTGGCTTTTTGCCTGAGGGCAGGTCTCGGCAGAACCGATGCTAAGTGGATAGAATTTGGATATAAACCCAGGGTCCTGCTAGCTTTAGGAAACAGAAAACAGAGTTCAGGATTATACAGCAGCTGGAAAGTACGAAAGTAAGGAAAACCCCAAAAAGAAAAGCACAGAGGAGGATTTCTAACATCTGTACATAATTTCTGCCAAGATCTTCATCTAACCCTTGACCAAGACGTGTAGACAATAAGACACCGAGCTAAGATTAAAATAGCACAACAAAGATTTCAAG
>CM053611.1:104674827-104717896 GCA_028646535.1 Procyon lotor
TCTTTAACACGCAAGGAAAAGTAGGAGCTTACGCAAAATAGCATCTATATGAACCCATTTTTACAAATGTCTTTCTTCCTCTCTGTTTCTTTCCACAGATCTGCAAGGAAAGACCTCAGGAATCATGCTGACGGTGGCTACTTCTGGGTGCTAGGGTGGGCTTGTTTACTTCGATGTTTTCATTTATCTGCCCCGGTGCCTGCCTCATAGGACTGTGCTGAATATGGAGAGAGCACAGGAATGAGCTTAGGCTAAGGCCTGGCATGGAACAAATGTCTGGGTAAATGGGGTGGAGTGCTACAGTTCTCAAATTAGGTCTGTAAACTTATTTATGATGAACATTTTCTATAATCAAGCGAGACATCACCTTATATCTCACTTGGGCAAAACGCACGGCCCAAGCTTCAGTCCAACACCCCCGCCCCGGCCCCGCTGTCAAAGCCCTTGGACCAGAACGCTCTCCTTCCCTCCATGCTTGTCACATGCATTCTGTGAACTCTGGTCCCGCAAAAGGGCCTCCTAGCTCTTACCCGGATACCCCTCTTCCTCGTGTGAACACCCCATGACATTTTGTTCTTCCTTCTCAAGCATTTCAACAGTCTGCTTTGGAGTTGAGTTCAAATCTCAACTCCAGCAAAAACAGGCTATGTGACTTTGGGGACTTCATTTAGCACACTTGAGACCATGTTTTCTCATCTAAAAAATGGAACAATAATACCCAACTCAACAAAGGTACTGAGAGAAATCAAAATTAAAACTAAAGCTTATAAAATGTCTATATAAAGCACAATAAAGAAATGCTTTTTATTATTATATTCTTTATGTGATTTATTTTGTTTTTTTATTTTATTTTTTTAAAAGATTTTTATTTATTTATTTGACAGAGAGGAGAGATATCACAAGTAGGCAGAGAGAGAGGAGGAAGCAGGCTCCCTGCTGAGGGAGGGAGGCTCCCCAACGTGGGGCTCAATCCCAGGACTCTGAGATCATGACTTGAGCCAAAGGAAGAGGCTTTAACCTACTGAGCCACCCAAGCGCCCCTATGTGACTTATTTTACACCTTACCTGCCCTGTTTTTTAAAAATACACACACATACACACGCACACACACACTCCTGAAAGAGTATGTTACTGGGCTTTGAACCCAAGGAAGGGCTTAGCGGTATAAGGATCTGCATATGAACTAATAAAACATAAGGGATGAACAGGTCCTTGGAAGATCATCTCATCTAGTAATTCCTAAATCTCAAGAGGCTTTAAGAACGAGAGCCCTGGAGCCTCTCTCAGTGATCACAGGGAAACTGAGCTAACATCTGAGGATTTGTCTTTGTTACTTTTGCTAGCGAGGCAAATCTGAGCGTTGTAGAAGCCGCTCAGTATTTGTTTTATCGAATTACATGGAAACCGGTGACAACGTGTGTCTTAAACGAGACATTCTCAGGTGATAACCCCTGAGGCCAAGCAACCACTTGCCTCAAATGACCAAAGGCCCGGAGTGGAAAATCTCCCAACTGCATTCTTCATAAATTCATCTTCGGGGAACTGGATTCTGCTCTCTCCAGAACCATCCAGCAGGTCAACAACTCTAGGCACTCTACTGATGAGCAAGGAAACATTTTCCTTCTCAAGGTTATGGGCCTGTATGTACGAGTCTGCCTTTACATGTCTAATATAATGTAGAAACTACACAGCTACTCGCCCTTTTAGATAAAGATTTTTCCCATCACAAAAGGAGTAACGGGTTCATTATACAAATTTTTGAAAATACAGAAGCAGCAGAAAAAAGAACCAAACCACACCCAGAGACACATTACTTAAAGACAATCTGTATCCTAGAAATTCCTTCCCGTCCTTTACTGATATTCCACGTACACTTTCCATGTTACCATTGACTTCATGGAGATCTGCCCGTGGCTGCATGTTTTAGCGTGTGGATACGCCGTGACTCACCGTTCTTAGACATTTAGTTATTCTTCCAAATAACAATGCCATGGCTATCTTTGTGCATAAAGCAGTTTCCGTATTTGAAAGTATTGCCTCAGAACAGATTCATAGAAGAGGAATTGTCATGCCAAAGGATATTGAGATCTTTAGCTATATACTTATAAAACACTCACCTTGATTTCCCACAGAATACCTAAGATTCAAGTCATTATTTACACTGAGGTTCTTCAAAAAAACATTATAATCCACTGCAGTATCTTTATCAATGTTGTAGTGTTTCGCAAACCTGAAATAAAAATGCTCTTTGGTAATCAGAAATTATGATACAGAGAATCTAAAATGAAGCAAGGTAGCCTTTAACACGGAGGCTGGCATTCGTTTTAATGTGTTTCTAGCTAGAGCTGAAATTAAAAAGTGAACCCTGGGAAGCATTACTCTAAGATGAAAACACGCAGACACTTCGGAGATCGCTGTACTTGGTCTACCAATGCCCGCATAAGATTCGAATGGTATAGACACGTCTCGGTTTCCGTTTTCTCCCTTCTCTGGCAAGAGGAGGGGGCGGCCAGGGTTCAGGCTGCAGGAGGACAGCAAAAGCGGGTCCTGCTTGCCTTTAATAATTACAGGGCAATGATCTGGACCATGAGTCCATTAGCAGAAAGCCTCCTTCCCAAAGATAGCTAGGGCTGGGGGTTGGGGGAACATAGCCCACTCTCTTGACCAAGTGCAGCATATCACAGAGAGGAGCTGAGGACCAGTTCACTGTGGCAGGGGCAAAACTTTCCTTGGAGCCTTCTATGATTTCCACAGAGAAAAAAGAACATTTTCAAACACGTAACCAGGGCACCTAGGTGGCCCGGTTAGTTAAGTATCTGTGTTTGGCTCACGTCGTGATCCCAGGGTCCTGGAATCCAGCCCAGCCCGTGGTGAGCTCCCTGCTTTGCAGGAAGTCTGCTCCTCCCTCTCCCTCTGTCTCTCCCCACTGCTCGTGCTCTCTCGCTCTCTCTCAAATAAATAAAATTTTTTTAAAAAACAATAAAAAAACCCCACTTACCCAATATCTCTCCCTAAAATATACTGAGATACTTTTTTTAAAGTTCAGATAAATAATGTTTAGATTTTTTTTCTTCTTAAAATGAGTTCTCTATTATTCAAATCTGCCACTTGATAAATGGTTTTCTAGATGATTTCTGCATTATTACATTTATAAAAAATTGACAGTTTTTAAATGTTTGGTTATATTATCTCCATATGTGTTGGTTTCTATAATTACCTAATTTCATGCTGCTTTTTAAAAACTTAGTAATTATCACTTAAAGTATTTGTTATTTTTCTGTTTTCCAAATTTAACAAAGAGTAATGTCATGTATTCATTTCGATGCATACCTTTTTTTTTTTCCCACTTTGATGAATCTTGCCTATTGTTCTAATAGGGAAAATTATCTGGAGAAAGGACAGCTGCCAGATGCTCCCGCTGAAACTCCCCAAATAGCCCCATCTTTCATCCACACACTCTGCTTTGTGAAAATGCGGCTGTAGGCTCGGGGACCCAGGAGGCTGACCTACTGTGCTCCCTCCTGTCTGGGTTGAGGTCCCATGGAAAGCTTTGGCTTCTCTGCTGCTCCAGCAACATGTCCAGATCCTGATAAAAATCTCATCACCAACTTCCCTGTTTTCTGTAAAAATCCAGCATTCCTTCAGACTGGTATTTCCTCCTAAGAGAATCCTGACCTCTCCTAATGCCCAGCCCCAGCCGCCTTCGTAATACCGGCTGCATATTCCGTTGAGGACACACAGACAGAATTCCACAGTAATATTTCCTACAGATAACATGTCAAAAATTTAAGCCTCCGTACTGCTCAGACGTGCAGTATCTCATAGGCTTTTTTCTAGGAATAAAGGTAGGGGAGGCAGCATCGTTCCTGAGATGAAAAGGCCAGGGCTGCTTTCCCAGAGACCTGTGCTCGGGGCAGGAAAGTTCACTCACACATCTGCACAGACCTGCAGGTGAGTGGGTCACGCAGGAAGGCCAACTGTAGGGGATGAAAGGAACGACACCCATGGACCCTTAAACCTCTCCAGCATCGCCACCTACAACTAGCTGTGGGTTTCACCGGTCGGCTCAGGAGGCCAGCTGACCCCTAGTGAGTCTGCTTTTCAGGCTGCTCATCCATTATTTTATCGCGATTCAAATATTTCAGTCTGCGTGGCAATGGAGGGTGAGGTGTGAGAGATGGGAAAGGAAAAGCAAAACCCAGTGGGTCTCAGGGTGGTGTGATTAAGTATAAAATTGGCAATGATTTTTTCTCTCGCCTCTTCTTCACACACGCTGCGTGGTGTTCTGCAGCCCCGAGGGAACTGTTTTCCCAGGAGTAAAGCGCATTCCTGGAATCTTCACGACCGTGACAGTCACTGTGGGACAAGCACCTACTATGTGCCAGGCACATCACAGGCCCACTGTGTGCATCACGGGGAATCCTAGCACCAGCCCTGCAAAGTGGGCTCCTCGGTCTCCATTTCTTTAAGAGGAAGCTGGCTCTCAGAGAGGCCCAGGAGCCTCCCGAACTCCTAGAACCAGGGAGGGTGCCCATGGACCTGACCCCAAGCATGCCCGACCCTAAAGGCCAGGTGTTTGCCACCACCCTGAGAGGCGGAGGCTGGTATTCAAGAGAAGGCTGTTTTCGATAAAAGAAAGGATTCAAAAATGCATTGTGTTTCCTGCTCAAAAACTAAAAAGGCCAAGTTAATACTGAAGCGGCTTCTCGAGGAAAGAGTATATTCTTGAGCCTCAATAAGAAAAGCATTAAAGCAATCGAAAAAAGGGTCTACTTTTGATCCTCTGTGTGTCTGTTCTAAAGAAAAGCAATTCTATTATGTTAAGTTTTTCAAGCCTTATCAGGAAAACGGTATTGTTGTTGAGGCTTAAAAAAAAATCTCAAATAAAAATTTGTGGAGTTCTTTATTATTCGATACTTACGATATGGGGAAACAGACAGTAACATTTTTTATAGATTTACTAGGTTGGAGACTGCAGTGCCAAACACAAGGTTTATTGTCAAATAAAACACTGTTTTGTTTTTTGATGGCCTGTTTTAGAAGAGTGTGGCTTCTGTTCTATAATTGCGTGCACAAAATTATTTAATTTGTTTTGTTTGGATCTTATTCTGGACACTTTCCCAGTCGGAAAGATATAAAAATTAAAACATCTATTATGTCCTTTTATATTCTGAGGTGGGTTATAAAGAGGAGAAAAGAAGGAAATATTCAAAGGACCAGGCAATACCTATTTTTTTTAAAAAGTCACCTTGCTTCTCAGTCCCCACGATGCCCAGGCCCCGGCACAGGACCCCTAGGCTTGCTCGCCGCAGGAGCAACTTCCTCCACTCCTTCTAGAAGCAACGTCGTCTTTATGACACCGTGCGAGCGCACCCACCAGTGTCATCGGGATTTATAACTGCAGTGTGATGTGAAACTCTTCGGCTCAGAGTGAAATAATAAGGCTCGGTACTTCTGTTAACAGCCTGGGGGATATTTAGAAAAGGGGGGGACAGGCAGGAAGAGGAAGAGAGCCTCTTGGCCGAGTACCACAGCAATGAAGTTAAACGTGGGCCCCCCTTCTAGCGGCTTCCATTCAAAACTCAGGCAGCCACCTGGAGTTTATCGGAGGCTCAAAACAAAACAAAAAACAAAGCCCATGCAGACTTCCACACGCTGCCCTCGCACCAGGAGCGGGGGGAGCTTTCGAAAGCTGTGAAGCAGCTACTAAATGTTTACTTACTCACTGTCCCTGGTGTAGTAGCCCCCGGACCCCAGCAACAACCATCCTCGGGGACAAGTCAAATTTCTGGTATTATATCAGGAGGGAGAGCCAACAGGGAACACATCAACTGAGGAATAAATCCTGAAATTTGTTTTTCTCTAACCCCAGGCTTTGAGTCAACGTCAGCTGTGAACATGAAACGCGAGGATGGTGGGCGTGGGGCCAACCAGGAAAGGAGAGACAACTGGTGACGGATTACTTAAATAATCAAGGTGTGTTCCGACCTGCAGGCCAGGTGACTGCCACCCTGGGGACTCGGAACTTGAACCATTAGCTCTCGGGTCTGTGCATTCGCAGAGGGCACCACCAATACAGGAGAAATGCCGCGAGCGCCTCTTTTAAAAAACAGTCAAGAGAGAGCCGGCAGGGGGATGATGTCTGGTCCCAGGGCACCTGCCAGGCCCCACTTTGAAACTGGGCCAAGTGGTACCGAGCCGTCTCTCACCAGACCTCCGCTCACTTACTTTCTGTATTCGTCACCTTTCATCTTCAAACAGAAGGTTTCCAGAACTTTCTTCAGCTCACAGGGCTGGATCAGACCAGTCTTGTTAACATCAATGAGCTTCAAGGCTTTGATAACAGTTTTAATGTTTTTGAAAATCTGTGTAGAAAAAGTGATTTCGGAGAGAAGTCAAAAGACCCGGTGTTAAAAACCAAGATGGTCATTAAAAAAAAAAAAAAAAGTGTGAATATTTTAAAGTACTTCTTGTAAAATAAATGTTGTCAAAGACTCACAGTTGCAGGTATTGCAAAATGATGTCTATGAAAAAAACAGAACACTTTGCACTTATTGAATGTTTGCAAATCCATTTTTTTTTAATTTTTTATTTATTTATTTGATGGAGAGCGAGAGAGATCACAAGTAGGCGGAGAGGCAGGCAGAGAGAGAGGGGGAAGCAGGCTCCCGGCGGAGCAGAGAGCCCAATGCGGGGCTCGATCCCAGGACCCTGAGACCATGACCTGAGCTGAAGGCAGAGGCTTTAACCCACTGAGCCACCCAGGCGCCCCTGCAAAGCCATTTTGTCTGTAAATGGTCTCGGTAAGTTTTTAAAAAGTCTTTCTGATGTAAAGCAGTAAGTCTTATACACAATTCATTCCCTTTTAGAGCCATGTGAAAAATCTTTTTTGTTAATTGGTGCTTAAAAACGATAGTTCAGGCAGGGCTGGACTCGGACAAAAACGTAGCTATTTTTCCATAGCTACATGCAAACTGTTTTTACTCGGAGCTGCAAAACAGGACTGTACCTTTCAACCCCTTTGAATTTTTAAAAAATATTACAGGAAAGTTGCATAGATGCCTTTCCCAGATTCAGCAAGGGCATATTTCTTGGGCACACAAACATGAAAGGCATTTGGGGTGGCCAAATGGGGATGTGGGGACTCAGAGTACTAAGCTGTGTGCTTACCCCAAAGCTACTTGCACTTACGGGACGGGAATATCGCCGGGCCTCACGTGTTCCAAGCACGGAGCTACGTGATCGAATCCCCCCAACCCACAGGAAGGAAGTTTCACTCCCCATTTTTAGATAAAACTGAGGTACCAGGAGGCCACACGAGTCACCCGACATCACCTGCATGGACAATGATGACACCAGGATTCTAATGCAAACCAACCCTTTAGCCACTGCTCCCTCTTCTCCCTGGCTGCTTGGAGTTGAGTCCCAGGCCCTCCTGGACGGGCTGTTAGCCCCGGACATGCCGGCCCTGCTTCCAGGATCCCTCAGAGTTCCCTACAGATGACCTCTGAGCCCAAATCTCAGCTCCCAGCCCTCCGCTCAGCCAGACATCACCCCTCCCGCCCAGACTCCACACCATGTCATCCCCAATGAGGGCCGCTCTCCAAAATCAAGCCCCACGCCCCAGCATCCACCCCTCTTCCAGCTGCCTCGCTTGAGTGCAGGACCCCGAAGCCTTCTCCCCAGCAGGGCCCCCACCTGTCACTTAGTTCCCGGACACAGCTCCCCCTCGCACCCTCCCAACCACCCCGTCTCTGTGATCACCACTGCATACGTGCTCCCTTCTCCTGCCTCAGCCCTGGCAAGCCCCCATCCCAGGCTAACTCCAGCTCATCGCCTTTTCCAAGCACCTGATGTGGCCCATTCGATGCTTTCCTGGGTCCCCTCACCCGAGGGCACTGTGCGATCCCACTTGGCTGCATTAGTCACTCACCACCCGGACCCTAACTCTGTCCACCTTCCCACCCCTCTCCTTCCCCGCCACTGAGAGCCTTGCTCCTTATTTACAGGAAAGATAGAAGTGGCTGTAAGACAATGGCCAATGGCCTGGTCCTCCCCAGCCTCCGTCGGACTCCAAACCCACGGGAGGGGCCTCCCCTCCTGTTCCATGATGCTACCCTACCTACCAGACATTTGTGACCCCGTCCCCCACGGCCACAAGCTGTGACCCTCCAGGCCCCACAAACTGGCTCCTGGCAGCTCTCGCACCTCAACTTCCCCACTGCCCCCCGCCCCCGCCAGTCACTGCTTTGGGGCCACACACACCAGCCCCTCCGCTGCTCCTCCTGAGTGCCAGACTCCTCCTGCCTCAAGGCTTTGGCCTTTGCTGTTCGTTCTACCTAGAACATTCCTCCCCGGACACCCACTGCCTCACTCCCTCACTTCATCCGGATCTCGGCCTTCCTGACCACAAGTTAAGTTAGGACCCCACCGCCCACACTCTGATCCTCGTCTTCACAGTACTTCTCACCAACTGATTTAAAGCTCATCCTGACTGTCAGTCTCTCCCTCCCTCAGGAATGTCAGCTCCCCGGAGCTGGGTTCGGTGCTTTGGCTCCAGGCTCTGCCTCAGTAACTGTTTGAGTGAATGAACGAATCTGCCTTCTTTTCACGTGCTGGGGAGAAGGCCACACCCCGAGGAAGCTTCGCTCTACCCGCTCAGGGCCAATCCTGAATGCAAGAATGCCTCGGTCTACCATCGATGTAATAATGACTCTGATGATACCGTCCTTGGACAACTATTAAGTGATCTGTGCAAAGACCGTTGCTAAATTCTAGACACATCTCCCACTTCTACCAAGCGGGGAACGCTGGCTGGGGCAATCCTCATCTCCCACCCCAGGAATGCCCGGCGAGGAGGAGGGGGCACGGCGTCGGGTGCCCACCCTCAGCCCAGGGGCTCTGTCTCCAAGAGCAGAGCCGCGGCCACCGAGAGAGCACTTGCCCCGCGCTCACACAGAACCCGCAGCACTTCGTCTGCTGCCAACTCTCGAGTCACCTCTTCTGGTAAAACGGAGGACATGAAGCGATGCGCTTTTTTAAACCCCCGAAGCAGCCCATATGGGTCTCCAGCGTGGAAAGCCAGGAAGCAGCGAGTCTGGCACAGAACTCACACCCACCAGAGGTATGTCTCCAAGTTTCTTATCATTTGTCAGACTGAAGTTTGGCAAGATCTGAATTGAGCTGCAGATGGCGGGCTCATCGAAGGCGGGCGAGTTAGGGCCACGGTGTACAAGACTTGTCCCGTCCGTGACAGGAGAGAAGAGGGAAGCACGCGGGAACCAAGTGGCTGGGGTCACGAGAGGGACCGTGACCGTGCCCCACCCCATCTCCCCGCTCCCTGGCAGAGGGAGGAGAGGCAGGAGAGGAAAAGGTAAAGACAGAAAAACAGGATGGCGTGGGCAGCCTCTAGCTCCTTTCTAGGCCAGCGAGACGTATGCCATTTTGGTAGAAGTGGGACATGTCTGTATTAAGAGCCACTGTCTCTGAGCCTCCTGCTTACCCCCTACGCCAGCTCCAAATCCCACAATCTCGCCCCCTTGCATAGTCCCTGGGCTCCAGCCACAAGGAACTACTCAAATTCACAAGCACGGCCGGCTCTCTCGCACATGCTGCAAAGTCCCCACCAGGCCTGCGAAGCCCTCCTGGATCTGCCCCACCCGACCCCTCCTTCTCTCCCCTACCGTCTCTGCTCCGGCTGCCAGACCTCCTAGTTCGTTCTCTCCCTCTCTCTCTCTCTCTCTCTCTCTCCCATACCACGCATGCTCAGTCTTCAAGGCTTCTGCACATCCTCTGGTCATTCAGGTCTGGCACGCGCCACCTGCTTCCCACCGAAGGAGGGAGGCCCGCACAAAAGCCTGCTCTCATCCCTTCCTGACCCCTCGGTTCCTCTATCTCTTAGTGTTCATCTACGCCCAGGCCACTTCATATTTCTTTCTGTATCTGTTGATGGTCTTCCTCCTCCACTGAAATGGACACTCCACAGAGGAGGATTTGGTTTTCTTTGCTGCTACGTCCTCGGGGCTTAGAGAAGCTTAGCACAGCAACTGGATGGAGTGGGTGTTCGTAAGCACTGCAGAGTGGGCCAGCAGGCCGGGTCTGCTGCCCCGAGCCCTTCTCTGACCCCGCCACCGTTCCTTCAGGAGCCCGAGCCCTCCCTCTGGCTTTCCTCATTACACTTCTTGTCGTCCGGGTGGGCTCCTGCCTGAACCGGGTGCCCAGCTCCCTATCCACCTCGGCTCTCCTGGGCTCCGTCCCTCAATCCCCACTGCTTTGCGGGAGGAGGACTCCAGAGGGCCAAGCCCAGGGGGAGAGGCCAAAACTGAGGCACAGTTAGCGAGCAGAGAGGAGCCCCTGCCTCTTGTCTCCTCCCTCCAAACCCAGCAGGTTGCCCGGGAAAGAAAAAGGGCTCTTGCTCTCCCTCCGCCCAGAGGTGGGCCCGAAAGGGGGGCGCTCCTAGCCTGGCGTCCTTGCCTCTGGAGGCCTGACCCTTTGCTACACTCCACAGGCGGCAGACTCTTACCTCTCACCTCTTTTTGTACGCCTGTGAGCTAGAAATGGTTCTTACATTTTTTAATCGTCGAAAAAAGTCAAAGGAAAGGTATTTTGTGACATGTGAAAGGCGAATTTCAAATTTCAGTATCTGTAAGTAAATGTTACTGGTGCCCAGAGAGGCCCGTTCGTTGGCACGGCGGCTCTGGCTGCCTCCCATACGAGCGGGGGCAGAGCGGAGAAGCTGGACAGAACGTCTGGCCCATAAAGACAGCAAGACTTCCTATCTTTACAGAGCGAGTTCACGGCCCCTGTTCCGCTCTCCCCCACGCACTCCCACTTCTATCGGAGGTGCTGGTAAATGTTGAGGAGCTTTTTGTGCACAAACACAGGGGAAGCCCTGAGGATTCAAAAGAAAACCAAACTAATAGCTACTTACACCTTTAAAGACTTGGGAGCCAAGAAATGGGCCTGAGACTATGAAGGAGCTGCTCACCATCTTCTCTGCCCAACCGTCTTCCCCATCGCCTGTGCCACACTCAGTCCCGACTCCCTCCCCCCACCCATCCAGGCCCAGCCAGGAGCTGCTTCCCATGGCTCTCTGGGCCCCAGACCAGGCTGGGCGCTGGCTACCACAGCCCCAGCTCTCCATCCCTCCACCCCTCTTCCAGCTAATGCTGGATGGCAGTCTCCCCCTGCACCCTGGCCCCTGCGCCCCCTTCTCTCTCTCTGACCCCCACTGCATCCAGCACCCCCGGCCCCGCAGTACCACAGCAGGGCAGTATGTGACCCTCTCCATGTCCTTGGAGCCCCAGGCTGGGGAGATGCCCAAGGACAAGGGGGATGATGGGCTGGGTGGTGAACCAAGCATCTAGGGAAGGGAACCACAGTGAGGACAGACTGAAAAGCCTAGATTCTTTCATCTGGACAGCAGAGCTGGGGAAATGCGGGCTGGAAAGCTTTAAGTTCTGTGTGGCTACACAAGCCAGGACTCATTCACCTAATGTTTCCAGAAAAGAAATGAAACCCTATTTCACATAGGAGTGAAGGGAAATGAGGAAGTGGGCAGGGGGTGGGGGGAGAGAACAAGAGGAGCATAATAAAAATAAAAATAAAGATTTAGATGAACTTACAGAGGGCAGACTCTTAATTGCCTTTTTTTTTTTTTTTAAAGATTTTATTTATTTGACAGAGAAACACAGCTAGAGAGGGAACACAAGCAGAGGGAGTGGTAGCGGGAAAAGCAGGCTTCCTGCCGAGCAAGGAGCCCGATGCGGGGCTCGATCCCAGGACTCTGGGATCATGACCTGAGCCACCCAGGCACCCCATTAAGTGCTCTTACAAGAAGCAGAGAACACCTGACTTTAAAGAGTAAGGCGGGGACACGGAGGAGAGAAACGTCCCGCAGGCATGATGGTGAGCCACACTGAAAGCCACAGAAACTGCTGCGGGCTGCAGCGACTCCCCACCCCCACCACAACGCCAGCACCTCGATGCTTCCCTCCTTCCTCTTCAAGAGGGGCCTCTGGACAGCGTAGCACATGCCCAGATGCTGGCTCTGAGGTTAGACTCAAACCCCAGCTCTGCACTATTTTTCAGGTAATCCTGCAACAGCAACCTGACCACTAAACTTCAGTCTCTTCATCTGTGAAATGGGAATGAATAAGGGCACTCTGTCAGCACGTGGTTGGGGGGAAAGGAGCTCAGGTGTGCAAGCACCTCATGTAGAATATCATAAATGGCAGCATGATGGGAACTGGAGACTGGGACAAAAGGCTGGGGACAGAGTTCCAAATAACCAAATAACCGCATTCCCATGTCAGGAAATTCTGAGTACCACTACTCCTCCAACCCCTTCACTGCCCCCCTGCCCAGCCCAAGTTAATAGGAGCTTTGAGAGGATGTAAGGTATTCAGTAGGCAGGAGTCCAGAATCAAGAATAGGGCCTGGATTAATGAATATTTGTTGAATGGATGAATGTACATATGTATGAATAAATAGACGGATGGACGGATGTATGATAGATCATAAATGGATGATGAATGGATGGATGGATGGATGCATGGATGAATGGATGGGTGGATGGACAGATGGATAGATGGATGGATGCATGGATGGATGGATGGGTGGATGGATGTATAGATGGGTGGATGGACAGATGGATGGATGGATGGGTGGATGGATGGATGGATGCATGCATGCATGCATGGATGGATGGATGCATGGATGGGTGGATGGACAGATGGATGCATGGATGGATGGATGGATGGGTGGATGGATGTATAGATGGGTGGATGGACAGATGGATGGATGGATGGATGGATGGATGGATGGATGGATGCATGCATGGATGGATGCATGGATGGATGGATGGGTGGGTGGATGGATGGATGTATAGATGGGTGGATGGACAGATGGATGGATGGATGGATGGATGGATGGATGCATGCATGCATGGATGGATGCATGGATGGATGGATGGGTGGGTGGATGGATGGATGTATAGATGGGTGGATGGACAGATGGATGGACGGGTGGATGGATGATGCATGGATGATGGACGGATGGAGTGCCTGCAGTATTCATGGGGAAAAAGCTTTAGTAGGCCAAGAAAATCCTTGTACAGATAGGGCAGGAACCTGCAAGAAGGGGCACGCAGGCATCTCATTTCCCAGTGGACTCAGCCATCTGCTGTACACCATCCTGGGGAAAGGAACTGAGAACCGGAAGAGAGAGTAGAGCAGAGTGGGAGGGGCCGATGAGTGCAGAGTGCGTGCCTACGGTTGTCACAGATGCCATTTGTATATTTCCAATGGGTTAAGTGGAGACCAAGAAAGGCAGAAGGCCTGAACTGTCCCCCTCCTGGGGGGCTGCTCCTCAGGCGAGGGCACGCATGCAGCCTGAGGATGTGCAGTGAACCACCAAGAGTAGGACTAAGGAGGTCTAGAGGAAGTTATGCCAGAGGTGACCCTCCTCATCAGGGAACCATCCAGTCCGAAGGCCCCCACAGCACAGCCCTAGTAACTCCCCATGTGACCTAGAAGAGAGCAGCCGAACATGCTGCCCGCAGAGGACACCAGGACCTCAGTGAGGGAAAGGAAAAGCATACTCCCTTTCCTCGGCCCTCATCACAGACCCCAACTACAACGGGGGGAGAGGGAGAGAAGGACCAGCAAGTAAGCAGGTGGTGGGCCCCGTGCTTAGGAAGAAGGGGAGGAGATGGCCAGTTGGACTGGATATGAGCTCAAGGTTCAAACTGGCCTGGCCTGTGCTAGACTGTTTATAACCAAACGTGACAGAAAGGCAGGCGATCTGCCTGAGACACCCTTAAGGGACGAAAAGGCAGATTTGCTAGCGCCTGCTTGAGAACAGTGAGAAGGGAAAAATCAAACTGCTTCATATTTGTATCCCACTGAGTTCAGATGGTTCAATAAACTGCTAACAGTGGCTGTTATTAGTACTCTATAGTTCTTTGTTTAAAATTCTTTTTACAGCACTTTGAGCTCCAGGAAAGAAAGCTGTGAACCCAAATAAATATGACCACCCAGACGTTAAAGGAGGTGAGAAAAGGCCTAATGTTTCCTCCCAGAAGGCCAGAACTTTCAGTCGGGCTGCAAATAATCCCTCTCTAGGCCCGGCTCTGGTGTGGCCCTTCCCAAGGAGGAAGGCCGAGCTTCTTCACACCAGAGCGCAGCCCGCCCACTGCCCACGGTGGTATCTTACTGGCTCCTGGTAAGCCCTTTTCTGCTCCGTTCCTCCCCCAGAACCAGGCTTCTTCGCCCAGTTTCTGAGAAGGGCCTCCTACCCGCCTGCCTGGGGACTGAACCCCAAGGGGAGGGGGCTTCTAGCAGCCTCTGTGTCTTGGCTCTGCAGCAAAATGGAAGGGTTCGGCATCCACGGCTGTCAGTCTGGCACCTTCCTGTCATCGCGACTACATTCATTTTAAATTTAAGGAGTACAATTTTTAAATGAAACCACGAAAAGGGATTTTTCTTACAATAAACACATCAATGCTCATTTTCCTTATTATTCTACTTTTGGCTATTTCGTATAAAATCTTTAATTAAAGTTTTTCTTTGAAATTGTCATTATCAACCCAGAAGAAAGAAAGAGGGAAAAAAAAGAACAACACAGCTGTGCAGATATGAAGCGCTATTCAGGACTAAATGAACTGGAACGAAGGAAGTACCCTGTTATGTTCTTACTTTGGCTCTGTCTTCTCCATAGCACAGTCTAGCTTGTCACTTTATATCGATTCCATCTGTTTACACTCTGCAGAGTATTGGCTTCCTACCGTGAACATTTCCTATTTACCAGCTGGTAGAGATGAGCCAAACCAGATAGGAAAAAATTAGACTACATTCAGAACCCCATAAACACAAACTTTCAATTTGGGGACATGTGGGAGGAGCAGCGGCCGGGCATCGCTCACCTTTAACAAAGGCTTCGCCTCCGTGCCCGGGGCTGATGCTCCCTCTCTCCCTGCTTGGGTGCTCCCCCCGCCCACGGGCCCAGGACGATGCCTGTAATTACTGAACGCATGTAAATCCAGCCTTGCCCTCAAATTGAACAAGCTTACACAAAAAGACATCGAAATGAGATCCACGGATACAGAGAGAAGGGAGCTAAAGAAAGAGGTAATAAACAACCTGAAAGTCAGAGTTGCTACAGAGCAAAACGCTGAAAACTCTGGCTTTGGGTCTCCTTGGAGCCAAGGTGAAGAGGGAAACTTGCTGTCATATATGCCAGAGGCCATGTCAGCCTTCTCCCGCATTCGATTTTCATTTTCAAAAGGCTTACCTGCAACATATAAAGACTTCTAATAAGAAATTTTAGCTGCCGTTGAACTTCTGACCCAGCTATGAAAATTAGCCCTATGTCTAAACAATGAGGGCTTTTAACATGCGACAAATCTAGAAGCAGCATTTCCCCTACCTCCTTCCTTTCGAATCCAGCCCACACTCATAGGATGGGAGCTCTGTCCCAGGAACCGCAGGAAGAAACTGGGGCCCTTGTCTCCCGACCCCAGATCACTCCCAGGACAGAGCCGTATGCCAGGGCATGCAAGCCCCCCCGCCAGGAACTCCACGGTACCCCCCAAACACCCGAGGGGCTCAGCAAATGCAGGCTCCTCCCGTGGAGTGACTTCCAAAGCCTAGTCTAGCTGTCCTCCCGGCCACTGTGTCCACGACACCGCTGCCAGCCGTCTCCGAAACAGCCCCTTCCTCCTGGGACACTGGCAATGAACCTCCACCACCGCTTCCGCAGCCTCATGCTTTAGGGTTCATACCTGACCTTCAGATAATTCCATCTTTTTCTCCATCCTACTTTCCAAAAGTACCCTGACAGTGCCGCACATCTCATCCCCTCCTCGGACCTCATCGCAACTGAAACCCCATCCGCGCCTCAACTCGAGCGCCAGTCTCGTCCGAAACCGTGCGTTATTTCCTGGCTACCCCAGTTCCTGCTCACTTTTCCTCCAGAACTGTTCATCCTTTCAGTAAATGTTTCCTGAGGTTGTATCAAGTGCCAGGACCTGTTCAAGGCACTAAAGTTAGAACAGCGAGCACGACGGAGAAGGCACCTACATCCTGGTGATAAACAAGTACACGAACAGAAATCTCAGAACATTCAAAGTGTCAGGGGAAATGGGGAATCTGAGAGAGGGGAGTCAAACAGGTGTCCACGCTGAGCGCCATCCGCCAGGATGTGAGTCTCATGTTTACTCCACGGGCCACCGCGAGCCATGGGGCATCTTACCCAGCGGAGTCTGGCGAGATCTGACTTATGTTTTGAACAGATAAGTCTGGGCGTCGTGTGCAATAGAGATCGTACCAGGCACAAGCAGGAGCAGGAAAAGCAGTCCAGGAGCTCCTGACAAAGCAGAGGGTGGGGACGACGGTGCTAGCAGGGATGAAGAGATGGATGGGTTCCGGAATGGCCACAGGACGCAGCATACGGACTGGATGCGGGAGCGGGGCCAGTAAGGAAACACGGGAATCCAGGCTAATCCTAGGTTTCTGCGTGACGGCTCCATCAATGGCGGCACCGTTCACTCCAGTCCTGGGGTGACCAAGGGAAGAAGGCCACCTGGGGAGAGCGAGGAGGACCCTCAGAAGGTGCGGTCCTCCCCGAGGGCAGCGCTGAGTCTGGAGCCCAGACGGAGATGTAAGCATGGAGTATTTCAGCACGTGGCCCACTCTGTGGCCTTAACCCAGAGGCGACCACAAACTATCATTTCCCCGTCCAGGGGACAACTCTTGTCTTACCTCCTCCAAATGCAAACTCCAACTCCTGTTTTTTTTGAGTAACCTATGCTCCAAGATCATTTTATATTGATTGTCACCGAGAACCTCAACAAGATTGGGAAAACCCTGCACTATTCTTTCCCCACTTCAAAGCCAAGGTCACAGTCCCCAGAGGGACTGGCTTGCTCAGGGGCACGTGCACAGTAAGGGTCAGCGCTCTGTGCGCACCCAGCTGCAGAAGGCACGGGCTCTGGCCAGCCTCCCCTACAATCTTGATCGAACTGCTGAATGCAAGAAGATTTTAAAAAGAGAAGACGAAGATAAACAGTCTGGAATGATACAAATTCTGATAACAACCGAATCTTCACTTTGGCTTCCCATTGAAGCCTTTAGTAAATTAATAATAGAACCACCAAAAATAGGTCTTGGGGTGGAAGCATTTTCGATATCATTTTTTTCTAAAATGGCAGCAGATTATTTCGTTATGTGAAATTCTCTCGATCAAAATGTAAGCACTCCTCTTCATTTAGTTGCACACAGACACGCGAATAAGAGCTGTGACATTATTAATCACTATATTCAGTTATGATTGATAGGCTTTTCTGCAAGGAGGAAAAAGTGGCTCAGATACAATCTGTCCCAACAGCGCTACGATATGCTAATATTTTCTTCAGATGAAAGAGGAGATGTGTTCAAATACCTGCTATAATAGGCAATTAATACCAAGTGCACCAAAGTAGAGCTGATAAAAGTGAGATTAGGAGAATATTATAAATTAACCAGAAGCTTGTATGTTTTAGGAAATGGCCTCATTTTGAGTTTGACACAGTCTTTTTATGAGGCAGACAGACTGCACTCCAGTACATTCGTCCATGCTAATGTGATGTTCTAATGTTAAGGTACATTTATGAAATGGTTGTGAATCTAATGACTGTTTCTTTATTTCTCGAGCAATAATTTTTTTAATTTCTTTTTGAGGAAAATCCACCTATTTAAGAAAATGAATCTAACCCATTTTGCGTCTCTTCCGCGCGAGGATATTACAGACCACGCGAGCAGCTTAGTACCTCTCATTATTTACTAATTGCTTCTGAAATGACTAAGGCTGCTCTATACAACTCCAAGGCACCAGGGTAATCCCATAAAGACTTGTGTCAGCTCACTTGGTGTCCAGCAGACACACTAGTCGCGGCTGACTGGGTAGACCAGATGTCTGACATCATGGCGCCCAGGCTTAAAAAAAGCATCTGTGATCTGCGCGGTGACGGAGTATGAGAGCAAACAGCCTGGGGCTCTGGTTGTGTCTGTTTATTTACTTTTTTTCTTTTTTTATGTCTTTAACTGAATTATACATTCTTGAACTCCAGTCTTCACTTAAGAACAGTTGTTTTGTATGTATGTAGGGGCGGCGGGGAAGGGTCAGGCCGGTTCTGCACATATATTGTGCTCCTCCGTGGGTCGGCACAGCTTCCTGCCTCTCGGCAACTCCCTGGGCACGGCTCACAATGAGCATTCACCCCCACCTCGGGGAGCAAGGTTGTGTTCCTCCTCCGAAAAAGGAGATTTTCGGACACTTCCATCTTACCCTCGCGCGGGGAGTTGACAAAAGATAAAGCAAAATATCAAGACCAAAACTTGGTGAGCCCAGCAATGTGCGGCAGCTTTGTTTTAGTCCTGGCAGATTCTCCACCTGAAGAATGTGAAGAACCAAAGTCTTAGGCCTCAGCCCCTGCCCCTGCTGGGGGAGGAAGCCAGGGGCCTGCGGGACAGGAGGGGAGCATAAAAGCCCAAGGACGTGGGAAAGAGTGTAAGAGGGCAGGATGTCAGAAAGAGGAAGAGAAGGGAAACTCCCAAATGCCCATTTGAAGTAGATGCTGCATGGATGCAAAGATGAGTCTGTGGCCCAATCAGAAAAGGCCACTGGGGCGCGCGGAGAGGGTGGGACTTCTCTGTGACGGACTGGGCCCACTGGCCCCACTTGCAGGCATAACGAAGTTACAGCTGCCGATTGCAAAGGGAGCAGCAGTACTTTCCCTAACGGGGCCCTCCGAGATGCACAGTGGCCCAGGCTGAGGGCAAGGGCTCTGGAACCAACGTGCCAAGGCAGGAACTGCAGCTTCTCTGCCCACCAGCTCTTGGTCAGAATGTTCCCCCTCTGTTCTAGTTTCCTCCACATCAACATGGGATAAAGAGGGCACCCGCCTTAAGGGCTTCTCCTGGAAATTCATCCTTTAACACATAAAACACTAAGAGCAGCTCCTAGAAAGTGCTCAGTCAGTGTTATTATTTATAGAGCTGGAAAAATCCAAAAAATTACAGTGTCCACAGGATTAAGGCCAGGGGATCCTTTCAGTGGGAGGCGGAAGCAGATGCTGCTGGCCGCCTTCTGCAAATCCACTCACCCCTACTCCTTCCCAACAAAACCTTCCATTTTCTGTTTTGTTTAGATACCTACCCTCTGGCGGCCCTGGAGGGAGCCAAGCCACCACACCAGGAAGTAATCAGGGTTGGTTCAGGCTGCTCACAGAGACCGATGCCATTGCCAATGACTGGTTTGGGTGTGGGAAATTTTTCTTGGCTGTCAGTCAGGAGAAGAGGCATATTGGAAGAGACAGCATCTGGACAAAAAAAACCTGACATCACAGTACCTGCATGTCAAGCCCGAACGGTGGCAACATCCTGGTGACCAGAGGGGACATGAGTTAGCCAACCCCGAATCTGTACTCCCTCCTGACTTCTCAGGTGAGATGAGCGGCACCATCTTGTCTCTCGTTGGGGGAGGTTTCTATTTCTCTTGGGGCAGAGCAACCCAACAACTCCATGGCGGAAGTGGTGCCACCTGGTGGCAAGTAAAGCCTACCAGCAGACGGGTTTCAGTAGTGCCTGACGACTGGCCTCACTCACTCACAGATGGAGGAAGGGACTAACTGAGCATCTATTATACGCCATGGGCTTCCGGTCTCTTGTTCTCATTCATTCTTATAACTTCCCTGATTGGTTGCTGTCTCCACTTTAGAGATGAGGAAGGTCAGAATACTGAGACAGCCCCCTGGGAGGAGCTGCAGGGGCTGGATTTCAGCCAGCTATGCCTGATTCCCACTGAAGGCCTCTGCTTCCCTAGGAGACTGTGAGAGCAGAGAACGTGAAGACCCAGGAACTCGAGCACCTGTCGAGCAGATGCGAAGTCATGGCACAGAAGGAGAGCAAAGGAAAGCATGTATCTGTGACCAAATGAAAAGCAAGGTCCAAGGGAGTGAGCGTAAGTAAGGCAAGCATGGGACTCAAAGTGCCCACTGACTGGGACCCAGTGCAGCGCCAGCTGAGGACCAGGACCAGCTGGAGCCAGGAGATGATGTCGTGAGGACTACCCGGGCTCACAGAGCCCCATGGGATCAGAGAGCAACCTCTCCATGTGAAGCCGTGGATCACAACCACCATAAGCTGGGAGAGACGGGACCTAGAGACCATCCAGGCTGGCCCCCAGCCCATGACTGACAGAAAAAACAAGGCTCAGAGAGCCCAAGGATTCGACTGGATAATGAGTGAGGATGTGAAGCCACATTGGAGGGTCTAAGTGCATGTGAGGAAGAGAAAGGCCGAGGAACCAGCCATCGGACCAAGCTCCCTGCAGAGGAAAACGATCAGGAAGCAAGAACACTGGGGTTTGGTAGGTCTGGGGTGCCAACTGTTAATTATTTGTTGGTTTAGGAAGGCTAGACGACACATACATTTAGCAAAGTCTGGCTCCCAAAATTCAGAGACATTTGCATGCGTTCTTGGCTCTAACGAGCCATGTGGACTTACATTTAAAACAAAGTAATGAGCATTCTTCCATTCCCAAACCGTATAGATCACCCAGCAATGACAACATATGTCTGAAGAGAGCCTTCCTTTAATAGCTCCCAGGTACGCGTCCCGGTCTCCAACACTCGTGCGAAGACTACTCGCAGGGCAAGGGTCTTAACCGGAAATACGCTCCCACACACAGCAAACAGGTGAGTGTATTTGGTTTGTTCTATTTATTTGGGAGGTGGGTGGGAAAGGATGATTCACTGCTGTTCCTACCTACCCTTCAGGGAAGCTGCAGTAATGATCAGTCTAGTGATAGCTGGCATTTTCCAACTATTCAGGTGCTTTATGCTGCATATTTTTAAGCCGCACAATAGCACTTCCGTTAACTGGGATGCAACGGGAGGTTACTGAGAGGGCTAAAAGCTATCAGCAGAAGGGAGGAAGGGAAGGGACAGAAGCACGGAAGGAAAGTGCTTTGTTCGCAGAACCAACAGTTCCCTCCAAGGAGATGCTCAACTAGGTGTTTCACCCAAGAGCCCCTTGCTGGGTGTGTCTTGCCCGACAGCCCCTTAGGTGAGCCAGTTTGAGCTGGACTGGGAGCGGAGGACCTACACAGACGGCCCAGTGGTCCTGGTTTCTTTTAGCTCATTATAATACTAAGATCCCCTCCCACGGGCAGAGTTTTCTGCCATTTTTTTCCGGACCATCCGATGTATATGCACTAGCGTGTCAGCACACCAGGCATGTGCAGTTGAGCCAAAAGTGCCTAGGCGAGCTCCCTGCCCCCCTCAATAGCCGGGATACAAGCTTCCTGTAGGAACCCCTCAGGGAGGCCATGTGTAGCAAGCTACCTTCCTGTCTCCTTACTTGTAACAGGTAATACCAAGTTCTCTGCTTTCAACAAGGGGTGTGTTCAATCTGATGGACCCCAAGCAGCGAACCCCTTGCGTTCGGTTATACTTCCAGGTGGGTGTTACTATCCCCACTAATGGATGAAGAAACCCAGGGACAAGGACTTGTCGAGGCCACCAGGCTGGTAAAGGGCAGAGCTCCAAGGTGGCAACTCAGACCTGACCCAGTGCCATTAAAAAGAAGAGCTACAGACTCTCAGTAGAGTCACTTGCCCGCAGGGCGGCAAACCAAGACTTAACTGAAGTCTCAGCTTCTCCAGGGCTGGAATTTTAAGCTCACGGAATTTTAAGAATTTTAATTTATGGAATTTTAAGCTCTCCTCACGGTGCTCCCCCTCTATTCCCCCTCCCTCCCACCACTCCCAAAGGAAGATGAGGTAATCCACCTACTAAGACCCCTTGTCCTTCCCCCCTCTCCCCTACCAAGGGAAGGTGACCTGGCCTGAAATAATCCTTTCTTTCCTTTTGCTAAGAACTTCTTGCCCGGCCCCTCTCCTTATAAAATCCTTCCCCTTTGTACAGCTCCTTGCGTCTCCCCTCTACTTTGCTTCATGGGAGGCTGCTCAATTCATCAATCACTTAATAAAGTCAATTAGATCTTCAAATTTACTCAGCTGAGTTTTGTTGTTTTTTTTTTTAACAGTCCCAAGGTCAGTCTTGTCCTATTCCACCTGCCTGCTCAGAGTCGGGGTCCCAAGTAGAACTGGGGCTGCAGTTGACAGGGACCAGAATGCATGGCAGAGAACATCCCCCCACGCACCCCCAGCTGCCCTGGGATCTAACGCTTCCTTAATCACCCCCCTTCAGCCTTTTTCCCCAGAAGTTGCTTGAAAGCCGCACTGTGTAAGCCCACTGATTAACTCACTCCTAACCGGTGGGAGGGCTATGCCCCCACTGATAAGATGAGAGGGAGGGCTCTGGAATAAAAGTCAGATGAAGGGATGGCTGGTGGTGGAGTTCCTTTGTAGATTTCCTCATGGAAGCCTTCTCGTTGGTAATTTACAATCCTAGCCTAGGCCACACTCACTGAAATGATGCGTTATTGACCCACGATGGCATTTATGTTGATACAATGGTTGTCAAAAGTGGCTGAATTTCCCAGGAGTATTCCGTGATTAACACAGTTTAGGGAGAGACAAATAAAAGACATACCATAAACAATATCAATCACGCTACGTATTTCTTACAGCATAACCCATGAACCACAATAGAAGAAGCAAATAATTACACCAGGGTTCTTACTAACATATAGTGAAACCAGATTTTTAGGAATATACAATGCTAAAAAAGTATCACATTAAGATGAATTTTCTGGTGTTAATGGCATCAGCCAGGGAAATTCAGACAAACATTTTGTGGATTTCTGGCTATTTTTTATTTTGAAATGTATGAAAATCTCAGAAGAGTTCAAAAAGGAAAGAAAATTTGTCACATTTCAAAACCAACATATTGAATCGAGTAAATTGAATCATGATTCTCAGACTGCTTGTGTAACTGACAGGCTCCAATGCATTTTTAAAAGGGGTCTGATTCCAACCCCCCGAAAGCCACAGCATCTCCCCCTCCCTGGCCGTGGGCGATGATGTCTAACCATCATCAGCAAAGAGGGACAAAGCTATGGGCTCCTCTTCCAAACACATGTAGTAGCTTCTGTGGCTAAATTACTCACTACTTAAATATACATCGCTCTGAGTTTTCCTGGTGATTTTTTACCGTGCTGCTCTCGATCGGCACTTACTGCTGAAAAGCAGACGTTTTCTCCTAAAGAGATCCTTTGCTTCAGTCTTAGACAGAACCAGAAAGGGCAGGCCTACGACTAGGGATCTAAAGTTAATACAAAAGCGATTAATATTCCAGGACTTCTGTTGGTGTCATTCATCCAAAGAGATGCCGGGCGAGGCAGCACAAGTCGTCTGGATACAAGTTTTCACACTGCCTTGTTACAGGCTCTATTGGTCAGCCGGCTTTGACGGGCGAGCGCGGACGACAGGAGGTGGCTCATTCTGCTTGATCTACCTCCGCTAACAATGACTTCTGACGCGGGGGGTACAGGGTTGGGGGGGAAGAATTTGAAAAGATCTCGATTACCTTTTCTCCTATTTGGGTCTCAAGTTCTTTTACTGTCTGACTGCAACTCATTTCGTTCTCACCTCCTCTTAAAAAGAAAAAGAAAAACTTTGCGTTATGAGGTTTTAACCAAACAGATGCTTACTTAGGACACGCAGAGATCAAAATGATAAGGCTTTCTAAATTATCTATTTTCTATCACAAGGTATTTCTTAGGTAGTGACGTCCACCGGCAGCATGGACTTGGGCCAAGTCCTTAGCTTCTCCATGCCTCCGTTTCCTCATCCACAAAATGAAATACAATCACATTTATTCCTCCTCCCAGGGCAGCGTGGGAACTGAGTAATTGCAGCTGACACCTAATGAGGACTTCCTACGGCGAGTCTAGTCTGAGTTAATCCTCCGGACAACTGTGTGGGTCAGGGGCCGTTGTCACCCTGGGTTGCAGACAAGGAGACAGGGAGACAAAGGTCACGTGTGGCGAAGTGGAGGTGTGGGTCACACCCCTACCCCCCAGCCCCTCTGCTGCAGCACTTTGTTCTGACCTCTGAGGGGTTCCCAGTCCACTCTTAGCCGCTGCGTAAAGGACTTCATGGTGGAGGTATGTACCTCCCTTGGCTCCACCTACTTTTTTTTTTTTTTAGGTTTTATTTATATATGAAAGAGAGAGAGAGCATGAGCAGGGGGAGGGGCAGAGGGAGAGGGAGAGAAAATCTCTCAAGCTGACTCTGCACCGAGCATGGAGCCCTAGATGGGGGGGGCTCGATCTCATGACCCTGAGATCACAACCTAAGCCAAAATCAAGTCTGACATTCAACCAACTGAGCCACCCAGGTGCCTCTGACGTGATCTGCTTTAATTAACTATTTTTTATTTTGGGTTATCCGTGTATCTGTAAACTGCTTCAGAGCTCCTCTTCGGAACAAGCTGGTAGAGACCCACAAGGTGAGAGGCCAGGAGCGGTCCACTGGAAGGAAAAACTGTCCGGAAGAAGCAAAAGGAGCACACAGGGCATGAAGCCGAGGGGGCCGGAGCTCAGCACGTGCCAGCTTGCTACTGTCGGTCGCCGGGAACACCAGAGCCCCCCCGCAGGGCAGGGGCCCAGGGAGAGTTCAGAGTGGAAGTGGACACCATTCCTTGGTGCTGTGGCCATGATAAGGAATCGCCCTCCTGGGGTAAGGGGAAGCCCTTATTTGAAGCAGAAATAAACGATACTTTACATAGGAGGAAACTGAGGCTCGGAGGGGTAAGTGCCCACGTTTGAAGTGGAAACTCACCAGGAATCCAGCCCCAGTCTCACCTTCTCCAGCCCCAGGGCAGCGCCTCTGCCCAAGCCCGCTCCGGCCCCCTTCCCTTCACACCGTCTCCCCGACTCCGTCTCTTGTCTCCTTCAGGAGACACAGCTTATTATCTGACAGTAACTCAGCCACACCAGCTTTCTTGAGATGAGTATTCTTTGGAATGACATGTCTTTAAATCCTTCCACTTTTAACCTTTCTACAAACTTAGGTTTAGGTTTTTCTCTTAGTGGATTTTACTATCTCTTCTCTAAGCAGTCTCTGCCTTTTAAGTGGAACCTTTACTACAATTACCAATATTTGTGGATTTTCATTTGTTCTATTCTGCGGCTTCTTGCCTTCTTTTTGGTCAATCCCGTTTTTATGATTCCTTTTGTTTGCCTCTGTAAGCTGGGAATCAGTCACTCCATTTTTAATCTTGTGATTAAATCTTGTGAAATCTTGTGATTAAATCTTGTGAAATCTTGTGATTAAATCTTGTGAAAAATCCAGTTGCTCTGGAAATTATAACTTATGTATTTTTCTATTTTTTTAAGATTTTATTTATTTATTTGACAGAGAGACACAGCGAGAGAGGGAACACAAGCAGGGGATGGGGAGAGGGAGAAGCAGACTCCCCATTGAGCAGGGAGCCTGATGCGGGTCTCGATCCTCAGACCCTGGGATCATGACCTAAGCTGAAGGCAGCCGCTTCGACGACTGAGCCACCCAGGTGCCCCTAGCCTGCATATTTTTCAAAGTCTAAAGTTAATAAAAAATTTTAATCTTCCTTCTGGACAAAGTAACAACTCTAGAACATTCCATTCTGGTCCCTCCTCTCAGTATATATATATTGCTACTGTCATGTATTTTAATTCTATCCTATTTTTAAACTCCCAAAGTCGTCATTATTCCTAGTCCTTAGTGCTTCCCAAGGTCAGTGGGCGTGTTTGGCTCCAACCCCACGCTCCCTGCCCTCCTGGTGCCGCATCGCTTCCAATTGTCCATCCTGGAGCGTTTTCCTTCCACTGAAAATACCACACGCACAGATACAAGAGGCACACTTTGCAGGACGAAGAGAGGATCTGGCTGAAAGGTGACCTTGAATATGGCAGGCAAAGGTGCCACATGTTTGTCCTTGTCCCCACAGCCTGACATCAGTGCTTGAGCCTCTATTACGGTGAGAAGAGGGGAAGGGTCCCAGCGTCCCTAGTTCCCACAGGAAGAGATCTCAGTCTTATCAATTCTAGGCTGGCAAATACTTCATTCCCAGCGTGTGAGAGAGACCGCCCCACTGTCTCACACCTGGGACATCAGCCTCAACTCCAGTGTCAGTCTCAACCCCAGAGCACGTCCCCTCACTGCCTTTACTGCTCTCTGTGATGCTGAGGTCGATTCCGATGTCTGCGGTCTCACTGTGACATGTCTATACAGGTGTTTCTGTTCATTTTATTTTATTTATTTTATTTTATTTTTAAAGATTTTATTTATTTGACAGAGAGAAACACAGCGAGAGAGGGAACACAAGCAGAGGGAATGGTAGCAGGAAAAGCAGGCTCCCTGCTGAGCAAAGAGCCCGATGTGGGGCTCGATCCCAGGACCCTGGGATCTGACGTGGGCCGAAGGCAGACACTCAACGATTGAGCCACCCAGGCGCCCCGTTTCTGTTCATTTTAAATCCTCCCTTTGAATGTTGGCTCCTCCCTATCCTTTCCCCTAAATATCTGGAAACCCCATAAGAAACCTCCTAGGCCTTCTCTCTCCCCTGCATGTCTCTTATATCTGTCCTCCATATTCGATCTCTCTGTCTTTCCATGGGGCTTTCTGGATCAATCATGGCTTTGGACCTGTTTTCCACTCCACTAATGCTCCTTCAACTGTGTTTCATCCACTTTGCCATATGGCCCCGGGATTTGATATCCACGATTACCGTATCTTCCATTACCAGAAGTTCTGTTCTGTACTTCTTCGAATCTTTTTTTTTTTTTTCTTTTTGCCTCTTATTTTGTATTTATACACAGAGTCCATGCTTTCATTCCTCTGAGCATGATTCTAGATTCTAATTCTGATGGCTGCAGGATTTCACATACTTGGCTATCTATACTGGATACAGGCCCTCTAGATTTCTACTGGTTTGCAGGCCTCATTCTTTGGTCTTCATATGTTTTCAATGATTTGTGTGTGTGGCCTGATACCACTTGGCACCTACCTGTGGAAATTCTTTAAGGGCTGGGTTGGAAACACAGTCCTCTACAAAAGGGCAAACCAAGTCCCGCACCAGTTTTAAGCAAAGTGCTAGCCTAAGACTTTTCAGACCACACAGGTAGCATTATTTCAGGAGGACTCGGGTAAATACGGACTTAAATAGGTAGATTTCCTTGTGCCCTTTTGGGATGCAGATTCGTATTTGTAACCTATCCTCACATAAGGGTTTAGGTGTCCCAACTTTATATGCACTAGTCTGTTAGGTTCCTCCACCTGGGGCAGGCCCTCTAGATTTTGGCCCCTGTCCCCTTCACTCCAAATAGCCAACCAAACTGAAATACAAATTCACCAGGATGTAACCAATATTCTCAAGGCAAAAGCTGGCTTGATAGAATCCTTGCTTCTCCTAATTCCATCTCTAGGGGAGAACTTACTTTCTTGCCAGCTCACTAGTGAAAGAAAATGGATGTATACATTTTACCTTTTATCAGTTATTTGAGTTGTTTCCAGTGGCAGTGCTGTTCACGGACAGAGCCCACCACATTACCCGAGGGAACAGTGTCTGCTCACTACAACGCGTTGTCTCCAGCAGTAGAGAAAGTTCAGGCCTATGAGTTAAGTCAGTTCTAGGCTGAATCTTTCAAATTTAGTTAAAATATTTAGCCTTTTATATGTAAGGAAGTAACTTGAGATCCTTTTCATCTCAAATTAACTATGAGACTAACGTTTCACAATTAAAGAGAAGAGACAAGAAAGAAACACTCCTGCCTTCAGTTTTTCTAGTTGTTTAGCTTTTTCAACAAAGAATATTCAAATTAGGCTACCGTCCACCCAACAACCTGATCACAAATGGGGAATGTTTTGGGTGAAGAGCGCAAATATACTGTTTATATAAACCTGGAGATGATCTCAGCCCACCACTTTCGGGTCATTAACTAAACAGAGCACAGAGGTCTCCGACCATTGGACCATCGAGGGGATAATACGTCACTCTTGTTGGAGCTGCTGCACCGATGCTTTTTTTTTTTTTAATTATAGTTAAAAAACAAAACCAACAAAAACCCACCCATATAACATAAAATTTACCGTTTTAATCATTTTTAAGTTGCAGTTCAGTAGTGTTAGTTATATTCATACTGTCGTGCAACACATCTCTGAAACTTTCTCATCTCATAAAACTAAAACTTAAACCCGCTGAACAAGCCCCTGTTTCCCCCTCCCCACCGCTGCACGAATTCTCACACCTACACTGTGTCCGTGACAGACTCAGTCATGAAAACTAGCATACCCAAATCTGCTAATTCTCCAGGATCAAATTTAACTCTTATAACTGGTTGCACAATTCCTGAGAAAATGGGGTTATTCATTTAGAGTCAAATAATCTATGTGAATAATTTTTTACTAAAATGGTCTTTCCAAAATCAGATGCTAGAATCAGAGACCTTTCCAGTGAGAGACACGAGAGTTCATACTCTAACACTCTCCTCTTTCAGCTCATAAACCAAATGAGCCCCATGCATACCTTATAGTTATGACATAACAAAGGAACTTATGCAAAAGTCTCCTTAAAAATATGTCATTTCTGGGGTGCCTGGGTGGCACAGTCAGTTGAGCGTCAGACTCCTGGTTTTAGCTCAGGTCGTGATCTCAGGGTCCTCAGATGGAGCCCCACGTCAGGCTCCTTGCTCCGTGTGGAGTCTGCTTGGGATTCCCTCTCCCTCTACCCCTCCCATTTGTGTGTGCATGCGCTCGCTCTCTCTAAAATAAATACATCTTTTAAAAAATATTTCCTTTGTAGCTACTAAAACATGACCACTTTTCAATGAAAGCCATTAAAAATAAAATAAAAAGGAGCAAATTTAAATTTTGCACCTTAATATTCTTTCTTCAAAACTAAAATTTATTATTTCCGGATCCGAAATGCACTGCATAAAAAATACGTTAATCTCGTTTTCAATACAGTATTCTTTCTTTTGTTCTGAAATAGATTCTATATTGAGGTTACAGTCTTCTCTAAATAACCTTTTGACTGAGGATTAACTACATTAAATTCTATATGGACAAGCTCTACCCACTCATCTTCCATATACATTTGTTGACGTGATTAGCTGTCCTGACCTTAAGCTCTCTCTCTTATCATTCCAAATTTCACATTTTCATGTGAGAAAAGAAAAACCACTTACCTCTTTATAACGTTTATATTTAGGTCCATGCCACCGAACCGGGACAGGAATTCAAGATAAGGGATGGTACTAGAGCTGGTGAGGGGGATCTACGTTCAAACAAGAAGAAAGACGGCCGGTTAGAGGATTCCAATCACGGTAGCAGACAGCACAGGAGTTTTTGTGATGGAAGGCAGGATACCGTTAGTGGGACGGGCTTTCTAGGACACACAACCACTTCACCCAGGTGTCTGAGTTGACATGCGTCCCCAGTAAACCAGCTCTGTGCAGCCTCAATGCCAGAATGCCAGTCTGTGCTCAATTCAAAGTCAACAAGTCGTCTATAAAATTATCTAAAATCTAGGTCTAAAAAATAAAGTAAGATTAGTAGAAATATATTCTTTTTTAAAGATTATTTATTTACTTATTTGAGACAGAAAGAGAGAAAATGAGGGGGGGCAGGGGAAGAGAGAGGAGCAGACCTGCGGATGACCAGGGAGCCTGACGTGGGGCTCCATCCCGGGACCCCGGGGATCATGACCTGAGCCAAAGGCAGAGAGATGCTCAACTGACTGAGCCACCCAGGCACCCCCAAAATATATTCATATACATTCAAATACATTTTTTTCCCTAAGAGGCTGAGGCCACAACACAATTTTACCCTCTGTATGTCATGTGAATTTTCTGAACATTTATATACTTTTAAGGTAGAAAAAAGCCATTTTTAAATTGAAAATTCTATAAAGGACATTACAAGGTCCAGTGGGTCCATACGGACGATAGATTAAATAAAACAACTATCTCACTGTTTACTCTACTAATGTTGATAACTATACTGTGATTATTTAAGAGAATAGTTCTTATTCTTAGGGAATGTACACTGAAGTATTTAGAAGTAATTAACCATAATATAAGCAACTTCCTCTCAAATAGTTCAGAAAAAAATTATGTTTGCACTGTACATAACTTGTCCACTGTTTGCATCATCCACACATACCACACATGGGTAACAAAAGATCACAGGAGAAGTAAAATGAGGTTAAATGTTCATAACCGGCAAATCGGGGTTAAGTGTATAAGGCTAATGTTTGTATCATATGGGTACTATTTGTACTATTCCTATTCTCATAAATTTTCTGGAGGTTCGAAATTACTTCTTCTTCTTTTTTTTTTTTTTTTAGATTTACTTACTTGTTTTAGAGAGAGGGAGCACGAGCAGAAGGGGCAGAGGGAGAGGGAGAGAGAATCTCAAGGAGACTCCCCACTGAGCGTGGAGCCTAACATGGGGCTCGATCTCATCACCCTGAGATCAAGACCTGAGCCGAAACCAAGGGCAGGACACTTGACCAACTGCGCCCTCCAGGCATCCCTGAAATTACTTCTAATAAGAAGTCAAAATTTTTAAAAAGTGAAAATAATGACTTTCCCCCAAAAGGATTATGAAACTAAAGTTAAAATACACAATCAATACCGATATATTTTATTAAGCTTCGTGCAAATACGCAAAGTACCATTTCCCATACAGCTGAATGGCTCCCATGTCCATACAATCCAGGATCATGTTCACTTAGCCCTTAAAATTCCAGCCTCGATGCTGGGCATGGTTATCTCAGTCTTCCCCAAAGGACAAATTTCTTTTTACTATTTAAAATACACATAACTAGGAAATGGGACTAGAGGAATAGTCCTCACAGGGTGGGCTTTCGCGAAGCCGTGTCCTGGAAAGAACATCCATGATTTCCATTTCAGATAGGGTTTTTTTCAGTAGGTATAATTTTGGGTAGGCACCTCCCCGTTTCCCTAGTCTTACAGCAGAAGGGCAAGAATGGGGTACATGTGTTGCTCCAAGACCGGGGGCCCTTATGGTTTTGGTAGTAAGCCTTCATGAGGAGGGGAAGAGACGTACATTGACTGAGCTCATACCCAGGAGATGGGCTCAAGCACTACTGGTGGTATTTTTTTTTTTTTTAAGATTTTATTTATTTGACAGAGAGAAACACAGCGAGAGAGGGAACACAAGCAGAGGGAATGGTAGTGGGAGAAGCAGGCTTCCCACAGAGCAGGGAGCCCGATGCGGGGCTCGATCCCAGGACTCCGGGATCATGACCTGAGCCGAAGGCAGCCGCTTAACGACTGAGCCACCTAGGTGCCCCTACTGGTGGTATTTTACATGCGTTAACTCATCTCGCCCCAAAACTGGGCCCTGAGGGGGTGGTCATTGCCACCTTTTGCGAAGCAGAGATGTGACCTCCCTGTGTGCCACTCCCATCAAGCACCTCCAGAGCCCACCGCCCTCTCCCTACACGAACCACTCTGCCTACAAAAAAAAAAAAAAGAGAGAGAGAGAAAGTCCATCAACCTATTGACGATATTGTCACATTTCATATTGTTACTTATCGTCTAATGAAAATTCTAATGTGGCACATAATTTTTGCAAAGTCCAGTCTCCAAAGCTAAGCCCCTAAACAACCCAAGAATCTAAGTCTAAAAGGAGAGGCTCTGCTAAGAACTCATGTCTTCAATATTTGTGATTCTGGCAAAACTGTTCTAAGAATCCTAGCCATCCAAAGATAAATCACTAAAAGTAAATTCCTAGACAGGGGTGGAAGGGGTGGTGTTTGAATCTGCATCCATCGTGTAGACAAGTGTCTTCAAAGACATCTCTTTCCCCAGCCCACCACCACCACGGGGACCAAAACAGAACTCTGCTTTTCTTCTCTGGAATCTCTTTGCCAATTCAGCTTCTTTTATAAAATTTTTATTAACATTCAGAGACTGAGGCCACATTTTTTTTAAATATTCACGTTACCGTGAATGGAAACTAAGGCACAGGGCGGATTACAAGCGATGCCTCATCGCTCACGCCCTGATCAATCATCAAAACACTCTGGCATTCAAACATTCTTGACATGGTTCTTAAAATAAAATTAAAGGCAAAGTGAATTCACTATAACTGGAAAATTCTTTTCTGATTTTAAGTGTGAAATTCCCATGAAGTGTTTTACCAGTTTTACAGGTTTCCAGTTAGGCTTACATTCACTATTGGAAAGGGACTTGTTGATAAAAGATCTAGAAAAGTCACACATACACACTATGAATTTTAGCTCCTGCCCTTCATTCCTATGAACTTGGCCTCCTGAAAATGCACCACATTCCAGTCTCCTTGGTTTACACACAGGTCACAGGAGGTCGAGGTTCTAGAAAACCCATGCCTCTTATTTCTGACAGACTACCAGGACCTGTTTTTTAAAGTCTTTGAAGCTCTACAGTTCTCAGTGACTTCTTTTAAAAACAGATGTAGCTTTTAAAAACGGATACACATTTCACATTTTCTGTACTTTTCCTCTTCCTGCATAGTTGATTAGCTTGGGAAGACTGTCAAAATTTTAAATTAACATTAGATCATGAATATAGGGAGACATTAGCAGGAAAAATATCTTAACTCTCCCTTTGGTATAAATAAAGTATCAGTTAAATCAAGCTTATAAGGAAACTGATGCAATGTTTGCAAGGACAAATGTTCTTAAAAGCAAGAGAACATTACCAATTGCACTCATCATCAGGGACATGCAAATCAAAACCACAGTGAGGTATCACCTCACACCTGTCAGAATGGCTAAAATCAACAACACAAAAAACAACAGGTGTTGGTGAAGATGCAGAGAAAGGGGAACCCTCATGCACTGCTAGTGGGAATGCAAACTGGTGCAGCCACTGTGGAAAACAGTGGGGAGGTTCCTTAAAAAGTTAAAAATAGAGCTACCCTACGATCCAGCAATTGCACGACTAGGTATTTACTCAAAGGATACAAAAATACTTATCTGAAGGGATACATGCACTCTGATGTTTATAGCAGCATTATCTGCCAAATTATGGAAACTAAGTATCCATCGACTGATGAATAAAGATGTGGCATATATATATACACACACACAATGGACTAGTACTCAGCCATCAAAAAAAAAAAATTAAATCTGGCCATTTGTACCAATGTGGATGGAGCTAGAAAGTATTACACTAAGTGAAATCAGTCAGAGAAAGACAAATACATATGATTTCGCTCATATGTGGAATTTAAGAAACAAAACAAATGAGCAATGGGGGAGGAAAGAGAGAGAAATCAAGAAACCAACTCCTAACGATAGAGAACAAACTGATGGCTACCAGGGGGAGGTGTGTGGGGGGATGAGGAACTAGTTGATGGGGATGAAGGAGGGCACTTGTGATGAGCACCGGGCGTTGTATGTAAGTGTTGAATCACCAAACTGTACACCTGGGCCTAATACTATGCTGTATGTCAACCAATCGGAATTTAAACAAAAACTTAGAGAGAGGGAGAGAGAACCTTATCATATGACACAGCAATTCCACTCGTAGAAGAATGAGAAATGAAAACCTAGGTCCACACAAAAACTTGTACGTGAATTTTCATAGCAGCATTATTCACAAAAGTCAGAAAGTGGAAACAACCCAAAGGTCCATTACCTGACGATAAAAACACCAAAGGTGGTCGAGGCATACAATGGAATGTGATTCAGCCATGAAAAGGAAGGAAGCACTGATTCACGCTACAACATGGATGAACTCTGAACACACGATGCTAAGTGAAAGAAGCCAGATGCAAAAGACCACGTATTGGATTATTCCATTTACACGAAACGACCAGAAGAGGCAGATCTACTGTGGCAGAAAGTTTATTAATGGTTATCAGGGACTAGGGGAAGTGGAAATGGGGAGTGACTACCAACATGTGTAGGGTTTCTTCTTGGGGGGTTATGAAAATGTTCTGGAACTAGTGATGGTTGCCCAACCCTGAATGTATAAAAACCAGTAACTTGTAAATTCTCAAATGAATTTTATTATGTATAAATTATATCCTAATAAAGTTTCTAATAAAAATGTAGATACAGTAAAAAGTGACAAGTGAAATCATTAATATGTATTGTTTGCAAAATTTTAAAGTGAATAAATGGGAAACTTTTTTTTAAAAAGGAGAAAAGCTCTTCCTCTTTCTTCCTTCTTCCCTTCTTTCCTATCCCCTAACAAGTCCTAAAGTCTGATGCGTCAGAGGAAAACAGTGTCCGTCATGTTGGGGGGAGCCATGGGAGTCCAGAATGAGATGTGACCCAAGTCGGGTGTAGAAAGCATCCACATGGTGGGGTTGGGGCGCTGGGGATAGGAGATGACCACGTACCAGGGAGACAGGGACTGAATAAGTAAATATATTAAGAATAACAGAAGCCAAGTTTCTCATTGTCTGAAAAGATAATTACAGATATGAAAAGCAAGAAAATTGGAAAAAACCTTGAGATATAGGATTAGAACTGGCAGTACTGAACCCATGGTTTTTGATACAGGGAGAAGTTGACAGAGAAATAAATGTAGATGCAAATGTACATTTATAGTGGGGTTGGGGAATGTAGCCCCCGGAACTCTGCCCATAGAGAGAGGTCTGGAGTGCCATCCCAATGGCAATGGGCCGTCCCAGTGCCCAGAATCTGGGTAAATCTGGGATTCAGATTCTGAATTGAATCAGAATTGAATCCAGAATCCCAGATTCTGGATTCTGAATATCTTATCATTGAAAAGAGCCAGAGCTTTCTGGAGAAATGGACGATTTCAGGACCGAAGCAAGGAAAGAACAGATGAGTTTAGAATATCTTATATCAGAAAGCAAGGAAGCGCTCCAATAATGATGGGGGCACATCAAAAGCCCACAGAAACCAGCTTGAAGGGGCTCCTACTGGCCAAATTAGAGACAATTTAAAAGTCAAAATACATAATGAACACAATGGAGCACAGCCACTTAATAAAATAGGCAATCTTGAGTCCTTGAAAACATAAAAATAATAAATGAATAAACTGAAAGTCTGGTAATAAATGGGATATTTACATAGTTGCAAATTTTCTCCACAAGATGCTTATTTTTTTCATTAAAGATTTTTATTTATTTATTTGACAGAGAAAGAGAGATAACAAGCAGGCAGAGGCAGGCAGGCAGACAGAGGGGGGGAAGCAGGCTCCCCGCTGAGCAGAGAGCCCGATGTGGGGCTCAATCCTAGGACTGTGAGGCCATGACCTGAGCCGAAGGCAGAGGCTTTAAGCCATTGAGCCACCCAGGTGCCCCCATAACAGACCACCATTTACAGAAAACAACTGTAAACTCTGGTCAATAAAAAAAAATAATAATAATAATAACTATCTAAAGGCCCCAGAGAGTCAAGATGCTTATTAATTACAAAGTGGATAAAGAGTCCCTTACCATGAGAAAGCTTGACAGATCCCATCTTAATCAAGTGGTCAAAGTCAACATGAGCTATAATAAGACAAACTGCGACTGTGTGCAACCCATTAAATTGCAATGAGAAGAATACAGCATTTCTGTGATCCTCCTGCCAAAGCTGCAAGCCTAGACCCAGTCATCAGATAAACATCAGGAAACATCAGATACACTCAAACAGGGGACACGCTACCCTCTGCAGTCTTCAGAGTGGTAAGGTCAGGAAAGCTAAGGAAAGGCTGAGAACTGTTCTAGACTGAAGGGCACTTGGAATTCATGTTCTGACCTGGATCATTACCAGACATTCAAGGAATGACTGGCGAAACCGGATTGGGTCCCAGGGCTGAGAAGGAAGCAGTGAGTTCGTGTTATCAGCCATATTGGTCAGACTGTAGTTACATAGAACACTCTCCTTGTTTGAGGGACACATACACTGAGATATTTGGGGTGATGGAGCCACTTTACTCCCAAATGGTTCAGGAAAAAAATTTGTTCTCCCCACTAAACTTCCAACTTCTCTGTAACTTTGTGGTAGCTTTTAAAAATGATCAGGCAGAAGCAGCTGTGATAGAAATAGCTCATAACAGACCACCATTTACAGAAAACAACTGTAAACTCTGGTCAATAAAAAAATAATAATAATAATAATAACTATCTAAAGGCCCCAGAGAGTCAACGGAAACAGGAAGACTTTGGAGAAATTCAAAACACAGAAGAAGGGACGAGGCTGGAGGGAGTTTCCTGTTCATCATGACTTTGAGCCTAAGAGGAAGCCACAGTCACTCACCAGCAGAGAGTGGCTAAAACCCTGAAAGAAAATCCACCGTCTCTCTGGCCTGAAGAACTGGTATGCAGAACCCAAAGCAAGCATAGACACTAAAGATGTGAGTGAAATCTCCAGTTGGAGAGACAGAAGGAGACCCACTTGCTGTGTGTAAATTCTGCCCAAGTTTCCAGCGGACACCCGGAGCAGGTGTATACAGGTCAGACTCAAAAAAGACCCACCTAGAGACAAAAGAGCCGAACTGAGGCACAAGCAACTGCTCACCGCAGGCAAGGCAGGCTTTGCAGGTTAACTCTTGCCAGAGCAGAAGCATCAACAGTCTTCAGAGGAATGTAACAGAATCTAGTCTCCAAAGCACCGTATTCGTAATGTTTAGCCCTGTACCGTCTAATGTGCAGCCGCAGCCACATGTGGCTCTCGAGCCCCTGAAGTGTGGCTAGGGCAACTAATGAAATGAATTTTTTTTTTTTTGGTCATTATTAATTAATTTAAATGTTTAAATTAATTCGGAGATTGAAAAGGTTTTAAATATGTTTGGAACAACTCAGTATGTCAATCTAATGTTTTAATTATAAATTTTATGAAATATAAATAGACATCAAGTATTTCCAATGGAAATTTAGTGTGTGAACTGAAGTAGGCTGTAAACGTAAATTATGCATCTGGTTTTGAAGACTTAGTGCACAGAAAAGAATGCAAGATAACTTATTGTCAACTTTTAATAGTGATAGCACGTTGAAATAAGGTAATATTTTGGATATATCAGTTAAATAAAAATGTTATTCAAGTTAATTCTTTTTAATTTTTTCATGTGGCTACTGGAAAATTTTAAGTTATAAATGTGAGTCACACTACATTTTTTTTTTTAGATTTTATTTTTAAGTAATCTCTACACCCAACGTGGGGCTCAAACTCACAACCCCGAGATCAAGAGTCACACGCTCTGCTGACTGAGCCAGCCAGGTGCCCCTCATGTTATATTTCCATTAGACAGCATTGGTCTGGAATATAATCCAAATATACTCAAATATGAGGAACCAGAAAAATGTGACCCTCGCCTGTTAAAAGGAAAAAAAAAAATCAATGCAACCCAACCCTGAGATAACCCAGATATTAGAATTATCATTCAAGGACTTTAAAGCAGCTATTTTAACTATGCTTAATGAGTTAAAAAGAAATACACTCAAAATTGAAGAAAAAAACAGGAAATGTGAGCAGATAAATAGAAATTATAAAATAAAACCAAATGGAAATTCTAGAACTGAAAAACTATGTCTAATATTAAATATTCACTGAATGAGCTTAATGGCAGAACAGAGATGCAAAGGAATCGCTGAAATTGAAGACCGATCAATAGATATTATCCAATCTGAAAACCAGAAATAAAAGATTGAAAAAAAGAACAGAGCCTGAGGAGCCTAAGGCCAATACCAAAATGTCTCAGGGAGGATGAAATTATATATACATAATGGTCACAAACCTCAAATTCAGTAAAAAAAAAAAAAAGCAAATTAAAAGAAGAGAAATCCTTGACACAGCACCATGGTATGCTCAAGAAAAAATAACAGAGATCTACAAATATTTTTTCCCAAATATTCCCCACAAATATTTTTAGTGGAAGGAAGGAAAGAGCCAATCCCTGAGGTTGACCGGAACTCAGGAATACCTGAAATTTCCTGGGCTATTTGTTTTCCTGACACATAATTTCCCTCGCTGTAAAAGTAAGCAAACTGGGTTGGGTTGAGGCAGTCACCAAATTCTAAAAGGAAATAGACTTTTAAATATTACAAAATGCCAGCCTGATTAAGAAGTGATGAATGAGTAAAAATATGTTGATTTCTGTGTGTGTGAGAGAGAGAGAGAGTGTGTGAGTGTGTGTGTGTGTGTGTGTGTGTGTGTGTGTGTGTGTGCGCACGCGCGCGCCCCCTACAGAGGCCACACTCTGAGATGGTCCTTTTCAGGACGAGCCCCTCTATCCACCTGACACGTATTCCCTTGCTTCAGGTATAGACTACCCAGTTCCTTGAATAAACACGCCGAGCTGACGCAGGCAAACAAGCTTTCACTTGCACTATCATTCTCTCTGCCTTTAATGCCCTTCCGTTCTTCTTCTTCCATCTGGCTAATACCTGCTTCTCAGTCAAAACTCGACTAAATACACCCGCTCGTCCCCCAAAGCCTTCCTGGACCACCACCCCGTTTTAGATAGCTCCCCCTTGTCTGACTCCCATGCTTACCCACACTTCCAATCATGTCTCACTGGACTGGGACCCCCTCAAGGTCAGGCCCACGTCTGCATGCTCTGCATTGGCTCCGGCATACAGTAGGTGCTCAATAACCACTGGATACGAGAACAAATGCCCAAATCCTAAGTTCCAAAAGAGAAGCTGACCAAATACTTTTCTTTGGAAGCCTTAAAAACTAAAGCAAATAGCTGTACCAGTACTCCACATGAAATAGGACCCACACGCATGCTGACCATCCCACATCTGCCAGAATTTCACTGAATTGTGAAAAATAAACAAAACCTTAACTGCTCACTTGGAACTGTCAGGGGGGAAAGCCAGAACAGATTTCACACTCCAGTAATTGATTCCCACTTTTCCAGAGCTGGGTTATATTTTTAGGGGAGAGGGGGAAGGGCAGAGGGGGGTGGAGAGAGAGAGAGAGAGAATCTCAAGCAGACTTCCTGCTGAGCACTGAGTCCGATGCGGCGCTCGATCCCACAACCCTGAGATCATGACCTGAGCTGAAATTAAGAGTCGGATGCTTAACCATCTGCGCCCCCCCAGGCGCCCCCATAGTTGGGTTATTCTAAGTCGCCGTGCATACTGTACCTGAGCCAGGATGTCTTGAAACTGCTCTCTCGTGAGAGGCATCAGGAAGGTTGTGATAATTCTTCTCAGTTCATTCTTTGATACTGTCATGCTGTTACTGGGGTCGAGCAGCTGAAAGGCTTTTTTCAACTCATCTCCTTTATCAGTGATCTTTTGAAACAAAATCCGTTTAACATCTAAGAAGGACAGTATTGGATTTGCAATAGCTGTGGCTATAAAAGAGATAGAATTGTTTATTAGACGAATAAACAACTTTTTTGCTTTTTTATTTTTTTATTTGCTTAAAGCAAAGATCCCCAAAATCACTTCACTGCGAACTAGAATCCAACAAACTTCCAGAACACTCTTTCTTCTACGGTACTTCCCTTGACGCATCTAAGCACCGCATGACTTGTGATGGCAAGTCTATGGTCATTATATACCTCTGAAATCTGGTCAATGTAAAATGAGAGTAATGACGCTAAAAAAGGAAAAATAGAGCAAAGATAATCCTCCCTACACAGGACATGTGCCGTGACAAGCAAAGAACATGGATTTTGGAATAAAATTCTGTTACAAACAATATCGTTTCAAATACATCTTTAAAATATCATATTCACGTTCCATCCCTCTGACAATTTTTGAGGGGAAAACATGTGATTCTTAATCTAGATCATTTCCCTTTCTAAAACAAGGAAGAGATGAGAATTGCTAGCCCCTGACAGGTAACGAAAGAATTTTAAAAGGCACCAAATAAGCTCCGGGAGAGCCTTCATTTCCTGGGAGGAAACGCAGCTGAGTGGGGCCACGGTGCTCTAAGTTCCAGGGGTATCCATGTCACCAGAGGAAAGGTGATACACCTCAGCCTCTCTTCCCTCTGTCTAAGATGAAAGAGCCATAGAAACAAGGAAACTCAATAACTACAAATCAACTCATGGTATGGATCAGTTTCATAGGCATAGAGATGTGATTCTTCCATTTTGATATTTTATAACCTACCAGAGAAAGAGGAGGCTAAAAATACAGGTAGTTTGGTAAATCTCTTCTATTTATGAGGTCCCAAAGGCTTGGTGACCACAGTTTATTTAGTAGCTCTGTCTTACGTAGTAAATTCTGGATGTGTATTAAATTTCTTTAACAGTTTCGTCTTTTATAAACTCATTCACAAGCAGGAGCTAGAGAAGGATGATTGCAATTACTTCCTTTCAAATGAGAATTTCTTATCTAGGTATTGAACCTTTCCACCATAAGCTGTCACCAATGTTTGTCTTCCCGGATGCTTGCTGAGCTCCCCCAAGTGCTGGGGATGCCTTTCGCTCACAGTGCCCACTGCCTCCTCGGGGAGGGGCGTATATAAGCAGAACACACTAGAGAAAGAACAATGGCTGGTCTGGGGTGACAGGCTAAAGATGTCAGGAGAAGCTGCTTAGGAGGAAGAAGTCATACTTCAACTAGAACTTGGTGTCCCCGAGGGTGAGAAGTGCTGCAAGTAGGGACGCTGTGGAGGACAGCCAGTCGAGGCAAAACAGGGAAGCACAAGAGGCATCGGATTTAGAGATGAGATTGCAAAAGTCAGCAGGAGCCATATCCCCGGTGCTCCTCTCTAGCTTTGTGCTCTGGTCAGGGGACATCAAGGTGGGACTTCCATCAAGAGAATCACATCACCCAATTTTCATTCTTTTTTTTTTTTTTTTTTTAAAGATTTTTATTTATTTGACAGCGAGAAACACAGCGAGAGAGGGAACACAAGCAGAGGGAATGGCAGCGGGAGAAGCAGGCTTCCCACCAAGCAGGGAGCCCAATGCGGGGCTCGATCCCAGGACCCTGGGATCTGACCTGGGCCGAAGGCAGACGCTTAACGACTGAGCCACCCAGGCGCCCCCCAATTTTCATTCTTAAAGTGCACTCTGACATCACGTGCAGGAGGGACAGAAAGGGAAGGGCTGTGGTGGTACAGGGACGTGCTGTTAACTCTAGCCTGCTCAGGGAAGTCTTAATGGAGGTCTACGCCAACATGGTGGGCATGGAGGGTAAAGTAGGGGTGAACAAAAGAGAAGTTGAAATAGACCAGGCAGAGTCCAGAGAATCTCCTGATTTGACATGCAGGGTGAGGTAGGTAGTGGAAGATAAATATGTGGTGTGAGTAGCCGGGTCGGTGGCGACACCCTTTGCTGAGAAAGGAAAGGCTACAGGCCGTGGCAGAGGGCATTTTCCAAGATGGCCGCAACGAGAGCCCAAACACATGCTCTTCCTACAATGCCAGGCTAACACTCCTCACATCAAAACGTGGGGCATATATTCCTTCTCCTTGAACCTGGATGGGCCTGGAACTAGGGCAGAATGATCCTATTTCCAAGATAAGGTCACAAAAGGCGTCACCGCTTGTGCCTCATCCTTATAAGATACTCAGGCCAATCGCCACACCATGAGGAAGTCGAGAAGTCACATAGAGAAGCCCCAGGTAGGTGGTCTGGCCAACACCCCAGTTGAGGTTCCAGCCACAAAGGGAGCCAGCCTTCAGATGATTCCAGCCCCGGGGGTCATTACCTGCTGCCTTCACACCTCCCCCCACGGAATCGCCTGGAACAGAGACAGGCTGTCCCTGGGACCCACTCGCATTGCAGATCTGGGAGCAAAATACATGATTCTAAGCCTCTGTGTGTGGAGGAGGTCGTACACAGCAATAAACAGCTAGAATGGGAGAGAAACAAGTTTGTGGGAAAGTTAATGAATTCAGTTTGCGATCTCTAAGTGGGGATGTCCATTTGAAAGGTGGACACATAGAGATCAGAAGTGGGGGGCGCTGGAGATGCAGGTGTGGGAACCAACCATGTGGAAGCTCTGGGGGAAACATGCCACGCTGGACGAGAAGGCAGCCCCGTGAAACACTGACTTTTAATTTTTTTTTAAAGATTTTATTTATTTATTTGACAGAGAGAGAGATCACAAGTAGGCAGAAAGGCTGGCAGAGAGAGAGGGGGAAGCAGGCTCCCTGCTGAGCAGAGAGCCCGATGCAGGGCTCGATCCCAGGACCCTGAGATCATGACCTGAGCTGAAGACAGAGGCTTTAACCCACTGAGCCACCCAGGTGCCCCGAAACATTGACTTTTAAGGACGCGGAACTCATTCACTCAAAAAATATTTACTGAGCACCCGTCATATCTCAGCCACTGCTCTAGGCACTGAAGGATACAGTGAACAAGATGGGTGGGACCCGTTGTAAAGCTTAGGCCCTACAGGGGAGAGGAAAGATAAGAAACAGATAATAAATGAATAAAGGCAGTGGTAGCTACTACAGGACAGTAAGAAAGAACGGGGTAGAGAGAGGCGGGAGCTGTTTTAGGTGGAGAGGTCAAGGAATTCCTCTCGAGGTGTCTGATAAGCTGAACCAGAATGATAAAATGAGCGAGCCAGACGAGCAGCTGGAGGGGACACGGGTTCCTGAGCTGGAATGAGCTTGATGTGTCCAGGAGAGCAAACCGCCAGGGTGTCGCGTGAGACGGAGGGCAGAAATGGCTGAGAGGGGGACAGGTGATGCTTCTGCGCTTGCGCAAGGACTGGGGTCGTCTCCTGTGCCACAGGAAGGCTCCAGAGAGTTCAAGCAGGGCAGTGATCTCCTCTAACATACGCTGTGCTCTTAAGTCACTCTGTGCTATGTAGAGAGTAGATTCCAGAGGCGCAAGAAAGGAGAGCAGAAGCCCAAAAATAAGGTTTTGTGGACTGACTGGATTGGCACAGTGGGGCAGGAAGAGACCCAGGCCAACTGGGGGCTGGGCTGGAAGACCTGCATAGGCCATGGTGCCACTTGCCGAGGTGGCAAACACCAGGAATTAAGGGATCTGGTTGGCCGGCCCACATCTGGGACGCCCAGCAGGGGAAGCCCAAGCCGAGAGGTCTGCTTGGCCCCCGGAGATCTGATCTGGAGCTCAGGAGGGAAGTCTGAAGGGGGCTATCATTTTGGCTGCCCACGGTACGTGGGGATGTGGAGCTGGCGGCTCACCCTGGAGAGGGCAGATGCGGGGGGGGGGGGGGGGGG
>CM053611.1:104717996-104751872 GCA_028646535.1 Procyon lotor
TCTTTTTTTAGACTTCTCATGTATATTTTTAGTTGCTTTCCAAGAAGCCCCATCTTTGCAATCAATGATTCTAATTTAAATGTATCGGAAATACAGGTTTGATACTCATGGGCATTTGAAGGAAAAACTTTTTCTTTCACGTGCCTAATGCACCTTCCCAGATTTAAACTGAATGCAGTAAGCAAACTTGCATAACTTGCTGGTGGGAGTACAGATTGATATAATCTTTCTGGAGGGCAATTTGACAAAATTGTCTACAGCCGTTTAGAATACACAAAGTCACAACAGACGGTCACTCTCATGATGAGAACAAGTCAGATAAGCTAAACTATATACTTTTTAAACCCATCAAGAGAAATGAGGGAAGCAAAGAACCTTAATCCCAAAAAGGGCAAGCCACTCCTCAGAGGGGAAGGACCCAGAACGCTTTCATCCCCGCAGAGTCAGAGGAAGGAGAGCAAATCCACTCTGGACCGGGGTGAGGAAAAAAGAACATGCCGTTTAGTGACCACAGCTAAACAGGTGTCATGGGGTCACAGGCGGGGGCCTCGATCACAGAGAGAGTCGGTGCCAGGCCTCTTGTCTGCTGTTAAATCTTTTTTTAAAATTGCAAGACAAATGAAATGAGAAAAGGTGACCTAATCAAGAGCAGAAAACAGTTAGAAAATCCAGAGAGAGAACAGATGGAAATGATCAGGTATTTAAGGCAGGAATGGTAAACATGTTCAAGAGATTATAGGAAAACTTGACAACGCGCTGCATGTACGGGGGGGATTTCAGCAGAGAAAAGGAAACTGTTTTTGAAAGCACAAGGCAAGGCTAGAAATTAAAAATACAGTATCAGAAGTGCAAAGCTCATTTGATCTGCTTAACAGCAGACTGTACGTGATAGAAGAAAAGCCTAGCGAGTAGAAAGTCAGGCCGACCGAGATTCTTCACGTTTGAACATGAAGCAAAAAACATTTTAAAAGGGAACAGGGAGTCTCATATCTGTGGTTTACCCCGTGATCCACGCTTATTCAATCCGCGAGTTATACAAATGTGTCACCCCGGCGAACACGTGCAGGCATGAGAGACAGACCAGCCGAACACTGCCCACTGCCCACCTCTGGGGACACAAATGGTGCAATAGGACACTTTTAATTTAAACGAGGAGAAATAATTCAGTATTGAGAATGACCGTGAGTAAGAAGAAAAGGCAAATGACAAAAGGGAAAAACAGACGCCGATGGCACATGAAGGCACACGAAGGCTTAGCCTCTTCCGTACAGAGGGCGCTCCTACGAATCACTGGAAAGACCCACTGCAGGCACATGGGCAAAGGATATCAATGGGCCGCTCACAAAAGATGGACGGAAAGCTGACACACCGGAGGACCAAGGCTACCTCTGCTGTTAAAGACAGGCAAATGGAATCACAGTGGAAGACTGCCTCTGCATATCAAATGGAGAAGATGGAACAGAATATTCTGTGTCAGGATACTAGAGACAAACACGTGCAAATATTCTTCGTGGGGATGCCTAGGCACGAAGTCCTAACGGGCAGTGCGGGGGGCGGGGGTGCTCCTCGAGAGCCTCCCACCCAGCGATCCTACCTCACCCTGGATTTCTCTGTAGGAGCAAAAGGGAAACTGAGATGTGTCTGAAGTACACGTGGAGCAGCCGAAGGGTGCAGGAAGCTGCTAGCCGAGCCCCACCACCCGTTCTCCCCTCCTCCCGTAGAACCAGAGACCCTGAAATCTGGGGAGACAGTCCACCATCCCCAGGTCTGCATTTCCAGGCACCCTGGTAGATGCCTGGGACAGCGTGAGTCAAGTCTTGCCCAGTGAGGAAGGACAGTGTCCCGCACGGACTTGACTGCCATGCCTTCCCCCCTCCCAAGGCGGACTTGGGTGTATCCCTACCAACGTCCCCATTGAGGCCTCCCGGCGCCTCGGGGTGTGCCCCCACCGTACTCGCTGCACATGCTTCTGTTCCACTAGGATCTGTCTCACGCAACTAAGATTCTTTATCCCCCTCTCTAGGCTGTGAGCATCCCCAGGGCGGGCCCTCTACGGGACCCATCTCCTTATCCTCAGTACCCATGACAGTTCGTGTCACGTACTGGGGCTCCGAAAATGTTCGGGAAAGAAGGGAGGGAGGGAGGGCTGGATGAAATGACATACGCTTCGGGGAAATCATTATCTTAAGTTTTATTGCTTTAAGACAGAGGATGCAAATGAGTTTAAGACATATCCACACAATAACCTGTATAAAAATGTTCCTTGCAGTTTTATTCATGGTTGCCGAGATGTGAGAGCAACCAAAACGTCTTTCGGTAGTGAAGAGATAAGTGAATTGTGGTACATCCATATAAGAGAATATCATTCCCGAAATTAAAAACCAAATTATCGTACCATGAAAACACAGGCAGGAGCCTCAGTGCACATCGCTAAAGGAAGGAAGCCCATCTGAAAAGGCAACATACTGCATGACTCGAGCTCTAGGACGTTCTGGAAGGGCTTTCACAGAAGACCAGTGGCGGCCCAGACTAGGGGCAGGGAGGAGGGACAGGTGGAACACAGGGGATTTTTAGGGCAGTAAAAGGACTCCGTGTAATGTTGTAATGCTGGATACATGTCCTTAAATGTTTATCAAAATCCAGGGAATGTGCAACACAAAGAATGAACTCTACTGTAGACTGCAGACTTGAGTTAGTGACAATGGACCGATAATGGCTCATCCACTGTAAGAAAGGCACCTCACTCATAATGCAAGATGTTAACAATGAGGGACACAGGGGCCGGAGAGTGAAGGGTGTACAGGAACTCTCTGCACCTCAGCTCCATTTCTGTAACCCTCAAACTGCTCAAAAAAAAAAAAAAAAAAAACCTGTCTACTAATTAAGAAAAACTAAGTGAGGAGGAATAGTAGACAACACAGAAGTTACATCTGTGTAACTTAATTTAAACGAGGAGAAATAATTCAGTATTTTGGAATCATGCCATCTGGGTTCAAATCCTGACCTTGCCTCTTTAAAACTGTAACTTCTGAGCAAGTGTTCTGATCAACCTCTGCCCCAGTTTCCCCATCAAGAACACAGGGACAGTAACAGAATCTACTTCGTAGCTCTACCGCATGTGGTTTATTAAATGACAGGCGAATCTTTTGTATAGAGCCTACTGTTCATGGTTTTTCTTCATGAGACTCACCTGAAGAGAAAGGTCTAAACATATTTTGGAAACCATTCCTTGAATACACTCTACACGGTGAAGAGTGAGGTCTTAAATTCATGAACTTCCTTGTGTGAGGATAGGAAATACGCCAATCTGGTACCTTCGCCATTTTGTGCATTAAATCCCTGTGACATAAAAGACAACAGATTACATTATCTTCCAGCACACATTACAAAGGTGGCCGACCTCCTATCTATTCCCTTTCCGAAAGGACAGCCGGAGGCTCTCAACGTGCTAGTCATGACCTTCTTGCCAATGTTTCAAAAACTTTTCTGAAAATGAACACAAAATAGTGATTTTATACTCATTTTTAGCAGATCCAATAGTTTTCAAAAATGGGAAAACAAGAAAGTTCTCAGATAGGAAAATTCATCAGCATCTTGACTACCACTGACTCATTCCTTGGTGGGCAGTGAGGGTGGGAAGTTTGGATTCTCTATGCTCTCACTGCATATCCATCACTGTCAGAGGCAGAGACAATAGCACCAAAAGTGGAGCAGTACCTCTGAAAATCCTCTCCTCCATAAAAGTAATAAGAAAACTGGCAAAAATGCTCAGAATCAGCTTTCTCAGAACTCTGGACATTAACCAAAGGTTTGCAATCATCTAGGGAGCACTCAGGCCAGCAATATGGCGGACGCTCAGAATGCACACCAAGCTCTGTGGCATTTCAACTTCCTCTGTCCCCACCTGCCCCTGCCCCCAATCAGTAGTGGCCATAAAACCAAAAGCCTGTATTTTCAGTGAAAGCCCAGCAGTCTGCCTGTCACTGGAAAGGACAGGATGGGGCTGGAGCTCCTTCAAGCCCCATTACCAGAAACTGTCAAATGGCATTTGTTGAAAAAATCAGACATGACTGTTGTCTAAACTACTAGCTGCCTGAGGCACTAGATAACAGACGGAGCAAATAACAGACTAACCAAAAGCCTTAAAGGGTGATCTGGAGAATGGGATTGTCCACAGGGGCTCCGAGAGGCCCCCACATGTTCTTGGGAATCTGGAAAGCCACTAACACGTGGAGGGCGGTGAGTGTGCCCAGGGCTGTGGGCTTGCTCGGGAAGGACCTGAGCAGACCCTATGCTCTCACCTGTGGCTGAGCTTGAGGCTCGGCACAAGCAGGAAGTGAAGCCTAGGGAAGGGTTGTAAACCGCCCGGCAGAGGACTGAGGAAGCGCCATCACACACAAAGAGCCCCTCAGCAAAGACTGAAAGACTACTGTTTGCAGGTATTTAAGGAAATCCCTTTCTGGTCAAGAGCTGAGCACTCGATTAACCAGTCAGACACTTCGGTGATTGTCTATCAAAACATACAGACTTTACAAAGTTAGTTTAGAGAAGTCAGTAAAAAAACCCCAAAACACAAAAAGTGGCAAGAATATTATTTCAAAAATTACGTTATTTAAAATGTCTAGTTTCCAACAAGAAAGAAAGAAAGAGAGAGAGAGAGAGAGAAAGAGAAAGAAAGAAAGAAAGAAAGAAAGAAAGAAAGAAAGAAAGAAAGAAAGAAAGAAAGAGAGAGAGAGAAAAGCAAGGGCCATACATATTTACCTTTAGGAACCATGCAAGCAAGAAAAGAGTAGGGTGAAATATTTAAAGTATAGAAAGAAAAAACCCACAAACCTAGAATTCTATATCCAGCAAAAATTTTCCTTCAAAAGTTAAAGACAAATAAATACTTCCTTAGACAAACAAAAACTGAGGAAATGTGACACCAGCAGGATTGTTTAAAAAATAAAATAAAAGGGGCGCCTGGGTGGCTCAGTGGGTTAGAGCCTGTGCCTTCGGCTCAGGTCATGATCTCAGGGTCCTGGGATGGAGCCCCGCATTGGGCTCTCTGTTCAGCAGGGAGCCTGCTTCCTCCTCTCTCTCTGCCTGCATTTCTGCCTACTTGTGATCTCTCTCTCTGTCAAATAAATAAATAAAATCTTTAAAAATAAAATAAAATATTTCAGAAAGAAGGAAGAATGATATAGGTCAGAAATGTAAATTTACATAAAGAAGAGTAATAGAGAAAGAATAAATGAAGGTAAACACATGCACACTAATAACAGAGACCCAATATACATGAAGCAAAACCCAATAAAACTGAAAGGACAAACACACATTTGAGCAATAACATCAGATGACTTCAATGCCACTCTTAAAAGTGGATAGAACAACTATTCAGATCAACAAGGAAACAGAGGACCTGAACAAACACCACAAACCAATTAGACCTAACAGGCAGCTAAAGAACACCCCACCCAGCAATGGTAGAATATACATTCTTCTCAAGTGCACATGTAACATTCTTCAGGATAAATCATATGTTAAGACATAAAACAAGTCCTGATAAATTTTAAAATATTGAAATAATCAAAGGATGTTCTCTAACGACACTAGAATGAAATTAGAAATCCATCACAGAAAGAAATTGAGTAATTCACAAATATATTGAAATTAAATAGCATACTCTTAACTAACCCAGAGGATCCAAGGTGGGGGTGGAAATCACAACTGAAATTAGCAAATACTTTTGGATGGATGGAAACAAAGGCACACATGCCAAAAATTAGGGGATGAAGTGCTTAGAGGAGAATTTATAGCTGTAAATGCCTATAGTGTTTTGAAAAGGAAGAAAACCTCAAATTACTAAGTTAATCTTCTTCCCTAAGAAACTAGGAAAATAAGAGTAAACTAATCCCAACTAAATAAAGAAAATAATAAAGATCGGAGCAGAAATAAATGAAATTGAGAAAAACAACAAAATGAAGAGGTAGTTCTTTGAAAAGACAGGCAAACTGACACATTTTTACCTAGACTCTCCAAGAAAAAAAACGAGAAATACTCAATGTACTAAAATCAGTAATGAAAGAAAGACTATTACCACTGATCTCACAAAAACAAAGGGATAGGGAGTACTGTGAACACTCATATGCCCACAAATTAGCTAATGTACACCAAATAGAAAAATTCTTAGAAAGCCACAAGCTACAGAAACTGACTGAAGAAGAAACAGAAAATCTGAGTAGACCTACATCAAGTAAAGAGATTAAACTAGAAGTCAAAAACTTCCTGCAAAAGAAGCCCAGGACCAGATGGGCTTCCTGGTTAAGTTCTACCAAACATTTAAAGAAGAATAAGTAAAACCAACCAATCCTTCACAAACTCTTCCAAAAGACAGAATAAGAGGGAACGCTTCCCAGCACAATCTATGAGGCTAGTATTACCAAACCCAGACAAAAACATCAGAAAAAAAGAAAGCTAAAGACCAATATTCCTTAGGAATATAGGAAAAATCTTCAACAAAATACAAACAGAATCCAACAACATGTAAAGAATTAGATGTCAAGGCCAGGTAAGATTATCCCAGGAACGCAAAGGGTGGCTGAACATATAAAAATCGATCGCTATAGGGATGCCTGGGTGGCTCAGTGGGTTAAAGCCTCTGCCTTCAGTTCAGGTCATGATCTCAGGGTCCTGGGACTGAGCCCCGCATCGGGCTCTCTACTCATCGGGGGAGACTGCTTCCCCCGTCTCTCTGCCTGCCTCTCTGTCTACTTGTGATCTCTCTCCTCTCTGTCAAATAAATAAATAAAATCTTAAAAAAAAACAAAAACCAATCACTATGATGTACCACATTAATACAATCAAGAAAAAACATGACCATCTCGATAGATGCAAAAAAAGCATTTCACAAAACCTTATACTGCTTCATGATAAACACACTCAACGAGCTAGGAATAGAAGGGAACTTCCTTGACCCAACTAAGGGCATCAGTGAAAAACCAACAGTCAATATCATATGGAAAGGTAAAAGGACAAAAGCTGCAAACCTTCCCCCTAAAATGAGGAACAAGACAAGGATGTCCTCTCTCACCACTTCATTCAACATTGTACTGAAGGTTCTAGCAGGTCTTTGTGGCAGGGACCATACCAGGGCTGAAGCCATGTGAGGCTGACATCTTCCTTCAACTAGGTGAGTTTAACTGAAACCTAGAATCATAGCATGGATGAATGTCTAGAAGAACATGGCTTCTAGAACATGGCTTGTTAAAAATTCATTCACTGAGCTTTATTCACTGGGGTGGTCAATGAATAAAACTGGCAAAACCATGGACCTTAGGGGCCTCATCTTCTAGTACTGGAAGACAAACAATAATTAAGCAAATGATACATGTGAACAGGTACCGTGAAGATAAATGGAGCCGAAGATGAGACTAGATGACACTAAGCACAGATCAGAGACCAGGAAGGGAACAATGCCATTAAGAGGACACAGGCAACAGGCGGCCATATGGAGGAAAACCAAGTGGGCTCCTGAGACAATTAGGCGCTCTCCAAGGGCAGTATGTGAAGCCATTGGAGGGTCACACACGGAGAACAGAGTTATGTACAGGGTTATGATCCGGGGGGACTGGCCGCATATGGTGGATATAAGGCACGATGGGGTCAGCCCACCGAGATGGTGGTAAGAGCTGAGCTTTGGGGGTACTCCGGCCTTCAGAGTTCAGGGAGATGAGGAGGAACGAGCAAAAGATGAGAAAGAGCAGCCAGTGAGAATGGAGCAAATCAGGAGACTGGTGTGTCCTGAAATCGACTGAGGAACAGGTTTTAGGAGGGAGAGATGATGTGTGTCAAACGCCATGGTGATCGGCAAGGAAGATAAGGACCAAGAATCACTTTGGATTAAGGCCCGTGGGTGGTACCCGTAACCCCAAGAGACGCCACACTGGGGGACCTGGGCAGTTGCAGGGAAGCCTAAGCGAGTCACAGGTAAACTCAGAGGGAAAGAATCCCTGCTGTAAAGCAGAGAAACGGTGTGGTGCCTGGGGCGGACTGGGGGTCAAGGAAGAATGTCTTTAAGTCAGGAGAGCCGGGAGTCACGAGTGGATGCTCTCGGGAGCAATTCTGCGCCAGGCAAAGACTGATGAAGCAGGATGGAACGGAGAAGCTGCCAGTTCCACGGGTTCGCCAGTGGAGACGGGATCTCATCTCCTGGATAAGCCTTTTTTAGGAGCAGTCGGTCCATGGCTCATGACAAAGGAGAAGACGGGGGACACATATGTGGGTGACAAGCAGGGGGCTCGTGTCTATTTCCTCCATGAAACAGGAAGTCAGGTCATCAGCAGCAAGTGAGGATGGGAGAGGTGTCCAGGATTCAGGAGAGAGGACGGAAAGTGAAGAGTCGTCTAGACGAGAGGGCCAGGGGAGGGGAGGAGGAGGAGGATGACCGGCAGGGAGCGGCAAGAGCCCATCCGAGCTCCGTGGGCAGGAACTCAAGAGCCAGGCCCCAGAGAGGCAGAGCCTCGGATCTAAGTGAGGACAGGGTTTTGGAAAAGCAAGTGTGATCCAGGGAGGGGCGCGTGTGTGCTGGGGGAAGCGACACCACGTGCACGTCTTGCTCAGGATGGAGCCCCACGCGTGACGGGAAGTCTCGGTATCACTGAAATAACTGGACAGGCCAAAGCGAGAAAAGAGACCAGAAACTCGGGCTCATGAAGAATTTCAAGAACAGAAAAAAAATGACGCTAATTCAATGAGCACTTACTGGGGACTAACTCAGAGCCAGGAAACGTGCTTCAGATTTATGAAAACCCAGCACCGAAGCCCCGTCAGGCCCAAGCACATACTGGGCTCCCCACGGCGCCGGTGAGACCTGAGCCCGGTCCGTGAGGAGAGCTCGTACCCCGGGTCAAGTTCATACAGTCGCCGTGACCAAGGTCCTCCTGTTGCTTTTGACACAATCCCTAACGAGCGCCTTGCGGGAGGTGGCGCGTCTCTGGCTCCCCGAGCTGCGGGGCTGGTTAGGAACGCTTGTCCCCCCCCCACCTCACCCCTGCTCTGCAAGCAGGGGGGACGACCCACTGTAACCGCGTTCCTGGTTGCAGTTATTGCTGATGCAAATAACCACTTGCTTTATTTTACCCATAAATTCCCTTCCTAATAACAATAAGGCATGCCAGGGCTTTGGCCTCGTGCCTTATTACACCACCTGAGGAGTGAGATAATCACCCAGAAATGTACTGCCTGTTGTGCATTTTATTACTTGAATACAAAGCGATTCAATTCAAGAAACACTTAGTTGAAGACAGCGTGAAAAAAAAATAATAATCATATGAAAAGTAATTCTTCCTAATGCTACTGAGCACGCTGCAGGGAATAATCCTCCAGCGGGAGGATGGTCTGGATGACCCGTTGGGTCTTCTCCGGTTCTAATTTCTACCAATTGCAGGATCATACAAGCCAGGGAGACCTCACTTACGATGTGAATATTCTAGACAGCAGGATCCGGGTAGTTCTGACAATGGAGCCCAGCTGGCGTTCCCCCTGAACAGTCACGGGATCGACATTTTCCAAGCAACTACCCTCGCGGCGGTCCCCTCATTCTTCGGCAAACTCGGCCGGGCCCGTGCAGGGGAGGGTGGAGGGAAGGAAGGAGAAGTGTGAACCGCCCGACCTCCAGCAGCAGCTCACTGTCTTAACTCAGAACTTTTCGGAAAACGCCACGCTTTTCAGGTACAGGTAAAGGTATCCCCACTGCATGGACAGTGACTCTGATTTGGCAGGTGCAAATGCAGGGACTTCCTATCCTCGAGTGGCTGAGAACCTGAACTAAATCACTCTCTCTCCGGGGTTCGGGAATTTTCCCAAGAGATGCCATCCTCAGGTCACCTTAAGGAGGAAAGAGCTAGTCCACCTACAGATTCCTCATGAAGAAATAACAGGTTTGTTACTAATTTTTTATCCTAAAATGCATTTCCTTTCCACCTTTAAAAAATTAGTTTTAAAAGGCTGTTGAAGCAGACACACAGACATGTATGTAGCTTTAAAAGAGTGGTTCTCAAAATGTGGTCCCTGAACCAGCAATACCAGCATCCCTTCGAATCTTTCCAGAAATGCATTTTCTCAGGCCCTGCCCAAACCAGCCAGTCAGAGACTCTGGGGGTGGGGGCCCCGGCCACTTGTGCCTTCACAAGCTGACCCCAGTGCTTAGGAGACCCTGAAGTGATGTCTCAGTCTATAGTTTTTGAAGAAGGCTCTGTAAAGTTCCCTGCTCCGTATCAAAATGAAGTAAAAGACCACAAATGTTACACTGAAGCAATTCGGAGGTTTGCCTAGCAATAACTGAGCAGCCATCTTGCTGACCATCAGTTAATCATCACCTTGTAACGACCTTGTGGGTCAGATACCATTATCCATATTCTTAGAGGTGGAGAAATTAAACCAGAGAGAAAAGCCAAATTCACTCATGGGGCCCAGACTTGAACTCTGCTGAATTTAATGCTAGGCTTTTTGCCCAGTTGTGCCAGCGGGGTGTGTGTGTGTGTGTGTGTGTGTGTGTGTGTGTGTACATGTGCATCTGTGTATGTGTGTGTGCGTGTGCTTGCATAGATGCGTGTGTGACTTGTGTGCCTTCTCACATAAACAAACACATGAGAACAATGAAGTTTGCATATATTGATAGAATGATAAGAAAACCTGTCAATACTCAAGAAGGGCTAACTCGCATTTGCCAGTCTAACAATTCTGCAACCTACTCAAAAGAACATGTAGAAAACTCAAAGCAAATCATCCTTAATAATCTAATCAAATATTAGGATTCCGGGGCTCACGCCACCTCCCCCAGCCCGGCCTCATACTCCCCTCAATATCCCAGACTCTGTTGGCAACCCCTCGTCTACTGTTCTAAACATAGGGATTATAAGAATGCAAGCTGATTTACAAATATATTCCAAATGATAGGGTATCGTAAAACACAATTTAGCCAGTCAACTGAATTCAATTTAGCAGAAAAATCTGTGGTTATAAAGTGACCTGCCTCCAGGGCCCGCAGCCCCACGAGTCTGAGCCACAGGCTTCCTCCACCAAGGGTCTCCCCAACTCATGCCCTGCCCCCCCCACAGGCTCTCATCTCCCTCCTGAACCTCACTTTAACCAATATCTTCTCTTGCGGCATCAATTCCAAGCCTAATCCCCCCAATACACACACATTACAAGACATACCCACACCGACTCAGAAATCAAATTCAAAATCTAACACAAACCGCTCAACATTAATATGCTTTCATAGAGTAGTATAAATAATGATTATAAAAATACTGCAACAGAAAAATGTGTTTGGGACAATGTTAAGAGAGAAAGTACGGTGGGATAGACACTATGATATAGAAATGTGTTTTCCCGTGTGGATAGGGTCTACAAGATGGGACAAAAATAGCTATGCGGCGTGGGGGAGGCAGCAATCTTTTATTTTAAACGCTCTTTGATAAACGTCTCGAAGCACGCTGGAAAGAACAAGCCTACTGGGGTCCCCAGGCAGCCCACAGCCTCGCTCAGCTCCTAGTTCCTCACACTCCCCTCCTGGCCTCTCACGGCCCAGGGATCCCTCTCCCCAGCGAACTCCTGTCACCCCCAGACCCAGGTGTGACCGTCGCCTCCTGAGAGAGGTCTCCCCGGTCACCCCGTCTGTGTGCTCCTCTGCGGCCTCTCATCACCGCTGGTCCTTTCCCGGCACCGCTCTCCCCACAGCCAGAAGCCACACTCGAATTTGGGAAATAACAACGTGGACTACAGGCTCCATGACATAAAAATGGGGCTTTTACATCTCTGAAGTCCCAGCCCCAGAGTACCCAGCACATAATTGGAAGTATTTGTTTTTTTTAATTGATGCCATTTAAAAAAATTATTTATTTATTTGACAGAGAGAGAGAAAGAGAGAGAGAGATCACAAGCAGGCAGAGAGGCAGGCAGAGAGAGAGGGGGAAGCAGGATCCTCGCTAAGCAGAGAGCCCGATACGGGGCTCGATCCCAGGACCCTGAGACCATGACCTGAACTGAAGGCAAAGGCTTTAACCCACTGAGCCACCCGGGCGCCCCTGGAAGTATTTCTCAAACTAATGAATGAAGGATTTTCACGGTCCTGTCATGCAACAGCATTCTCCTCCCAAAACACACACACATACACACACACACACACACACACACGCACACGCGTCCCTCTATTTCTGGACCTGTTCCGGGTCATCTCCCTCTTTCCTGCCTCCCAGTGCAGAAGCTTCAGCATCACCCCCGATGTCTCACTCTCAGCCCCTCCCCTGAGAACCAGGGACCCGTGTCAAGAGAGTTCTCCACCAACACCCAAGACCCCTGCAATTGTTCCAGGTCTGTCTTCCCCATGAGATGATTAACATCCTGATACCAGGGGCCCCATCAGATTACGGTGCTCCAGACAATAAGGAAGGGTAAGTTTCCCTGAGCCGAGTGTTGGGGTTTTGGGATAACTTCTCTCAGCGGGAACACGGATCCGGGAGGAGAAGCTCACACCGTTCTGTTTGGAACGTGCTTTCTCCACCCTGGACGCGAAAATCTAATTTCAGGAAGTGGCGCAGAAGCTCACTCTTGACCTAATGACCATCCTGAGCCTCGCCTAACCGGTGACAACCAGGTTGAGTCAGAAGAGCTGACCGCGCGTCGGCTGTCAGACAGCTGTTCGCATCTCAGACACTGTTTCCCTGGCAGCCTTTTAAGATGTACGAGCTAGAAACCATTACGCTCTCTCCTCCAGCTCCTGTGAGCAGACAAGGAGCATTTAACACATCCTATTTATAGTGTAGCCGCCTGAGCAAGCCCTGGGATGCTGGCAAGGGAAAGTCGCCATGCTTTCCCCACGGGAGCTCAGCGAAAGTTTTGACGCTGCTGCCACCTCTCGGGGGACCGGAGCGGGTGCGGCACAGGCCCCCCGCGGGGAAGCAGGCCCCCTGGTTTCCCCACGTCCCCAGACTTGTCATCACATTGAGCCCCGAACTAAGGACGAACTAAGGACATTCAACTTTAAAATGTATATGCTGATGCTTGTGGATGCGATGAATAAGTAAGCTCCGGCCATTCTGGCCCCCAAATCAGCATTTAGTATGCGCCCCCTGCACGGATGACACAAACCAGACGGGAGCGATCCCAGGATTGTGATCAGCCTGCAAAGCACTTTCTCTCCAGGGAGGTACGGCACACTCGCCCCCTTCGACCCCACCAGCGGACATGGTGCCCCCTTCGGTCCCGCGGGCAGACACGGGCGTTCAGGAGACAGAGGGGCTCACCTGGCCTTGGTGCTGCCGGACTTGGTGCTGTTGACTGTGGCACTGTGCTCTTTGGGGCTACTTCGCTTCATTTCCTTCAAAATTAACTACTTCTGAATTTGTGGATGCTGCAAAATCAGAGAGCAATGAGTGAGCACAGATTGGCGGGCAGATTTTCTTATTTACCTTACCGGGCTGCAAAGAATGGAGCTTGAGGGTCTGCAGAATAATCAACGGATTTTGCAAAAGCTATCGGAGAACTGTGTCAAACGCCTCCGGCAGGGGCGCAAGGGAGTGCGCGGAGGGCTCCATCGGTGAAGCGTCTGCCTGCGGCTCGGGTGAGGATCCCAGGGTCCTAGGATCGAGCCCCTCATCAGGCTCCCTGCTGAGCAGGGAGAACAGAGAAGCAGCCCCCAGGCTTCTCCCTCTCCCTCTGCTGCTCCCCCTGCTAGTGCTCTGTCAAATAAATAAAATCTTAAGATAAAATAAAACAAAAACCTCAGGCAGGTCCTCTATGTGAGTTCATACTAAATTGTAGGTTTCCCAAGGGAGCGATCTTATGTCAGCACAACACGAGCACCACCTCTCATCTGCCCGTGTCTAGATCATACACGCACGCGCGCGCGCGCTCCACAATCACACATGGAACCCTGCTGGGGTCTCCTTCTAGTTTTCTCACACCAGACAGAATAATTACTTTAAAATACTGATGCCCTGTTACTTCCTTGCTTTAAAAGCTCCAACGGCTTCCTATTACCCTGAGAATTAAAACCAAAATCCTTAATGGTATCACGAGCCTGTGCAGGACAGGCCGTGCCTGCCAGCCATCTTCCTCCCCCAGTTCCCTGAGCCTCAGCCGCAGTGACCCTTGGCTGTCCCTCTGACATGGCCTTCCTACGTGGAAGCTCTGTTTTCGAGTATGGTAGCGCCCCCAACACCCCGCCCCCAGACCACTCATCCTTCTCTCGGTCTGCCTAATGCACTCCCCTGCCTTGCAAAACTCAGTGGTTCTCAAATTTCAGAGTCCATGAGAACCACCCAGAGGGCGTGTTAGGGACCGATCGCTGGCCTCCAGCTCCAGACCCCAATCCCAGATCTAGATCTTGGGGAGGGTGGGGCCTGAGAACTTGCCTCGCTGGAAAGTTCCAAGGGGACACCGCTGCCGCCGCCCAAAACCAATGCCACAGCTGTCAGTTCAGATGACACTTGCTCAGGGAGCCTTCTTTGGCGCCCCCGCACTAGGCCGAGTCTCCATTACACACTTCCACAAGCGACCTTTGTAGCCCTCAGCCCGGTTTATGATGACTTAACCTATCTGCATGAGTATTCAGTTAATGCCCGTCTCCGTAGACCTTATGTTCCAAAAAAAGCAAGGGTTGAGTTAATTTACATCCTGGGCCAGGGACTAGCGGTCAAGGGTGTTCAAACTCACTGAGTGAACAAATGAATTTGCTTCTGCTCCTGAACTTTGGTAAGTCAAGGCAGAAATCCCTGCCTTTGACTCCGGCCTCCAGCTCTCTTTCTGAGCAGCTGGCAAGGGCTGTCGATTTACTTGCAAAACACTCTTCAATCTATTATTCCCTGTCCCTCCCCACCCCTAACATCAAGGCTGCGTTCACCCTCACTCCTGTGGGATATAGGAACAGCCCTGCACATGGCTTCCAGGTCCCCCCTTCCCTCCTTCTCCCCCAACCCATCCTCCCTGGTGCCACGATCTATCTTTCTCCCGAACACATATAGTTGTGCTATTCCCTGGCTTAAAAACATGCCATGCAGAACTATACATGTGTTACTGTGTTAGAATCTCCCAGAACGATGTGCCGAGAGAAGAAAATGAGTGCACGTCCAACTAGTGAGATCTGAATCTAGTCTTTGCTTTGGTCCCTAGCTCTGTCCTGATCCCCATCGTTGTGCTATGGTTATTCTGCATGAAGTTATCCTGCGGGTGGAGGGGAAGCCTGGGGGCACAGAGGAACTTTCCGTACTGATTCTGCAACATTTTTGTGAGTTGAAAATTATTTAAGCTTAAAAAAGGGGGGGAAAATGCAAGATCTCTCCAGAGCATCCAGACTGAAGTCAAACCCCTAACTGAGGGGGATAAGATCCTTCGTTCCCATCATGGGTGACCCGGCCTGGAGCAACCACCAGATACCAGCGCTCCAGGTGGCCTATATTTTCACACAGCCCCCCCGTAGGGGCCGTGTCCTTTCCCACCTGAGCTCTGGTCATGCTTTTCCCAGGATCTCCTCCACCTCTCCTGCCTGCACCCTGCAGCTCACCCTTCAAGATGGAGGGCGTGGTCCCTCCTTTGTGAGGCCTTCCTTCCTACCTTCCTTAACCAAAATGAATCGTGCTTTTACAGAGAATCTGGTCTCGTGGTTTTGATTTGCTCGTTGTTTTATTTAAAAAAGAAAAGGACAAAAGGTCCAAGGTACTGTAATTCCATTCCTTTGCTGTGGGGCCGAGTGGGACACAAAGTGTAAAGTAAAATTATCAGCACCTCCCAAACCATCGCTCTAGCCCTACTACTCTGTGCGCTCTGATTCTCTGCTTCCAGAATTTTCTGTCGGCTGGTTATCTGTGGCCCCTGCTGGTGAGCCCCTCTGGTGGAGGGATGGGCTGATCTCACTGCTTCGCACTCAACACACTGAGCTTTGTTCTTAATGGACCACAGCAGACAACACCTAGTACGGGGAGGGCAAGAAGGCTGGGCTGATCTTAGCCTTGATTCTGGAAGCTAAGTAGTGCCCTGGGCATGAACACAGCACTCTGACGTATAGGTCATCTCTGGCCACCCACAGTTTAGGCTCTCTAAACAGAGAGAACTCTGAGACATTCCTTAATGACTTCAGGGGCGTCTGCCTGGCTCTGGGGGTGGAGCCTCTTGATCTCAGGGTAGTGGGTTCGAGCCCCACACTGGGTGTGGAGGTTACTTCGAAATAAAACCTGAACCAAAAAATTACTTCAGAACTTGGTGAGGTAGAAATGAAGAAGGCTCATAAAACCAAGGCCTGCCCACAAGAACCAAGTGTCGGACCCATCACAGACACATCTTAGCCACAGGCAACCACAATTAGAGGGCTATTTCCCTGCTACATTTGTTTATTTGCCAGATAAGTATTAATGTCCAGTTTTTAACAGATGCTATTTATAACAGAATCATAACAAAAGTGCCATCCATCTGCCTTGGCATCCAAAGAAAACATAATTCAACACGAGAGTAAGAAATGTGTGCAGCCAAACAGAAATGGCATCAGAAGCAAAAATTGTTGGAACTGGTTTCAGGGGGTGGGGGCGGGGGAGAAGAGATTGTCACTTGGAAAAAGTTGCAAGCAACACAAAAGATTTTGGCAGTTAAATCCGAATACTTGAGAAAAATCTTTCTCCTTGTCTAATCTGATATCATATGGATGTTTTTGGGACACATACTCTAGAAAGTTCCCTTTTTAGCCTTCCATACACCCCCTCAGTCATTTACGGGGCATCTACACTTTTGGACGATGGAAAAAACAGAGTCTAGAGTCAAGAAGACTTAGGGTCTAATTGGTTCCACCATCTACCATCCAACTAGCAAGTTAATTAACCTCCTCGACCTGGTTTCTTTATCTTCAAAATGGAAACAACATCTCTCTTTGAAGCAAGTATTCTTAACCTGGAATCTAGGGACACAGTCCACATGTGGAATCTAGGGACACGGTCCACATGTGGAATCTAGGGACACGGTCCACATGTGTGCTTTTGTAGATCTTCAAACCCCCTGAGATTAAAGGTGTTGTCAAACGATTTTTCTAGAGAGAGGACATACTGCTTTCACCAGCTTCTCAGAGGGCTAGTGAACCAAAAACGGTTCGGTGCCGCACTGTCCGGGCTGTGCAGGGGTCAAGGATAATGTATCTAAAGCACCGGACGCAGAGCAGGTCATACTCTCTGGTAGCTGCGATCATTTCTAGGTCCTAGGAATGTACAGAACATACACGAGAGGCACAAAAACAGGTGGACAGTTACGGTGTAAGTGGTGAGCATCCTGTCAGGGTGTTTTGGGTTTTTTTTTTTTTTTTTTTAAAGATTTTGCTTATTAATTTGACAGAGAGAGAGAGATCACAAGTAGGCGGGGGGTGGGGGGGAGCAGGCTCCCCGCTGAGCAGAGAGCCCGATGCGGGGCTCGATCCCAGGACCCTGAGATCATGACCTGAGCCGAAGGCAGAGGCTTTAACCCACTGAGCCCCCAGGCACCTCTCCTCTCAGTGGTGGGCACAAGGGAGGGCAAAACCACAAGGGAGGGCAAACCAAAGTCAGTCCAGGAAAAAACCCAGCCGCAGAAAGTGACAGGGCAGGGCAGAGGCACAAGAGTATCAGGACAATGACATGACCTGCGGCAAATGGCAGGTGCTCAGTGAATTAACTGTTAAGTAAATGAGCAAACAAATGACTGGAACCGACCCAGGGGACAGGACACCAGCATTTACACAGTCCCGGGGGGCGGGAGGGTGGATAAAATTGAGAAGGTGTGACTGACAACGGTTACCATTCAAGGTCCTGTAGCAGTCCACAGTCTCTCCCGAACTGGTGAGACGGCTGAGCCTCCATGTTGGCCATTTGGTAGTGATCAAGCCCTGCCCAGGCTTTGTGATAAAGACCTACATGTTAGGAAAGCTTTAGTTTTCCAGAGGAATTAAAATGCTTTATTTGCCTGGGGACGCCTGCATGGTTCACTCAGTTGAGCATCTGACTCTTGGTTCAGGCTCAGGTCACGATCTCAGGGTCATGAGATCAAGCCTCACATTGGGCTCTGTGCTCAGTACAGAATCTGCTTGTCCCTCTCCATCCCCTCGCTTGCTCTCTCTCTCTCTCTCTCTCTCAAATAAATAAAATCTTTTTTTAAAATGTTTTATTTGCCCAAATAAAATAAATTCAATTTCCCTCTCTCTCTATTTTCTTTTTTCTCGAGTTAACAAGAAGCTCGCAACTAAATCTGCAGCCCAACTGTATCAGCCATTATGGACAATCTGAGTATTTTCTCCCCTCCGCAGCCCCCCTACAATGTTACTTTCCTATTCTATTTGTAGTCTTCATGATCCTGATTTGGGGCACCTGGGTGACGCAGTCGTTGAGCGTCTGCCTTCGTCTTGGGTCATGACCTCCAGGTCTTGGGATTGAGCCCCTTATCAGGTTCCCTGCTCGGCGGGAAGCCTGCTTCTCCCTCTCCCACTGCCCCTGTTTGTGTTCCCTTTCTCACTGTCAAATAAATAAACTCTTTTTAAAAAAAGAGTTTATTTTACCATATTATACCTATTCTTAGGAGACATCTCAAAGTCTTAGGGGACTTAGGGAGCAGATAAATATCTGAGTGCTAGAGTACGAGTCAAGAACACAGAGGCTCTACCATCAGGCAATCCTGGGGTATAAGGCACCCTCTACCATTTCTCTGCTTGGAAGGCCCTTAACTTCCCTGAGTCCCTTTTGCTTCATTTGCAAAATCGGGAAAGTAACTGTTCCTTTTTGGAAGCAGATGGTGAGGACTAAACTTAAAAAAAGGATGCGAGGCCCCGGGCTGTGCCTGGAACACAGTAAGTGCTCCATAAGTACTAGCCAGGAGACGCAGCGGTCACTGTGGGTCTCACAGCAGAGGTAGAAGTCGTAAAACTGCAGACAGACAGATGCAGAGAAGAAAAACGACCAAAGCACCCAAAACAACATAAACCAAGAAAGAGACAGCAAAACGTCAAAACCAAGAGGCAAAGAGGGAGAACACGAAGCTCTTTAGAGCTAGAAGCAGACATATTCACGTGCTCCCTCTGTTCACAGCCTTTTCTCAAACACATCTCTTTCCTTTGGAGCTCCTCTTCCCAATGGTGTGGCTATCCTGGTGAGCATTTCATTGAAGGTGTATTAATATCTAAGAGTTACAACAATCCAGTCTCCAGGATGGTGCAAGCCTATATCTGAACATACTTCATAAAAGGTCAGCTCGCTCATGGTATTTGAGGGAAGGGAGGCAGCGTCAGCATCTTGCCTCTCTCGCGCTTTCTCACGTGCATTGGACAGCGTATTGGACCACCCTGGTAGGCGAAGGAGCCATCCAGGAAGACCTTCGGGGGCGCTCAGCTACTGCTAACCTCCAGCATTCGGTACAACTGTCCATACACACCTGCGAAGAAGCTGTGTCACAGCGACTGTCTTGTCAACAGCCAGTGGTCTCCCAGTGGCTTCCTGCGGCGGGCGGGCACCAGCCCTCTGAACCTCCTCCTGGAGCTTGTTCCGTCTCCATGTGCCAGTCAGCTGCAGGAGTCACAGCATGGGCGCTGGAGTGACCTCCGTGCATGGGGGATCAGGTGGATGGCTGCAAAAGGGCAGGAAAAGGCCAAAGTTGGAGAGCAAATTTAAAGTCTCAACTAAGCCCTTGTTGGCAAATTTCTGCAAGCACCTCCCATGAGCCTAGCACTGAACTAAAGGTGAAGGGAGAGGGAAAGCACAAATCACCAAAATAACCCACGCACCCTCAAGAAGCCTGCAAGAGGGTTGAGTGGGAGGGAAATGTTCCCAGATAATTCAAGGGGCCACCCTGTTCCACTTTTGAGTGACCCCCCCCCCACCTCACTTAGCCAAGTAAATGTTTATTGAAGCCAAGGACGAGCGGGACTACATGAGCAGGACTACACGGGTGTGAGAGTTAAGTTCATTTACAGCATTTCTGAAAATGCACCCATTTAGGGGCACACAGGACTCAAGAACTTATTAAATTGCTCTTTTCGAGCAATTTAACAGGGACAAGGTGTTCAGAGAGGCAAAGATTTTTAGGAGGGAAGGTAAGGAGGGGAGGCGAAGGGAAGGCGGGGTGCCTCAGCCCATGATCTTAAGTATGCTCTGCCCGACAGAACGTTTCACAAAGCGCTTTCCAGACAAATTTCTGAGAAAGGCAAAGATAACTGTGTGTGGTCTGAGGACAAAGAATGTTCTAGAAAGACCAGAGATTTTTTTTTTTTTTAAACAGGCAGCCTAAATGCCGGGCTTGAATTCTGGTTCTGCAACTTCCTAGCTGTGTGGGTCTGGACAATCCCCTCCACGCCGTAGGGTTCAGCTCCCCGTCTACAAGGGGGAGGTAATGATCCTCGAGGTCGCTGTGGGGACCGGTGAAATGAGGGACACGAAACATTCTGTAAACCGGAGTGAGCGAAGGCATTGCCACAGATTTCCCGTGCGACCTCCACCTCCACAGACCCAGGGAAGAAGAAGAGGTCACCACCTTCCACGTCTTGGTCGACCTTCCCCAAATATGACGTCAGCCCTTGGGACCGGGGCCGCAAAACTGACTGCAGTAGCGCCAGAGCCTAGGACGACGGCGGCTGACACACGTGCGGAACCGGTAAGCGAGTCACCAGCCCAAGGGCACGTTTGAGGGCGGGAGGCTCCGTGGCCCCGGAGTGAGCGGCAGCCTTCTCCGCCCGGGCTGTGGGACCCTCAGAGCCGCCCGACCCGACCCTCCTCTTGCCCTCGGTTAGCGCGCGGGGTCGGGACGCCGAGTCGGCGTCGCCTTACCCGAGCCCCCTTCTCGCTTCTCCACCTCGCGGGGCCACCGCAGAGCGCGCGGACCCCAGACGCGCGGCCAGAGAAGCCCAGCCCACTCGCCGTCTCTAGGACGCTGTTGCCCGAGCAACGAGGACACGCGCTGATTGGAGGAGGTGTCTGCGCACCCGGTAAGAAGCGAGGCCCCAATTGGCTAAATCTGTAAGTGGAGGGGCGTGACCCGGTGCTCCGCTCCCGCGGGAGGAACTTCCGCCGGAAGCCTACGCCCCGGGCGCGGGAACCCGCGGAGTACCCTGGCGAGGGCGTCATGGAAGTGGGTTTCTGTGACGTGGCCTTCGAGCTAGGTGGCCGTCGGGCTGGTCCCTCGGAAGCGCATCGAAGCGCTTAGCCCGTGAGAAGCCGACAGCCTGGCCTGTAGAGCCAAGCCTAGCGGCGCGGGGCCTGGGGTCGGGGTGAAGGGAAGAATGTGGGTGCAGCGCGGTACGTGCCTTCCTAAGGGTGGCCCTTGCGACAGTGCGCGTGCCTGGTTGTGCCCTGCCAGCCCCCAGGAGACGGAGAGCCGCCGGGAGGCGGGACCAGCTTGTCCCCCAACCGGCCCCCCCACCTCCCGCCTCACTCGCTGCACCCTCAACCTCCAGTTACCGCGCTCCATTGCCCTGATTATTCCCATTTTACAGATAGGAAGCCGAGGCCCAGAAAGGGTCTTCTGTCCCAGGACACACAGCTAGTCGATGGCGGAACCACAGTTAGAAGCCAGGCAAGCTAGTCGCTGCCCGCCTTGCTAAGGAATCCTCTGCGTGTTTCTGGCAGCAGAGAAGTCGATCTGCGGTCCCGCTCGGCCACCTGACTGCACGTCGATGGGAAGCTGGTCTTCCCTCTCACCGAGGGGTACGAGTATCTTCGCTCTGCTTGACCTCCCGCACCATGGGCGCCCAGCCTCCCCTCAAAGCTGTAGGAGCGGAGCACACTGTTGTTTTGCAACCCCGCAGACGCCCCTCTCTTCTGCTGCTCTTGTTCCCAAGGACGCCAACTCATCCACTTGTGTCCTAAATCCCACCCCTTTGGCCTTCTCTGGGACTTAATTGCCTAGGGCAGCCAACGCTTAAAGTGTGCCCCGGGAACCCCTGGGGATTCTGAGACCCTTTCAGAGAGGCCATAATTGTCAAAAGTATTTTCATAGTAATAGGAAGATGTGACTTGCCTTTTCACTCTTATTTTCTCATGAGTGTGCAGTAGGGTTTTCCAGAAACTACATGTGTGACATTGCAACAGATTGAATGCAAAGGAAGATAGAAGAATCCAGCTGTCTTCTATTAAGGCAGACGTTAAAGAGATTTACAAAAGTATAAAACTGCCTCTCTTTTCATGAAATGTTTTGTTTTGGAAAGCATAATTTTCATAAAAGTGTTAATATTGTTATGGGTTTATTAGTATTTTAAATGAATTTGTAAACAAATACTTACATTTTTTTTATCTGTTTTGTTTTCTGATGTGGTAAAATATTGATAGAACTCACAAAAACCAAAGCTCTTTGGGATCCTCTGCTTTTCAAGAGTGCAGATAGGTCCTAAGGCCAAAAGGTTTGGTCCTGAGCTCCAAAGGGCTTAGGTCATTGCCTCTCTCCCATTAGGGCCAACAGTCTCATTCTGTTTGTCTCTCCCTCTCTCTCTCCCCTGACCTCTTTCCCTCATAAAATAGGCTCTGGTATATCACATCTTTAAAAAAGAGTGAGAGCGGTCACTGGTTGGCTCAGTCAGTAACACGCCTGATTCTTGATCTCAGTAGCCTACTCAGAAAAAAAAAATTCTCATCTCGTTTCCACCCCATTTCTCTGCTCCCCTTTACCCCATTTCTCTAGAGATGTCTGTACTTGCTCTCTTGGTTACCATTCACTCTTGATTGGTCCTACCAGAGGCAGAAGCCGTTACTCCCTGGTGCCTGGTCAGTTTTCATGACTATTTCACCTGTACCTGACTTTGCCTCACTTGCCCTCTCAGTAGCATTCAATCCCGCTGACCTATCACCCTTCTACCTGAACATGCTCTCATCGCTCCTCCGACGTCATACAACCCTAGGTTTCACCCTGAATCACCAGCTACTCAGTTGTCCGTCCCCACCGCTGATTTTCCCCCTCTGCATGGCCTTCAGACCTCAGGCTTCCCTTGGCTCTGACACAGGTGGTGCTCTTACACTTACCACCAGCCTTGACCCCTCCAGGTGTGTATACGAGACTCTTCGGGTATCAGCCATCCACACAGCCCTTGATCCTCTGGCCTCCCCTTCTCTGTCAATAAATGGCACCACTCAAACCAGGAAACCTCATTATCTGTTCGTGATCATCGCGTCACCCCCCACATCTAGTCCTTCAGGAAGTCCTCTTGGTTCCAATGCCAGAATACGAACAGTGTGATCTCCATTCATTCATTCATTCATTCATTCATTCATTCTCTCTAGCCTCAACCACACTACCCTGCCCTCTGAGGAGAAAATGTGGACAGGTCTGTTCACTGTACTGAAGTTTTCCAGATTTTTGTTGCTGTTGCTGTTTGTGCTTTCAATTTCTAATAGAGATGACGCTAAAAATTCCATCTGGTGTGGGGTCTGCTGGCAATGAATTAATTCAGTTTTTATTTATTGGAAAATGTGGAAAATTCAAAACCTTTTGAAGGCCAAGGCGAATAAACCTTGGCTTACTCATTTTCCTGAGTATAGATCTCTAGGTTTGCAATTATTTTTGTTCAGCATCTTAAAGACATCATTTATATTCTGGTTTCTATCATTTCTGCTGCAAAGTCTTCTGTCTGTGTCATTGTTACTCTTTTGAAAGTCACACATCTTGCTTTTCTCCGGAAGTCAAGATATATCTAGGTGTGTTTTGTTTTGTTTTGTTTTGTTTTGTTTTGTTTTGTTTTGTTTTGTCTTTGTCTCGCGTGGGCTTCACAGCAAATCTAGAATGTGTGTCTTAATGTCTTTCATCAGGTTTGGAAAGTTCTCAATCAGTAGCTCTTCAGGTATTGCTCTGCCCCATTTACTCTTCTTCTGTGACCGAGCCACAAGTACCTATTCACATAGCACCAGGACGATTATTTTTAAAAATATATTCTGAGACTCTTTATAATCTCCAGGATTACCTTGCTGTTGTTTTTTAAAGTATGCTTTAGAAGGCCCACTTAAAATAACATCTAATGTGCCCAGCACCAAAAAATGCAATGACATAGCCTAGGAATCACTAAACCTGTGTTAAATTTCCTTTTTCCTCTCTCTCTCTCTCCAATTCCATCAGGGGTCTGCTTATTCAAAACCAGCATAGTGGGGCACCTGGGTGGCTCAGTGGGTTAAAGCCTGTGCCTACGGCTCAGGTCATGATCTCAGGGTCCTGGGATGGAGCCCCGCATTGGGCTCTCTGCTCGGCAGGGAGCCTGCTTCCCCCTCTATCTCTGCCTGCCTCTCTGCCTACTTGTGATCTCTCTCTGTGTGTCAAAGAAATACATAAAATCTTAAAACAAAAACAAAAAACAGCATAGTCCAGGCAATGTATTGTTCAAAATCAAGTAACTGACATGATAAGCTCCTACATGAGAGCCTTTGTAAGGCTTCTCGTTTTGGGTAACACTCTAAGGAAAAATTATAGGTGAAAAATCTTGATAGTTGCTGTGTGAGCAAACAGTATTTAGTAGGGACTTAATGTCTTCAAACTGATCTGAACTCAGTAGATAAGCATACAATTGGGGCAACATCGCCAACAATTGGGAAACTTGAAATCCTTGTTCATTTCCTTGAACGCAAGCATGATGTCTTTTTCATGTATTTAAATGACTGATCTGACATGATCAATGACATGATCAATCTGACATGAGGTTTTGTCATATAATTCTCTTTTCTTTTTTTCTTAAGAGCATCTTCACTCCAAAGTGTTTTCCCTGCTCCTAGAAATTTTTCATTCTATGTAGAGTTAACTTAGGTGTTTATGTTTGTTTTGTTTTTTATAAGGTCTCTATTCACCTCACTTGTTGATTGTCCTGATAAGCCCATAAAGTCCGTTAGATTGTTTGATCTTTGTTCACATAGACCAGAGTTGTACAATGTAACAGTGGAGTTTGTAGGAGGAGACTGCTGTCGTCCCTGATCTTACCTTCCAAAGCACACTGACAGCTCCCTTAGATTCCTGTAGTAGATCTACTTTCAACAAGGCTGAACCTATTACCTTGTCCAAGATACCATTCAGCATCCTTTAAATCTCTAACACTCCTCGCCCAAGGAACTGCTGCAGTCTCTACCGCTTATACCTATGCAGGAAACTGCTGCTCAGAATCTTTAATGATAATCTAGTTAAGCAAGCCATGGGAAGTTGGAGAAAATATTTTCATACTTAATGATAGCCAGCAAAGGGCTCATCCCCTCAGCAATCAAGAGGAAACTCGGGATCTTGGAGAGCTGTGTGGCAATAATCCTCGGTCCCTCCCTCCAGGTTTTGAGTACTCACTGCAATTATGTCTACCTAGGGGACCGGGCACTAAGATCAAGCCTGAAATTATTTCACGGTAATCAATAATGATGTTATAAATGGCAGTTATGCCTTCTTGGGGAGAAATACACAGCAGGAACTGATTAACCCCTAAGAAGTTAAGTACTGTTTTCCACCTCGTCTATTAATAAAGAAGGAAGGGAGAGCAGACCTGTGACAATAGACACATAATGCGTCTAAATGAGAGCGGAGAACATCCCTGGGAAAGTCACTACGAAAGATTGCTCCAACCGCTGTCCTTTCAATGGCCTCATAAAATGGAGACCGGAGCCTCCTGAGCTGTCTTTTGAAGAAAAAAAAAATTAAATATAAATAAATGAGGTCTAAGTAGCTCCTTTGGAAAACCTACTGTGGTTATTTTGTTCTTTACTAAAATAGATGCTTTCTCTCTGATATTTTACCTTGACAGCTGACGCAGCTGCTCATTTTAGTACCATCAGCCAGAAGCTAAATTGCACATTTTAAACACTGTCGCTACAAATCATTGATTATTATTTGCAAACGGGGTCACTTCTGCCGCCCTCTGAGGGTGGCGCGTGGATAGGGACTCTGCATGCCTCTGTGTGTTTTCACTCCCCTCTGGTGCGCTAATGCACTCGTGAGCTCTTCATTCCCTGCAATAGTGACTGGTCGTCTCCTCTCACGGAACTGGGAATCAAAATCCACTTAGCTCACTCCTGAATGGGATTCCGCAGTGTGGAAGACCGGCATTTCAAATCTTAATGAATCCTGCCCTCTGAACAGGCGATTACAGCAATCTTGGAAGAATGGCGCACCCTCTGGAATAAAGAAGCCGTTAAAAAATAATTCCATGTTCCATGCACCTGGGCAAACCCCCAACAATCACAAGCAATTTTTTTTGCTAAGACCCAGGATCCTGCAACAGCTTGTAATTAGTCCTGTTTAGCATTTAATTCGCCTTTAGTTAGGTAACAAGCATTTATTGATTACCCGAGAGGAAGGGAGCGCTGGGCTAAGCACCGTGTGGTGACAAAGTGACAAGTGAGCACCGTGTCTTACGTCTTCTTGGGGCTGAGAGCAGAGACCTCGGAAAGGAAACTTGAAAAGTGACAAAGTGTTTTCTTCACAAGCATAAGCCGATATACCATTCCAGGGGATTACTGCTCCTTCAGAATTGAAGGTTCGAGCGCCTGGCATGCTCCATTCTGAGGAGGGAGGTGCTGGGAGGCCACATCTTGTCTCATGGTGGGAGTGGGACCCAGCCATCCCCCACTCTCTGGGCTGAGGATGCTTCTGGCCTCCCCTGGGGGGGGGGCGGGCAAGGCAGGTGTGGCAGAGAACCCACCCCCACCCCGGGGCGGAGGCAGCCCTCGGCCACCGAAAACCAGGCTGGATGCTCTAACTGGAAGGCCTCCTTCCGTCTCTGCTAAACAGGGAAGCCCCGATTCCCGTAGGACTGCAGCGTTGCTGAGCAATGGATTCACAACGGCCTCCTACAGGTTGAAATTTAAGGGCAACTTGGGGCAGGCGGTGGACATGAATTGGCAGCACTTAGAAATAGCAGGAGAGGTTTTCCAATGGGCCAAAATGAGGTTGGGGAAGAGAGCATTAGGGGTGCAGGTCAGGGCCTTGGAGCAGTGAGCAGCATGGCCCAGCCAGAGAGGGCCTGTGTGGCGAGTAACCAATGATGTGCTTGCGGAGTCAAAAGAGTGCAGAGGTGACCAGGCGCGGCTGAATTCGGCAGACGGTGGGCACAGTCCAGCCATCAAGGCCTCACCGGCCACCGCTGACTTCACCACCTCTTAGGAGCTGACTCCTTCATGCCAAGGAAGGGCCATGGCCTTGCCTCAAAGAGCAGACGGTCACTGGGTCTGGGGTACGTTACAAGTGACACCATAGCGGCTCCGACCTCCTGGCAGTGGTGGGAGAAGGAGGGGGGTTCTTGTCAGGGTTCTTGAATTACAACCACACCTATCCTGACCTCAAAGCCTCAATGGGCATCATCCACATTGAGGAACGGCAATCCAGGCAGAGGGAACAGCCCAGGTGGACACAGAGGTCCACATGGCCAGTGGTCCTTGAGCAGAGGGAGATGAGTTCCTAGCTACCAACTGTATTTGAGATTTTTTTTCTGGAAATCACATGTACTAGGAGTATAAAGTGGAGAACTGAGAGACAAGAGCACAAGGGGGAAAGCAAGATTTTAACCAATCCACTTAAAAGTTTTTTGGGGATGCATAAATCGGAGGAGAGAGAGTCTTGTTGGCTCTGTTGAGAGTCTCTCCTTCTGCAGGGATGGCCTTGCTTGGGTATTTTAGGACTTCTGTTCCCAGCTGGCGTTCAAAACCATGGAGATATGCAAAGATTACAACTTTAAGGAGAATAAAATGCATTTTCTGGTTGATTTTTATATTTTAAACACATTTAGCATTCTCTGGTGTCTGAAGAATGCTTTTAATAGAGCACAGATTCCTTCCGTCAATGGTGAGGGACAGATTTAGGGACTGTGGCTCAGACATCCGGTGCCAACTAGCTCACAGGGATCCAAGTGTGAGAATCAAGTTGTCATCTGATGTGTAGATTTGGCAAGGGCTCAGCACGCCTCGGAGATGGCGGTCGGAGGCCCAAGCTGTGTGGCAGGCGCGTCTGAGACTGATTCTCTTTGCCCTTGCTGGCAGAGTCCAACTACAAGTTCATGGTCTCCCCCATCCATCAGCTCCATGTGCCTGGAGTCAGTAGGCAGTGGGACCACTTAAGAGTCACAGAATGTTCATGCTGGGTGGGATGTCAAGACCCCCGGGTTGAGACCTCCCCATTATGAGACCAAAAGGGGCTTCCCTCGTGGCCCCGCCGATGCTGGTGGAGCCGGAATCAGAACGGGGTGCCTGACTCATTTTGGTGCACTTATTTCTTCCCACTAGCGTGCCTCCCGTGGGCCCCTGCCGTATCCACTCCCACCTGTTTCCAGACCCAGCCCCTGGTCTGCTTCTTACGTTACGCAGGCTCCCTGCTCTCCTTGGTGTCAGCTCGCCTTGCTTTGGATCTCCCTGGTGCCAGCCCCCACCCCTTGCATCACTCCTTTGTTTCTCACTTTCGATGAGCGCGGCCGCTGGGCGGTGCTCGGCGGCAGATTGCAGGAAAGCTCCTGGAGCCACAGACTGGAGACTTGAACAAGCAGAAGAAACCTTCAAGACGGCTTATTACAAAACATCCATTTGGGAGGGATGGCGACTCAGGCTAAGAGAAGGCAGCTGACTTGCCCGGGTCACACAGCTGACCAAGACAAAACGGGGACTCTAGGGCCCGGGTCCTCTGATCCCCAACCCAGGCTCTCTCTGTAGGTATTTGGGTACTAAATGAGAGCAGAGTCCCCAGGGAACAGAACAATGGGGTACTCAGTTTGAAGGGGAGAGTTACTGTAATCATCTGTCTCCAGGACCATACGGGGACACTACAGAGCAGATGCTCAATAAACACCAAGGAAGGAGATGAAGGAAGAGGGGGAGGCGTGCCCAGCGAAGGGTGTAGGCTGTTCTTATGGGTCCTGTGTTTCTGGGTTTTGAGACAGAGGGAGAAAGACAGGGGAAGGATGGGCACCAGGAACTGTCCTTCCCACGGTTACATTTGTCAGAAAGGGTGAGCCGGGGAGGGGAACACAGATGACGAGAACACAGCCCATTGGCCATAAAGAAAGAAGCGTCTAGTCGTAGGGGCAGAGGCCCAGAGTGGTGCGTTGGGGTGAGGAGACAGGAGAGCAGCCTGGTTCTTGTTTGGGAAGACAGCTGCAGAGCCGTGAGGTGGGTGCGATGAGGGAGGAGAGCGGGAGGCACCAGTGGAGCGAAGGGGATGTCTGCCAGACCAAGGCAGGGCTGGGTGTCCCAGAGAAGGTGGCCAGGGATGGGGACGGCCCCAGGCTGGGGCAGGGACCAGGGGACGTGGCTGGAGAGTGCCACCAGCAACAATGAGAGGCTGTCCCAGGTGGTGGCAAGCTTGTCAGGGGTGTCGGAGGACAATCCCCGGTGGGTGAGGCTGGACCATCTGACCACCCCAGTCTGGAAAATGCTCATCCTACAACCAAGAGTGGGCAATGATGTCGCACAGGTGTGTGGGGGGGGCGGGGGGCAAGCTCTACAGGAGCATGAGACCCGCCGTCTGCACCCAAGGACTTGAGGACTCCCTCCACCCATTCCAAACCACACTCACCTGCTCAGAGGGGCGGGAACGCCGTCCCCCACTTGGGACCTCCCGGGACAGGGACCGCACATCTGGCCTGTATCCGCAGTGCTGAGGCCACACGGAGCAGGGAGGGCGCTCCCAGCTGCGGCTGCCGGAGGCCGGGGGGCGGAGGGCACTTGGCCCCACTGGGGTGGAGGGGGCGCATTTGCCCAGTGGAGCCGGCCATGGACGCTCCAGTGTGCAAACTGCGTCTCTGCTTCTGGAGACCCGACAGGGGTCTTGTTGTGAAGACCTTCCTGCAAAGGGGATGTGGACGGAGACGGTCTCCACTGGGCAAACCATGACACTGCTTCCTGCCATCCTGTCGGTCTGTGAAGGCAAAAGGCCAGGTACCCAGCAGGACACTCAGGACCCTGCGGGTCGGGGCTCCTGTGCTCAATCGGCCGTCTTGCCTCCTCCATCTGACCAGAGCCTCCTGACCCTCGTGGCTCGACTCACATCCCACCTGCACCGCACACAACGGCTCCATCCCATCGTCCCGTCCTCCAAACCAGCTCTGCAGGTGAGCTTCACAGCACCTGTGCCCCGGTTATCCCCCCTTGTCCGAGCTCCAGGTAAGCAAGGCGGGAACCCCAGGTAATGCTCGGGCCCGGCACACGCCGCCCACAAATGCTGAGAACCAACCATTGCGTCAGAGGGACCCCTGGAGCTGATTGAATACAGCCCCGCCCCCCACCCATTTTGGGGGCTGAGGGAGTCACATAGCCAGGATAAAGGCCCCGCCGTCCATTCATAGTCAAGGGGGCTTGCAAAAATGCAAACTGGGCAGCGTTCCTTTGAGCAAACCCTTCTGTGGCCTCCTAGCTCTTGGTACAAAATCCAGAGTGCCATGGTCTGGAAGGCCCTCAGGGAGCTGGCTCCTGGCTACCCCTCCAAAACCGAGCTCCTGCCACATCAGCCCCCTCCTGCGGCCCAGCGCACAGCCCTCCCGGCCCACCCCGCTCCCCAGGGCTCCAAGCCAGGGCGGGGCCCCAGCATCCTGGTCTCGGACTTGGTCTCCCGCCCAGAGATGAACACCAAGGACCCAGGGCCCTTCTGTGCTCCCTGCTGGATCCCAGCGCCCCCAGAGGCTCCCGGGCCTCACAGGTGCTCAACTGTTTCCCGAATAAATGCATCTGTGGAAGAAGTGGGACAGCAAAGTCTCCGGGATGGGGACACCGGAGGAGTGAGGCCCAGAACCACAGCTCTGCCCGCCTCAAGATTCCCAGACTTGGCCTGCAGTTTCTGCTTGATTTCAGGTGATTTTTAAGTGGCCTGGGCGCAGCCCCTCTAGGGCAACCGACCCGACCCTCCATGGACTAACTTGGGGTCCAGGGTAATTGTGGAGACTAACATCAGTTCTGGGGTTCCACCCGAGACCTGAAGGCAGTGGCCTGTTTCAAAATAAATGTGCTTTCTAGAAAGCCCGCACTTCATCACGTGAAACAACGTCCTGAATTTTCCTGCAGCTAGGAGTCAGGAAAGCAAGCTTTGGGATTCAAAGTGGCCAAGTGCAATCAGCCGGCGGGTCCCCACATGCGGGCCCTGAGCTGCGTTAAACACGGGACCCTCCCGGGCGGGCCCCCTCCACCGGGATCCCCTTTCCCCCAACCCTCCCTTCAGCTTCTGAGAAACAGCAACGGCGAGCAGACAAATACACGAGGGGGGTCACCACTCAGAATGCTTAGATCGCAGTGAAACAGCCAAACGACATGGGTCTGTGCCCCTCCCCCCCGGGAGTCAGCCCCAGGGACCCGGTGTCACCGAGGCCCACAGTCGCACTGGCCTGAGATGCTGCCCCTCTCCACCCATCAGCACAGGCGCAACACAAGGCATGGGACGTGTCTTTATTAAAGATGCAAGCAAGCACAGACGTACGATGTGTGGTGCTCAGTAATATCCATACAGTACTAAAAATAGAAAAATAGAAAAGAAATTTCACAGAAAGCAGCCTCCCTCCCAGATACACAGCAAAGGTGCCGCCGAGCCCGCCACGCACCACGCCGCATGTCACCTGCCCCGTTCGAGCCGCTCCTTCCAAACAAGGTGCTTCCCAGACCGCACCACGGCCCGGAGACCCTCACATAGCAGCGACCCTCCGGCCCCCCAACCCCGGGCACTTCCCGGCCACGTGAACATCCGGCCGACCCCAGTCCAGCCGCCGCGGCACCACGCAGACGGGTTGGCCGCCGGCCCTGCGGCTACCTGGCCGAGTCTTGAGACTTCTCCCGCCAAATGTGGGCCAGAAGGGGAGGCAAGGGGTGGGGCGATCAAGACCCCACCTCCGCTCCCTCGGGTAAACTGAGGCACAAAGGCAAGATGGCCAACCAGTCTGGGCAAAAGAGGGCGTTAAACCTGCAAAGTGGTTCTCCTGTGGCCGAGAGCCTCAGGTACAGACGAACGAACTAAATGATCAAAGTTGGGGGAATAGGCTGCTAGGCACCTGCTCGCCCGCATAAATAGGTCTCTGCCACAGGGAACAGGAGTTAGCGGGACGAGGACTCAGACTGCACCCATGCTCAGGCCCTGGGGCACGTTCTCGAGTCATGCATTAGACCCCATCTGCCAGCCTCCCCCGGCAGGTTCCCTCAAGGAATGTTCCACTGGTTCCTGTGGATTGGGCCTTTGAGGCCGCCCGCCCGCTGGAGTCTCCAGCAGAGAGGGGCTTCCTTTCTGCAAATGCCTAGTGGGCAGTCTCTGCTTTGTTTAGGAAGGATACAAAGAACTGAACTCATCAAAACAAATTAAGTCCCCCCCCCACCCCACCCCCCCGCACCCGACTCATCCTGTGTGTCTTCACCTTCATCCTGAGCCAGGTGAGAACACGACGTCTGTGCCTTACAGAACAAAACTACAAAAATAAAGAGTCAGCCCTGAGATCTTTCTACCATTCGGGTGTGGCTCGCTCCTGAGTCCCCTTGGAAATGAACTTGTATTTGGTTTACCGACATTTATTTAAATTTCCAGTGAAAAGCTCTATAAAATACAATAAATAATGTGGGGTTGTAAAAGGTAGACATTCTAGCTGCATATGTTACAGACTTTGTACTTATGATACAGGCCACCGAAACTGCGATCTTTAGAACGTTTGCAATCAGACATGTAGAGACTTCAAATCCCAAAGGCAAGACAGTGCTCTGGGTCGGAAGCAAGGGCCCCCTCTTCCTCCAGCATCTCCGCTGCTTCCCTCCCTCCCCCGGGCCGCACACTGCTCCGGGAGTTCGTCCAGCAAGGAACAAATGAGTGCATACAGGACTTTTAGCTAGTGCAGTGTCTGGGGACTGTGAGCATGCAGGTTTGCTGTTGCTGTTATTATAAATAAAAGTCAAACGTGAGGTCACACTTTCCCATCTTCTGTTTATACACCAAATCAAACTTCTCGTTCATGGAGACGGTGAAGATGTCCTTCCAGAGCCCGACTCTTCCTGAAATACAAACAAGAGCAGAATGTGCTGAATTCACCTCCTGTCAGGCCAGACGCCGAACCAAAGGGAGCCTTGGAAAAGGTTCTGGGAGGTTCCAGATCTATTCCTGGACCCCTCCGAACTTGGCCTATGGGGACAGGGACAGGCCACCTGAACTTCAGACGAGCTGAACCTGTTTTCCCTGAGTCTGGTCGTTTGGGTGTCCCTTCCCCACTGCGTGAGCCCAGCACGCACGAGTATGCAGGGCTGAGGCTCGAGAGCAGGGCCTCGGCCCCCCGTCCACTTGTGCACCCCGGCATCTGGGCACACGCCCCTGAGGACGGACAGGGACGGACGGTGTCTGTGCAATGGCTCTACCGCTCGGGGCGCCGTGTACACTCGGGTACCCGGGCTGCCACCACTCACTCACGGCTCAACAGCTCCACCAAGGTGGCATCTGCTTCTAGAGAATTCGCAAAGCGGGAAAAAACCATCCAAAAAGGCCAAACCTTTTCTGGTAAATAGGAAGCCCCCTGACTGAGTCAAGGGTGAAGATTTTGAGAAGCCTGCCTGTGCAACCTCGGGTAGGAATCTGGAGGGAACGGGAGAGTCGGAATGTAAATGAACCTTTGCAACTAGATGCCAGGCCTGTGCTTGGCTGACTCGAGCCCCATGGAATTAAGTCGGGGCCGATGCCCAGCTGCTCTGTGCCGCTCCAGCTCAGGGAGCCTCGGTCAAAACACACAGACCTCCTCGGGGCGGACGTGCAGGAGCACAGAGCCTGCGGACTAACAAGCAGGCCCGGGTTAGCCGCTCGTTGATGAAGGCTTAGGGGGGGAAGAGAGAGCTCGAAATGCCCAAGGCCACCAAACCCCCTTTGCCTGTTAACTACAGAACCTTCAGATGGTCTCCCCAGACACAAGCAGCGCCCGGGAAGATGGCAGGAGTGGGGGTCCCGAACCCCCAGCTCTAGGACGTG
>CM053611.1:104752372-104783888 GCA_028646535.1 Procyon lotor
GGGGCGGCGGACACGTCTGAGAGCTTACCAGGTGCAGTCCCACACGACAGCCACGGGCCACGTGTGGCTCCCGAGCACCCGAGACACGGCGAGTGCTGCTGAGGAACTGAATTCCGACTTGCATTTCATCTTAACTCATCGAATTTAAAAAGCCACAGGTGGCCAGAGGCTGCGGAAGAGGGTGCCACAGTCCTAACCTGTCACCTGAGCGAAAATGCCAGAAATGCGAAAATACTCTTAGCAGTGGAGTGTTGGAGGCAAAAACAGGATCTAATTATTGCTTTTACCAACCAGAAATCCCCAGGCCCTGTGAGCCCCGGCTCCCCATCAGTGGGGGCACGGAGGGGACAGGTAAGTAGATGCCAATCACAACGTGTGTGCAGAGGAGAAGAGGAGAGGCAGGAGAAGTCGTCCCTGTCGAGGAGGAATGAGGAACCAGGATGAGACCCTGGAGTTTGGGAGCCACTGGGATGTCCTATGACATCCCTCTAGTCCGATGACTCAACCGGAGTCCGAAGACACTCCTCCCAGGGGTCCCTGCTCCTTCCGCTCTTCAGAGCCCCGGGGCCAGTTCTTCAGGCTTTCTCCTCTAAGCCCCTGTGGGGGTAAGGAGCGGGGTCCCCCTCGCCAACCCAGGAGCCTGGACGTGCCACCCTCTTCCCTAATCCCAAGACCCCTGGATTCTGTGCAGACAGCCAGCACGAGAGCCAAGGGAAGGAGCAGGGGAGGGAGACAGGAAGGGAAAGAGGAATGCACAGCCACTGAGGACGAGACCTTCGGTCACGCTTCAAACCCCTGCCCGCTCTTCCGGGACGCGGGCCCCCCACCGCGGTGCACAGGAGCACCCGTCCCCCGTGCGGAGCAGCTGAGAGGCGGGGGCGCACATGCTCTCAGGACAGAGGTGAGCTCTCGGTGGGGGGCGGGTCCCTCAACATCTCCTAGCCGGCCTCCTGCTCCACGCGCTGAGGCCGAGCACAGCCTCCTCCCCGGGCGCTGGGAAAATGAAATGAGATGCCGCATGTGCACACCTGGGACCCACCTGCCCGGAACAGGTGCTGGGCAAATGCGGGTGCCCATCCCCCCATCTCTCCTCCCACTCCTCTGGGGCTTGTTCGCCGCCATCACCCACAAGCACGCTCAGATGCTGGTTCCCCCCTTCCCCCCCCTCCCCTCGCCGGACCTGGATCAATCTACACAAAGGAAACAATCACGAGAACATGAGATTGTTCTGACGCTCAAGAGCGGCAGGCACTGGGATCCGTAATCCCACCCTGCCTCACATCAAGGTCCCAGGCCACCTCCTCCACGCAGTCCTCCAGTGACCCTCCTTCCTGGGCCCGTGACCTGACCCCGTCAGTTAGCTTTCAGCATTAGGAGTCTGGCTTCCTACTGTCACTGCCAGCTCCTTGAGGAGAGTGTCACCACATTCATGACACTCCCCAACCCGCCTCTCCTAGGCATGGGGACACGCACGGATAAAGAAAAGGAAGTCATCCACCTTGTCTGGGACCCGAGGGTCTCCCCCCAGCCTCCCACCCCTGGCTTGTCTTAACATTTAAGACTCAAGCAAATCCATCGGGTCCAAACCCCTCATTTTTCATGGGCAAACCGAGGTCACCCGGGGCCAGGGGCTCTCACCCCTCAGTGGTGATTCACCTCTTCCCTCCTAATCAGTGACAGGAGAACATGGATACCCGTCAGGGCGGGTTGGAACCCAGAGGAAGATAACATCAGGAGGCGGGCGCTCTGGCCCAGCCAAGGAGCATATGTCAAGCTGATGCTCTGGGACTTTGGGAACCAGGAACCTGCTGGCAAAACCAACAGCGGGGGTCCCCATCACCCAGCCAGCCTGTCTTGAGACCTTCCCACAGACCAGCCGATTTAACACTACGACCACCGTGGGATCAAAGAGGCTGTAAGAACGAATGACGATAAACCAGGAGGGAGACAAAGAGGACAGGCGTCCCAGGAGGCAGAGTGGGCTCCCACTATCCGCATCCCAGCGTGAACGGTGCCGTCCCAGAGAACTTCCGGCCACGATGCAAGTCCCCGACATCCCTGTAGTCCAACATGGCAGCCACGGGCCACGTGTGGCTCCTGAGCACCCGAGACACGGCAAGTGCTACTGAGCAACTGAATTTTGATTTGTATTTCATCTCGACTCGTTGAATTTAAAGAGGAACATGTGGCCAGAGGCTACCGGAGTGGGCAGTGCAGTCCTGACCTGTCACCTGGGCTGAAATGTCAGAAACAAAGAAAATGCTTCTAGAGTGCAGTGGAGTGTTGAGGGAAAAAACGGGATCTAATTACCACCAGGGATGCCCCAGCCCCATGAACCCCTGTTCCCTATCAGTGGAGGGCGGGGGGGGGGGCGGGGGGGGGAGGACATGGGCTCTACAAGCCCTCCCAGCTCTGACCATTTGCAAGATCATTCCGATCTCCCAGACACGGGCACCCGAAACCCAAGGGGCCCTGTGGTTTCCCTCTGGGGCCCCTGCTAGTCCTGGCTACTGGTCCCGATGCTGGCACCAAGCCCCCAGCAGGCGGTGAGCTCACTGATGGCAGGCAGCAAACGGGACTCGGTCCTGCAGCCCCAGCACACAGAAAAGCGTCTGGGCCCAGCAGGGAGGGGAGGCCAGCGTGAATAACAGGACCGTTTCCGGTGCTCACCGTGCATCTGGCGCAGGCAGCCGGTGCTCGCGCTCACTGCCCAGCAAGGTGGTAAGGCGGTCTCCCCTGCCCCCGTGGAAACCACAGCTCCAAAGGAGGACAGAGTACTTGGCCTGCAGGATTCCGCGAGCGGCTGCTCAACTTACTCCTAAAGCATTCCGGGTCCATCCTGAGCCGCGATCGGCCTGTGCTCAAGAAAACGGCCCCCAAGACCCAAGGGCTGAGGCCACCTCAGCGACCACGCAATTTAAGTGGCCAATTTCATGGAAGAAGGCTCAGCCTCGCCCAAGGGCAACGGCTTGCTGGAACTGGCTCTTCCTGCTGAGGCCACTGGGCAATGACTTCCAGGGCCCTTTTCTCTGGTTGAAAAATCTTTATGGCAGACTTTGAAAACCAGTGTTTCACCGCCTTGCCCATTTCACGTAACAAACTTCACCAACAGAGGGGTGGAGAGAAGGAAAGCCTTCACTGGTAAGAGCCTGGAAAGGCCATAGGGCCGCCGGAAATTTTTTTTAAGTTTTAAAGAGGTGGCTCTCTAGGGCTCTGTGCGTAGGGATCTCATGCAAGGCACAAGGGTCTCAAGGCCCCCACTGGGTTTTCTGTCACCAAGAGAAAGAGCCCTCTTTATTCTTCTTAATAAAAAGTTTAGAGTGTGTTTTCATCTGTCTTTGAAAGATCCAAGTTACCAATGAGATTTAAGTTTGGGTCATCTAGAAAACTCCCTTAAACTAACACCTCATTCCTCATCAAGGTGCCCAGAAAGGTCCCTGCAGAACCCCACCAGGGCCCCCAATGCAGGGTCCCTCGACAGCATCCCCATGCGCCCCAAGTACACAGCTTTCCAAGTGAGCCTTCTGGCCTGTGCCTCCTCCCCCACCAGCTTCTTCACTTCGTAAAATGGAGGAAGGTACACAAACCACAACCTCTCGTCTGCAATTCAAAAATCCCAAAGCAAGTTTTTCACGTTTGGAGGCAAACTCTGTCCTAAACTGACACGAGATGATCTTTAGCCATTATTACTCTCACTTTTAACGTGGGATCCAAAGTACAGTCCCACACCCAGCTGAGGGGGCTTTCAGCTGTATGAGATGTATGGGTCTAAGGTCGGAAAAATGCTGAGTCCCCCATACCCATGGGGCTGTAGGGCTGCAGGAGAGGAAAGGCCCTGGGCACGCCGAGGGTCCTGTGTGCATCTCCTCCCTTTCCCCCTTCCCAAGGACAGCCTGGCAGCACCTTCAGACTTCTTCAAGCTCCCCCCCACCAACATGATTCCCCAACCGCCGCTGAGGCCCGGTCCTCAGCCTTCCTCAGAGGATCAGGCCTACCCCTCAGGAGTCTGGGACCCCGCACCAGCTGGGAGAGCCTGGCAATCAGCTCTTCCAGCGAGCTGCACCGCCCCGGATCCAACATGACCTCCAGGCTGGCCACCTTCCACACCAGCTACAGACACACAACCCAGTCTGGATGTAAGTGTCTCCCTCCTTCTCCAACAGAGTGGCGATAAGGGAAACCCTCAGGTGTGTTCTAAAAACAGGGAAACGGCCTCTTTTCCCTGCAAACCTCGGAAGAGACACCACATGACGATCTCAGACGTCAAGTCCTGGGCGGACCAGCCTGGCTTTAAATCTCAGCTCCGCCAGTTATCAGCTGTGTGACCTTGGGGAAACCACTGCCCCTCTCTGAGCCTCACTGCCTAGACCGGAAGGTAAAGATGACCATCTCTACCTTCCACGATTATCACGAATATGAGGTCAGTTAATGCTGGGAAATATGAATGCCCTGGGTCCTGCCTGATGCTACCTGAGTGATGGGGCCGGCCCTGAAACAAGAGAACACCGGGCATGCACTCCGAGCATGGCTGGTCCCATCCCCCACCCGGTGCCCACGCAGAAAATGAGGGACGCCCTGACGCCCGTTTTAACCCCCTTCCCAAATGATCAACAAGACTTTGCACTCATCAAAGGCTGAACCGGGCCCAGGAACAGAGAGGTTAAGTGACTGTCCAAGGTCACACAGCCAGCTGGGTAGCGGGAGGGGATGCAGGGAGGGGTGGTGGCCCTGGGCCTGTCCTCCTGGCAGCTCCGGCCTAACAGGCTCCATCCCCAGGAAACGCGGTCCAGTCCAGCCGTGGACAGCCGGACCCACCTCGGAACGTCTCCCGCCTCGGTTTCCCCAAATGCCGGCCGACCCCCACCCCCACCTCCACCTCCACCCCGTCGGGTGGTGTTCCAGCAACCCCCCCCCGCCCCCGCCCCCGACGGGAGGCCCCGGCGCCGGCGCGCGCCGCAGAGCCGGGCGGGCGGGGTCTGCGCGGGGCTCACCGGACTTGGGGTAGGTGACGATCCACACGTCGCTGGGCCGCACCGGGAAGTTGGCGATCTCCTCCATCTTCCCGCGGCAGAAGGGCGGCAGCCGCACGCCGTGGAACTCGAAGTACTTGCTCTCGAACTCGCCCGGGGTGCTGGGGGTCTCGGCCTCGCTCTCCGCCATGCCGCCGCCGCCGCCCGGCCCCGGAGCCGCGCCGCCCGCTCCCCGCCCGCCCCGCGCCCGCACCCCGCACGCGCCCGCGCCCGCGCCCGAGCCCGCCGCCCCAGCCGCCGCGCGGCGCTCCGCAGGCGTGACGTCACGGCGCCGCCCGGCCCGCGCCCCGCCCCGCCTGCGCTCCGTGGTATGACGTCATGGGCCCGCCCGCCGCGCGCCGGCTGCCGTCCGCAGACGTGACGTAGCGGGGCCCCGGGCCGGGCCCGTGCCGCCCGGAGCGGCCGTTTACCAAACCTGCGGTGGACCCGACGCCTGCCCGCCTCCTCCTTCCCGCCCGCAGTCCGCATCCCCCGCCATCGCGCCTTCATTCATCAACCCGCTGACTCCGACGTTCAGCAAGGGCTCAACAGGGACTCACTCCCGCGAGAAGTGACCTTGAAGATTTATCTAACGAACATTTAGGGACCATCTGATCCGTACCAGGCCCTGGCCCAGGTTCCTGAGATACACCAGGCAAAAGCCCGGCTCTCTTGGACCTTACATTTGTCAGTAACCAAGATAATCTCAAGTGGTAATGGGTACTATGGATAATATGCTTCATAATATTCTGCAGGCGGAAGGGGGGGCTTAATTGCAGGTTCCGGGGCCAACCCCCGACCTCAAGAGACAAACTCTGTCGGGATAGCGCCCCCAAATCTGCATTTAATAAGGTATTTTCTTTTTCATTCTGCAATTTGAGAACAAATAGAGTGAGAAAGAGCATCAGAGGCGGGGAGAGGGTTAGAGGGAGAAGCAGACTCCCCGTGGAGCTGGGAGCACAATGCGGGACTCGATCCCGGGAGTCCCGGGATCCTGACCTGAGCCAAAGGCAGTGCTTAACCAACTGAGCCACCCAAGCACCGGAGAACAACTGATTTCTGAAGAGGTTTTACTCTAACTCCTCATCCAGTCATTCACCCAACAAACGTGTACTAAGCACCTACCACATGCCTGGGGCTGGGGGAACACAAAGATGAAAACGGTCGGGTCCTGGTCCAATTCTCTGAGTCTAGACGTCCTCCATGGTGGAAAGGGAATGATAATCTCTATGCCTAGGTACTATAGCTGGGAGGATGGACACAGATAACTACACCTGCAAGAATCCTGAGTAAAGCAGGTGGGCATGACCTACTCCCTCCCTCTCTTGCTCTGGAATGAGGCACTTGCATAAAGACACACACACACGTGAGCTGGGGGGCATGAGCCATGTGTACGCAGTGGACAGAAGGAGGAAAGAGCAAGTAACTTGGCTCTGAAGGCTTGTGAGTGTCTTTATCAAAATGAAAGAGGACAATCCAAGCGCACGAGTTAACGACTGGGTCATGACACAGACAGCTAGCCAAAGGCTGGAGGAAATGAGCAAATGAAAGAATGTCCTGATGTTTCAGATGAGGGCTCTTTCTATGGGAGAAGTCAAGGAGGATGTTTTGTTGTTGTTTTTTAAGATTTTATTTATTTATTTGACAGAAGGAGAGAGAGAGATCACAAGTAGGCAGAGAGGCAGGTGCGGGGCGGAGGGGAGCAGAGTCCCCGCAGAGCAGAGAGCCTGATGCGGGGCTCAAACCCAGGACCCTGAGTTCATGACCTGAGCCGAAGACAGAGGCTCTAACCCGCTGAACCACCCAGGCGCCCAACGAGGATTGGAATCTGAGGTATTGACATGAACTTACTATTTTTTAAAATACTTATTCATCTTTGCTGAAAAGGCCTTTAGGTATTCCAGTAATAAAGAGGCACACCTAGTGTCCAGATCTTGGTTCCTAAATACTTCCCCACCAAAAGGAGCCAGACTCTTTTGGAGGGGTCATGGGAGGTGGGGAAACAAGGTCAATTCCAGGGCTGGGCAAAAAAAAAATGTACAAAATGAGTCTAAAGCATCTTGTTGGGCAAAAACTAAAGTGTTAAAAAATCATAGGATAGGCCAAAAGGACACGGGAGCTAGCCTGAAAGGCCAAATTAGGAAAACTCTGTACATATTAGACAAAAAATAGGAAAGAGCTCGGGACACCTGAGTGGCTCAGTCGGTTAAGTGTTTTCCTGCCTTTGACTCAGGTCATGATCCCAGGGTCCTGGGGTTAAGCCCCACATCAGGCTCCCTGCTCAGTGAGGAGCCTGCTTCTCCCTCTGCCAGCTGCTCCCCCTTGCTTGTTCTATCTCTCTCTGACAAATAAATAAAACCTTTAAAAAAACAGGAAACAGCTCAAATGTCTATCAATGGTAGACTGGGTACATTGTGATATACTCATACAATGAAAATACTACATAGCAATAAAAGAAAAGTACACACGCTCATATGTATGTGTGTATGTTGGTAAGGGTATGTGTTCATTGTTTTGTTAGTTTTCTATTACTGCTGTAACAAATTACCACAAACTCAGAAACTTAAGACAAAAATTTATCATGTTATAGTTCTGTAGGCCAGACATCTAATGAGTGTATCACTATGCTAAAATCAAGGAGTTTCTGGAGACTCTAGGGATGGATTCATTGTCTTGGCTTTTCTAGCCTCTAGAGGCTGCCTCACTCCTTGGCTTGTGGCCCCTTTCTCCATCTTCAAAGCCAGCAATGGTAGGTCTAGTCTTGCTCACATTATATTACCCGACATTGACTCTTATTTTGCCGCCCTCTTCTACTTTTAAGGACCCTTGTAATTACCTTGGACCTACCCAACAATCCAAGATAATCTATACTAAGATCAGCCAACTAGCAACTGTAATTCCATCTGCAACTTTATTTCCCTTTGACAGGTAACATAACATTCATGGGCTCTGGGGATTACCGTGCGGACACAGTGGGGGGATGTGAACACAGTGGGGGGGGGGAACACAGTGTTATTCTGCCTATTTCAGTTATATTAATACTTGAAACTTTTCTGTAGGTTCAGATTTTTTAAGAATAAAAATCTGAGGGATAACCTTTGAAATAGCTAATCCTGAGGATTCTACCCAAAAAGCTACTAGCATTAATGGGTTTATCGGGATCACAGGCTACAAGGTCAAAAAGCAAAACTCGATTCTATTTCTACACACTATCAACAAACAATTGGAAATTGAAATTTTAAAAAATCAAAATTTTAAAAATATTCACAATAGCATCAGAAAACATTAAATGGCTTAGAACTATATCTAAGAAAATATCTGCAAAACTTGTATAACAGAAGCTACAAAACACTGATGAGAGAAATTAAAAAGAATCTAGAGAAATGGAGCTATATCCTATTTATGGATTGGGAGTCTCAACATTGTTAAGATGCCTTTTCTCCTCAGATTCATCTATAGAGTCTGTACAGTCCCAGGTAAAATTCCAGTGGGCTCTCTTGTATAAATTAACAAGTTGGTTCTAAGATCTATATGGGAAAACAAAGAACCTATTATACGCAAAACAATTTTGAAAATGAACAGTGAAGGGGTGCCTGAGTGGCTCAGTGGGTTAAAGCCTCTGCCTTCAGCTCAGGTCATGATCCTAGGGTCCTGGATCAAGCCCCGTATCAGGCTCTCTGCTCGGCAGGGAGCCTGCTTCCCCCCCTCTCTCTGCCTGCCTCTCTGCCTACTTGTGATCTCTTTCTCTCTCTCTGTCAAATAAATAAATAAAATCTTAAAAAAAAAATGAACAATAAAGTTGGAAGCTGATTTCAGGACTTATTACAAAGCTATTTACCTTAAGGCTATAAATCAAAACAGCATGGGATTGGCATGAGCACAGACTTATAGATAAATGGAACAGAATATAAAGCCCAGAAATAGAAACACACATAGATGATTGATTGATTTTTGACAAAGGTATCCTTAAGGAGCAGAAAACAGAAATTTCTTGGGAGCTCACACTGTCCACCAAGGCCTGGTCCACCCCATGGGTAGTGAAGGCCCCTTCTCTGAAGGTGTGTAAGAGGCTGGGTAGCCTTCTGTCCTCAACAGACCCCTCCAGCAAAGTTGGATGCGGAAGTTCTCTGCCCTAGATCCCTAAGGCTACTGAGGCGGAGGGAAGCAACCAGGGGTTGCTGTCCATGGTGCTGAATGCGCACAGTTAACCAGATCCTACTGCCTTCCCAATCTGGCATCAGAGATTCCGATAGCCACGACTCCCCGTGGCCCTGGTTTTGCTTGTTTTATGTTTTATTTTAATGCATATTTTCCATCTGCATGTGATACCCCATTTTTAAGGTTAAGTACTCATTTATTACTAAAATGTCAAATGTATACAAAACTAGAGAAAATAGTTAAGTGAACTTCTGTGAACTCATCACTCAGTGTCAACTGTTACCAATCCACGTTTCAACTCTTAGTCAGTATCACTTTGAAGCAAATCTCACGCATTATTTCATTCATAAGTATTTCACTATAGATCTCTAAAAGATCTCTAAAAGATCAAAACTCTTCAAAACACACGTTCCCAATATATTAACACAGCTAAAAAATAATGAATGTTCCTTAACATCACCGAATACTTGGTTAGTATACAAGATCAGACTTTGGGGGTGGGGTGGGATTTAAAGCTCAGAGAGGTTGAGGTATCTTCCTGGGGATGCCCACTGTAGCCAGGATTTAGTGCTGGGGCAGAGGTCACCCCACTACCATCACGTGATCCCAGCCTCAGATTAGTACATACCAGCCTGCTTGGCACTGAGGACATTAAGCAAGTCTGAGGCACAGACTGCTGGCTCAGGCAGGTAGTCACAGTGACACAGTGGCCCCTGAGGACACCAGTGCCCAGGAAATACAGGCTCCAACCATACTCCTGCCCAGACAGGTATGTAGACCAAGATCAGTTACATCAGAATCCCTGTAGAAGACGCCTCAGTATTTCCACCAAGCATTCTAGTGTTCAGACAGAATGGAACCTGACCTGGATTTGAATGCTAACCCCACCACTGACCAACTGTGGGACCTGGGACAAGGCACTTCACCTCTCTGCAGCTCAGATTCATTGTGGGTTTAACTTACCACAGGCCACCTCCAACCTGCCTTTGTACCTACAGTATCCCCTCCCGGACTTACTTTTTGCCAACCCAAATTCTAGGCTTCCACGAAGACCTGGTTCGGAAACCCATTCCATTGTGGGTAATCCCCTCCTGCGATCATCTCTAATACAGTGGTATTAATCGTCTATATTATGGGCTTCGGAGCAGAGCTCTGAAGAGCCCTTTAGAAGTCAGCTGGTCCAACCCCTGATTTTAAAGACAGGAAATGAGGAATTGATCAAGGACAGAACTTGTCTGGCACCGTAGAGCGGGTGCACAATGAAGCTGTAATGATCTAGGGATCTCTGCTTCCTGGAGCACAGACTTGGGCATTTCCAGCTCTACCACTTACCCATCGACATAACCTTTCTGCACCTCCATTTCCTCATCCATAAAATGCAGAGTATATTATCAAACTCCCAGGGTTGCTGTGAGACATGATGGGCTTTGTAATGTGTAAGGTGAGTGCGCTGGTAAGCGTCAAGTTCCCTATGATGTCCACGGAAATAGCAACAGAGGCATGTAAGCTCCTTGGGGCAGGGATCTGCCTCAGCCATCAGGATACACCCTGCAGACAATTGGCATTCAGAAAACCAGGCTGGGGCAGGGCTTTGCAGTCAACCTGGAAAAGTGGATTGAGAATGGGAGCCATGGCTGTGCCAGGGCTCCAAGACCCAGAGAGGTCCTCGGCCGGAACGCTGGGCGAAACAGGAGCGTGGCAGACCCATGACTTTAGCTCTGCTGATGAGAGAGCATGGCATAAGTCCAGAGAAGGCCTTGATACCACACAGGTCTGGGCCCCATCACAGCTCCCCTGAGTTTTCTTTGGACTATTCTCCACCCAGGGCTGGTGCAAGGCTCAGAGGAGGCCCAGTATTCCTCCTACTCTGGTGCCTAACACGGAGCAGACATAAGTTAGTGCATTTCACCTCCTGCTCCCTCTTTCCTACCACATGATGTGGTCTACAAGGAGCATTTACTTTTCTCCAGTAAATATTTCATGAGGTACGTGCTGTTATCTCCATTTTATGCAGGGGGAACCTGAGGCTCTGAGAGGTGAGGGCATTTCCCTGGATCACATTAATGCTCGGTTGCAGAGATGGGACTCAGGCCCAGGTCAATTTCAGTTCAGAACCCTAGATCCCTCCTCTCCTCTGTAATGCCCCAGGGCTCTGTACTGGGAGGCTATATGCATTAACAAGCCAGGAACTCTGACGGGGATCAGCCCCTGGGCTATTTGCTTTGTCAGCGGAGCTCCCTCCAGGCTTAAGGAAGAACACAGCACTGTTGGAGGATGGTGGCTCAGTGAAATCCACAGGAGTTGCCCAGGCTAAGCCCATTCATTCTGAGACTACATGCACAGAGGCGGTAACCAGGAGGTGGGAATTTAGGTCCAGTACGGGTCATATCGTTTCAGGGGCAGCGCTGGACCCCATCCTCCTAAAGGGATTTGAACAAACTAGGGGTATGGGGTTGTAGTTTACTGAGCAGCAAGCCTGGGGGGGCTGGGATGTCCCTGAGGAGTGGCTGTAAGGCATAGGCTATTCATCGCGGAGAAGAGCGGCCTCAGAGGGGGCAGCTCACCCCCTTTTTATCCCTGCCAGGCTGTCCCCAGGCAGAGCAGGCGGGGTGCATGGGCCCAGAGTGCAGAGCTGTGATCAATGGAGAAAGCCACAGGCAGTCAGATTTTAAAGCCATGTGAGAAAATGTCTAAGAGTTCAAGAGGAGAGAAAGCAGGGAAGTACTTATAAACTGTGAAGCCCCGTGAGTGGGGCCTGCAACAACAAGTTGTGAAGAGGTGACCCTGATGCATGAGCCACAAATAATAAAGACCAAAAAGACGTGTTCAGAGCAAAGCAAGTGTTACCAGCAATTGAGATATTCAACCAAGTAAGCTGGAAACATTTAGCAACGTGCTGCTTGGGGAAGGAGGATGATGAAGAGGAAGGTGGGGTGGGGACAATCTTTCTCAGTCTAAGACACAAAACAAAGCAATGGGGGCAAAGATGGCCCTAGGGCAAGCCCCAAAGAACAAATGAGAGAAGAGGTGATAGAGGGAGATCTGTTTGCCCCTGGGAATAGAGAGGCCTATGTCCTTGATAGGGGACAAAGGACAGGAGAACAAGAGTATTCTCAGAGGCCTCCAGAACCTCAAGATCCTCAACCTGGAGTCTCAGGTGGCCAGTCCTCCCCTTTCCACAGGCAGAGGAAATCCCAGCCCCAGCCCCTGGGAATGGGGACAGGGCATCCCAGCTCTGGGCAAAGAGAATCCTTGGGGCTTGGAGATCATATGACTCAAGGTAGGACAGCCCCCTTTGTGATGGCAAGAGGGGACAGAATCCAGCTCAGCTCCAGTGGATCCTAGATGCTGGAGATGACTGGGGAGGTGGACCCTCCTGGAAGTCCTCACTCTGTCTGCCTCTTTTCTCCCTTTCAACCTCCCACACCCACCTCAGGCCCTCCTATGCTCCACTCACTCACTCTGCACTCACCTTTTTGCTTCCCTGCTCCCAACCCTGCAATGATTGCCTAATTCCAAAGTCCTGATCACCGTGACAGTGGCCTCTGTGACCCAGCCTCTGCCTGCCCTCCACCTGCCCCATCGCTCACAAGGCTCCAGCCGGCCACACCGGCTACTTCCTGTTTCTTAAACCCATCAACTGCTTTTTCCCATCTCAGGGCCTTTGCACCTGCTATTCCCTCTGCTTGAAAAGCTCTTCCCCCAGCTCCTTGCCTCTCATCTGAGGCCCCACCCCCAACACCATCTTCTTAGAGAGGCCTTCCTGGATCACTGATCCAAGGTCACTCCCACCCCAGCCACCATCGTGTCCATCCTCTCTTGCTCTCCTCATGGCACTGCCACTCCTCGGATGATCTTATTTTCAGTTTCCAGTTGGCTGTTCAGCATCAGCTCCCATATCAGAATGCAAGTCTTTTTTTTTTTTTTTTAAAGATTTTATTAATTTGACAGAGAGAAACACAGCGAGAGAGGGAACACAAGCAGAGGGAACGGTAGCGGGAGAAGCAGGCTTCCTGCCGAGCAGGGAGCCTGATGCGGGGCTCGATCCCAGGACTCTGGGATCATGACCAGAGCCGAAGGCAGACGCTTAATGACTGAGCCACCCGGGCGCCCCAGAATGTAAGTCTTATTCACCGCTGTGAGCCCCAGAGCCTACCACCTCTCAGGCAAAAACCAAATGAATGAATAAATGAATGAATGACTCGTTATCTCTTTTGTTGGGATTTATTCCTTTTCTCCCATTTTCTCTTGGGCGTGCCTCCATTTCCCCACCCTCCCCATCCCTGCTCAGGCTGAGCGTCTCCTAAAACAAGACACAGTATGGGTTCTGTGGGACCCACAGTGTGGACAGGAAGGAGATCAGCTCCCAGGAGAGGCTAGGAGAGGACTGGTGTGCCAGTCTCCTCTCTGTCTGAGAAAGAAAGGGGCCTGGGAGCTGGGAGGTGTAGCGGAAGGGCGCTGCTGGCACTACTCTACCATGAGCCTTCCTACAGAAGAAGGGGGTGATGTTATGATGACCTTGGGCACCCCCACAGGACACATGTGGGTAGGTTTCTGAGATATTGATCCCCCCTCTCTCCTCCCACTCTCACATCTCCTACTGGGGGCTCCCGCTGGATGGTCCTAGCAGGAAGTCAGAGGTCAAGGTTGCAGGAATGAGGCAGACCATGGGGGTCACCCTGGAGTGAGTGCAGGACAAAGGAAGTCGGAGGAAGGATCTGAGGGGAGGCACACCCCAACCCATCATTTCCATTTGCTTTCCGATCACTGACAATTGATCTTCTGTAAAGCACTCCGAAAATTGCTCAGTAAAAGCACACGAACCCCACTTCTCAGCAGATGCCGCCCCAGGCCCCTCAACATGGAAATTCAAGAACCAAGATGTGTGTCTCAGCTCCTACCTTCCTTTTTCCCTCTGATGCCAGGGTGACCTGGGCACAGCGACGAAGGGACATATCAACAGGCTGGGCCTTTCCCTAAAAGGAAGTCCTTGGGCCTCAGGGAGCTGGTTCCAAGGAACAGGGGCTCCAGAGTGGCTGGTGGGGCCTCTTCTGGCTCCTGGGGGCCACCCACCCACACAGTCAGGGACAAGAGTCTGAGGGGAAGGGGAGGCTGTCCCCTCCATCCTCCGCTTAGCAGACAGTTCCACACGGGGCTCTGAGCTCCAAAAGACTAGTCAGGACTTGAGGACTGGGGGCAGATCTGGGCACAGGATGAGGGCCAAGACAAGGACCAGGAGAGGTCAGTCGCTGGGCTGGCCCCGCTTGGGGCCCCTCAGGCCTGATGGGGAGGTCTGGGCTCCTTAGCCAGGTCCACAAGAAGGGCTGCCCCAGGCTGTAGGAGACTGGTGACAGGCAGGCTGTGGAGGAAACAGAAGCCATCAAATGCAAGGTTTTAGAGCCCAGGGATGAGTGAAGGGCAGGGTGAAGCCGTGTGGAGGCAGCCCTCTCAATCAGTGAGTCCCAGGTCATTCTCCCGGATCCTGCCAGGAGGAAAGCCCTGAGGCCCTTACTTGGCCACATGGACATGGGTGGGAAGGTTCCAGGGATGGCCATCAAGTGGGTTGGAAGGATGCCAGGGTCTCTAGCCAGTAGGGAGGGCAGGTGTGGGAGAGACAGGCAGCCCCGACCCAGGCGCCGCAGAGGACATGTGGGGACATCTGGGAGGCTGTTGGAAGGGCTGATGGGGATCTGATCGAGCAGGGAGATGCTCTCGACCTCTGGGAGCTGGTCCTGCAGACTGACCAGTGTGACCGGCCGGCTCCTGCATCCAGGCCCAGTGCGGGTCTGGCCCACAGCGTGAGCAAGCCTATGCCAGCGACTGCACGGAGAGGCTGGAGAGGAGGACACAGAGGGTGTGGATGGCCCGCCCGTGGTCCAGAAAAAACAGCCGGTGCCTTGCCCAGGGAAGCCACACCCCCTCCGCCCAGGCCCGTCCACCCGCCTCACCTGAGCAGCCGGAGGAGCTGGTCCTTTGACCTGGAGTAGATCTCGAGGGTCACGCTGTGCAGCACGCCCTGCATCCACCGCAAGTCATCTGGCAGATCGGGCAGCCACACCGCCAGCCTGGAGGAAGGGGCAGAGAACGCCTCACTCAGCCAAGCCCCACCGTGTGGCCCAGCTGAGCCCACCTTCCCCACGGGCCCAGAGCAGAGCCAGGGGTCCCTGCACCTGAGCAGCTGAGGCACCTGGGCCGAGAGCAGGTGGAGCAGGGGTGAGAACACCCCACAGCATGGGCCCCGCTGCAGAGCTGCCTCACGCCGCAGAGCACAAGTGGCAAGCATGGGCAGGGCAGGGCAGGGCTCTGGGGCCAGGCTGCAGTGGGCTTGCAGCCCGGCTCCCCTGCCCATCAGCTGTGTGACCCAGGAAGGTCAGGGAACCTCTCTGGGCCTCAGCTTCCTCACCTGCCAAAAGAGGACCATCAGCTTGCCTGCAGTTCCTAACCTCCTCCCTCTCTCTCTGTCCCTCCTTCTCCTCCCCAGACCTGCCCTCCTCACTCCACAGCCCTCCCTCCGCTCTCCCCTGAGCGGCCAGTGACATTCCCCAAATAGACATCTGATCATAGCTTCTTCTTGCTCCCAACCCTCCCATGGCTCCCCACCTGGGCGCTGTGGGGGCAGCAGAGGACCAGGTCATCTAGCTACGGCTGAGAGAGGGCCTGGCCGGGCACCATCTCGGACTCACGGGACACAGCAGGGCCTCCCCATCAATATGCTGCCTTCAGCATAGCCTCTCAACCAGGGCCTCAAACGGGCAGACAGGCCACAGGACGTAGTATGAGAAGCAAAACATAAGCTATCCCATCACCTCCCTTGTTCTGGACCATCTGCCTCTATTATTACAACCTACATGTTGAGCATGTAGCTTACAAAAAAGGCTAAGTCTGAGACAGGCTAAGCACTGGACAGGCTTCTCCATCATTGCTCATATATGGACTTTTTTTTTTTTCCTAGCAAAAAGTCTAGCCTTTGCCCTCATCCTTTTTGACTTCAACCTGTGGTTTCAATCTACCAGCTCAGCATGAGGAGAATCTGAGTTAGCAGAAAGCTCTCTCCTGGCTTTGGGCCACAAGCAATTTCAGCTGCAGGGCTGATCCGGTCATTAACTTAGCACGGAGCAAAAACAGACCTGTGGCTCCTTGTCATTGACCTTTTAGAAAATAAAGAATTTTAAAAAATACAGCTCTCCCTATGACACTACTCTACCGGAACCCTTCACTGCCTTCTATCACTGTTAGGATAAAGACCACACTCCTCACGCGGCTCTAGAATCCTGCTTGTCTAACCCCTGCCAGCCACCGCCACACTGCCTCACCACTGCCCCATCTCACTTCCTCCACCTCAGTGCCTCTGCCTTCTGCCCCAGGACCTTTGCACATGTGGTTCCATCCCTCCGGAATGCTTTTCCCTTCCCTCTTTGCCTGGTGGACAGCCACCCATTCGATTATAAATCAAAAGTTACCTTCTTTAGGCAGCCTTCCCTGACCAGATAGCCCCCTAGTGTGAGCCATCTCAGTTCACAGCCAGCGTAGACATCTTTTTAGGAATCACAGCCAGTATAGATCTCTCTGGGTATTTCTAGGCAGAGGTGTGATTGCACAGATAAGTGCATGATAGTTTGGGAGCTGTGAGTTCCACAAGGCCAGGGCCTGAGTCTGAGTCAGGGCTGACTTCCGATCCTTAGCCAAGGCTCAGCCCCTGGGTAGGCCTTTGGTATAACTATTGGTGGAACAGATGAACAAACAGTGTAGAATGATTCATTACTCAGCAAAGTTAGAGTGCTTACTGAGGTCTTAATGACAACCAGTCTGCCCTGGAAGGGCCTTGTTTTATGGAAAAGGAAGCTGAGGCCCAGAGAGGTCAAGAGACCCAGCCCAAGTCACACAGCTAATCCGAGCCAGATCAGCCCCCAGTCTTATATCTCCAGAAACAGCACATTTCCTCTGACACTCTACTTGGTAGAGCAATGGGCCAAAGGTCCTGGAGACAGGGGAGGGGCCAGAGCGTTGACAGGAGGCCCCGCTTCTGCTCCGTTGGTCCCAGCTGCCACACCATCTCCCCACCAACCCCATCTTGCACAGGAGACCCCTGAGACTCCTCTGAGTTGTGCACCCCACACCAAGCAGCCCGGGGATGCCCACCAGGCTCTGCCCACCCAGCATGCCGGCTGCCCCTCCTGCCCAGGGCCCTGGGCTCCCCTACAACCCCAGCGACAAGCCAGCTCTGCCCCCAGGACCCCTGGCTGAGCCTCACCTTCTGCTCCGGAAGTAAACGTACTCGAAGGGTAGTGTGGAGGGCAGCACCAAGTAGGTCAGCGCCCGCCCAAGCCCCGACCGGCAGAAGCGGGCCCAGGGGCTGGCCTCCCGCATGCACGCTTTCTTCAGCGCTACGAGAGAAGCCGCAGTGTGACCACCCACCCCTCCGGCCAGCCCCCTCACCATCACCCTTAGGGCAGGTGGCCTGAACCTCTTTCCACCTCGCACAGTCCACAAACTATGCCCATCACCCCCCCCCGCCCCCCGCCTGCAGGGGAAGAGACAGCACTGATCCAACCCCAAGTCTGAGGCAGCAGAGGGTGGGGCATTCAGTGTGCGCTCTGTCCTTATTGTCCCCAAACCGGCAGGGCGTGCCCCTTGCACAGATGAGGAGACTGAGGTTCAGAGTAGGGAAGTGACTTGCCCAAAGACCAGGCCAGGAAGTGGCAGGGTCCTCGAGGTGGACCCAAGGACTCGGGCTCCCCAAGTTCTTTCCATCTCTCCCACCCCTCTGCAAAGTCTGCTGTGGGCCCCCCACCCCGGGATGGGGCACGTGCACGCCCCGCACCCCCCTTGATCACAGCAACCCGTCAGTGCTATTAGCAGCAGCCACAGCAGCAGCAGTGGGAATGACGACAACCATTTCCGGAGCCCCTAGCCCCTGAAGTGACCCGGGTAGAAAGGACTGGCATCCTGGCCAGGGCAGAGCTGGAGCCCAGATCCTCATTCTCAGACCATGGCTCGGCCTCCAGCCTTGACTCTGGCTAGTGCTGTGGAGGGACGGCCCCTCAGAGGGTTCATGAACCACACAGCACGGAACCCCGGCTCCTTGTTCACCTGCCGTGTGTCCCAGGCCGAGTCCCTTCCCTTCCCTGAGCCTGCGTTACCTCCTCTGGAAAGTGGGGCTCTGGGCAGGACCCACCTCCCAGGCAGGTGGGCGAGGATTAAGGGGGTTCTGTAGGGGGACACATAACCCCCCTCCCCCCACAATGCTGCAGGGGGGGTAGGGGGATGGGCATGGGCATCATGGAGGCGGCTCTCCGGTGCCCCCATGTGGCCACAGGGATGGCGCCTTGGCTCCAGAGTGCCAAGCTTGGACCTCAGGGGCTCAGCACACATCCAAGCCCATTTCCGCAGGCCCTTTATGGTCCCCTGGGCAGAGCAGAAAGAGGTGCCCTCCCTGTCCCCTTCACCCGCCCACACTGTCCTTGCTTTATTTAGCCTCAACCACCATCATCTCTCCCCCAGGCTCCCTGCTCCTGGCGCCCAGACCATCCCCTGCCCCCGCTCATCCCTTCTCCCCCCTCCCCTCGCCCCGCCCAGACCACCCCCTCCCAGTTAGGTGTGGCAAACACTCCAGAGCAGCAGTGAACTCTGAAAAGGAGGGGTTGCCCCTAGTAAGCCCCCCCAGTGGCTCCCCATCTCTCTCCTCCTGTAGCTTTCAAAGCCACTTACCTAACCCTCCTCCCAGCCTCTGCTCGCCTGCCCCTCAACTATGACCCTGCCCCCACCAAACCCAGGACATTTGCACAAGCTGCACCCTCCGCCTGGACGCTCCTATTCCCCCTTTTGCCTGGCCGACTCCTCCTCTCCAGTCTCACTCAGATGCTGTTCAAACCCACATCCCCGCCACCAGGACACACGCCTGGACCCTCCTGCCACTGCAGCTGTGACTTTGGAGTCACAAAGCAGGAGAGCAGACCAGATGGCTTAGAGCGGAACTCCTGCTTGGGCTATTTGTTAGCTGTGTGACTTTGGACAAGTCACTTAACCTCTCTGTGCTGTGGCTTCCTCATCCGCACAATGGGGACAATCCAGTGCCATCCTCAGAGTGTTGCTGGGAGGAAGGAATGAGTCGCTCTCCACGCGGAGAGTCCAGAACCCTCTGTGTGGGCCTCTCTCACGTCCCCCAGGACTTCCTGCCCTTCCCTGGGCTGTGGGCAAAGACCTGCCTCCCTGAGGCACAGATTTGAGTTTGAATCTCCCAGCTGCCTCTCTGAGCTTCAGTTTCCTCATCAGGGAAATGGGGTAAGGAAAACACGCAGGCCCACGGTTGTGATGCGGAGTGAATGCCACAACAGGTAGAAAGGCCCTTGGCACTCAGTAGGTGATCAATAAAGGAGTCCTGTCCTCTTCCAGCCCCTGAGCACCTGCAGGGCAGGGTCTCTGCCCCCTGGGGCACCTGGGTGCAGGGCATGGGGTAGGGGAGCTAGTGCATGAAGGAAGGGGATGTACCCGCCTCCAGCTCTGTTGAGAGCTGCTTAAAATCGGGCACGTCCTTGACCAGCACATTGGGCACCGCCCAGTTGAGAGACAAGCCCCCCTTCTGGCCTCTGTCATGGCCGGTGTCCTGGGTCCCATCAGCTGGGGCTGGGGGTTCCTTCGACACCAGCATCCAAAGCACTGGTTCCTGGGTAAGTCCTGAGTCAGAGGAAAGGAGGGATATGACAGGTCAGCACGTCCAGAGCCCCCTGGTGATGGTGACACCCCTGGCTCTCCATGCCACCCGTCCCCCTCGATCCCCAAGCCCACTCTGGGGACTTGCTTGCTTCAGGATAGACCCACGGCTCCTCCTGAATGACCTCTTCCTTCTCTCTCCATGGCCCTTCTCTGCCCCCCATCTCCTGTGCACCTTCTAGTGGTTCATCAGAGCCCAGACCCTGAAGACACAGTCCAAGGTTCAAAGCCGGATGTCACCACCTGCTAGCTAGGGGACCTAACAGCTCCGTGCCTTGGTTTCCCTCTTTGAGAAAGGAGAAAATGAAAATCTGCTTCATACAGTTGTCCTGAGAATTAAACAGGAGAAACATCTAAAGCTCGAGCCCAGATCTGGGCACGTATTAAGTGCTCAGCAAATGCTTCCTGCTGCTGTGTGTTTGCGGCCGTCGTGGGGGGTAAATGACACGAGCTCTGGAGCCAGACGGCCTGGGGTCAAATCTCAGCTCTACCATGTCTAAGAGCACTGAATGACCTCCAAACTCTCCGGCTGAGAAGACCTCCGTAGCCTACCCACTCCCCCATGAGTACACACACACACACACACACACACACACACACACACACACACACACACACACTTCTGAGGCCATACTGAGTTTCATGCCCCAAAGGCACTACTAGCCTCTGTGCCTTTGCTCTCACTCATCTTCCCTCTGCTTGGAGTGCCCCCTTCCTTTCTGTCTTCAATGTTTCCCTAGTCTTCATAATGTCAAAGCCCAGCATATCCGTTGCCGCCTCCAGGAAGCCCTCCTGGCCCGCCCGCCAGGCTGGGTGAGGTGCCCCCTCTCTCAGCATCCCTCCATCTCCATGGGGAGGGGTCCCCCTACACCGTCTAAGGGCCGCTCAAGAGCGGGACACACGTGTGATCCTCTCGAGGTCTCCAGTCTCCAGCTGAGGGAGAGAATGAGGGAGCTGAGGTCCCTAAGTGTGCAAACACCTGGAAAGCAGGATCTACTTGGATGCCCCACCACCACCACCACAGGGGCTACCACCTACCGCGTCTCTCCAGGAACCTGAGGGCATCCAGGTAGCCTTGTCTACAGTTGTCTGCGACTACCTGGCAAAATACAGGACGGAAGAGGGTGGGCAAGGGCTGGCCCTGGTCCTCGGGCTGTGGTCGCAGGCAAGAGAAACGTCTCCCGCTGGAAGCAGCCCCCGCCCAGCCTGTGCTCCCCAAGAACTCCCTCGGCAGGGCTCGAGGACCCTAGTGCTGGGCGGGGAGGGCCACGAGACTGCAGGCAGGACGAGCTGCTCCATCTGCTTCCCTCCCTGCAGCCCCGTGTCACTTCCCTCCCCTAAGGCTCCTTGGCAGCGGGCTCTTGCTCCAGACTCTCCACTCTCTGGTCTCAGTTCTCGCCTCTGGAAAATGGGATAAGGAGGCCTGGCCCAGGACTCCTGGGACACCGCCCGGATCCCCGTGCATCAGTGCATGGTGGCTGCCTTTGCCCTTCGGTGTTTATTTCCAGAACCAGCCTGAGATAGCAGGGGAACCTGGGGGTGCGGGTGGAGGCCACACCCGCCTGTGCCGGCCAGAGCTCCCCTGGTGGGGAAAAGGCACCTGCAGGTCCAGGAGGGAGCTCTGCCTTCCCTCGCTGTGTGGCCTCAGGATGGACACACCCCCTTTCCGGGAGCCTCGGCTTCCTCGTCTCTAAGATGGGACTGAGATTTTCCGTCCACCAGACAGGTGGAGAGAAGGTCAGAGTAAACGAACACGATCTTGTTTCATAAATTATAAAACACTACAGAATCGAGGTGCCTGGCTGGCTCAGTTGGTAGAGCATGGGACTCTTGATCTCGGGGTCATGAGCTCGAGGCCCCTGTGTGGTGGTTTACTTAAAGTAAAAAACAAAACAAAACACTACAGAATCATGGAATGAACGAGGGATTAGGGGAAGGCCAGCACACGGGTTGGTAGAGGAGCAGGTTATGGAGATAAACTCTTTGTTGTCAAATGACCCATTTTCCAGAAATATCAAAGGAATAAAACAAGAAATGTAGATCTATGGTCCCTTTTTGTCTGTGCCTATGCCTCTTCTCCATGGGGATGGTAAATCTGGCCATGGTCTAGGGCAGGGTTTAAGAGCATGGTTCTAGGGTAGCTGAGGATTTGGAGTCTGGCTTTGCTGCTTCCAGGCTGTGTGACTTTGAATAAGTTGCTCAACCTCTCTGAGCCTTGGTGTCCTCCCCTGAGAAACAGAGATGGTAGTAGTACCTTCCCACAGAGCCTGACCCAGAGGAACACCAGCAGAGGCCTGGCTCACCCCCAGCTCAGCGGATTTGGTGTTACCCTGCCTTGATGTGGGGTCAGTCTTAACTCAACATTCCCCCAGGCAGGGGAAGAATAGTAAGGATACAACTTGGGCACCATGCTGTAGGTTCAAGAACTTGGCTGTAGGACTCAGAACATGTATCCTAACTGCCCTGAGGTCGGGTGGGGTGGGGTAGGGGTGGGGACACAGTCTGATTCAGGAGACCCTGGATCATGGCCAAGCCACTAACACCATCAAGGCGGGCACCGGGGCCGTCCTACCTCAGGGCTGGGGGGTATGAGGGAGGCGAACCCCAGGAAGAAGTTCTTCATGGAGATCTGGAAGCTGGCATTGAAGGCATTCAGCTCATGCATGCTGACCGACGTGCTCTGAGGGCAGATGTCCACGGTCCCGTGGAAAGGGGACACAGTGATGGTGCAGGGGGAGTCCGCAAAGGGGAGGTTGTTGCTCAGAGCCCCGTCGATGTAGCGCTGCAATTCAGGGGGGCTGTCTGCTCAGGATGCCCTCTCTTCTCCCCACACTGCCACGGAGCCGCCAGCTGGAAGTAGGCTGCAGCCGGTGACCTATGGTTGCCCCCAAGCCACTAGGACCATCTAGCCCAGGATGCTCTGAGCAACCCCCCACTCCCAGGAGCAGAGGGGAGGGGCCCTGGCACACAGTAGGTGCTCAGGGACAACAGTTCCCTCCACCCATATGCTTTTCAGCAGAAGGTGCACTCGGCACCCAGAGCTCGGGGAAGGGACTCGGCCATCAAGCCCCCAAAGTGCACTTACCTCCCCTCTGAATCTGGGGGGAATAATCCCGCAGTAGAAAGGAAAGTATAGGCTGCAGACCAGAGCCTGTGAAAACAAGTCAGCGGAAACACCATTGTTCGTATTCCTGGTGTTCAGAACCTGCTCTGGGCGTGGTGTCTAATCCCGGAGCCCCCTGCAGTTTGCTGGCATCAGTCTCTTGTTCAGGGGAGGGAAACGAGGCCCGGAGAGGTTGTCATGCCCCAGCCAAAATCTCAAGGTTAAGAAGGTTTTTGAACGCAGGCATATCATGACGCTTGCCCTCCTCTTCCTGCTGATGGGTCCCTGCTCACTCGAGGCTGCTGCTGGGATTCCCTCCTCCCCCGAGGGCAAACGAGACACCAGGTACCATTTCTCCTTCACCGAGTGGGCAGGCATTCTGCACCAACAATCTAGATATGTCTCCCAAAGTGTGTTCCCTGGACACTGACCCAACCAGATGCATCTCAAACAAGAAGCCCTGACTTCTGGGCGCCTGGGGGCTCAATTGGTGAAGCATCTACCTTTGGCTCAGGTCATGATCCCAGGGTCCTGGGATAGAGTCCCACGTCGAGCTCTTTGATCAGCAGGGAGCCTGCTGCTCCCTCTGCACCTGGCCCCATTCGTGCTCAAGATCTCTCTCTCCCAAAAATAAATAAATAAAATCTTAAAAAACAAAAAACAAAAAAACAACCCTGATTTCTTTAGTCCCTTGGAAGACACTGTCTACTCTTCCCCGTGGAGGCTCTGACGAGTCCTGCAGTGAAAAAGATGCTTAACATATTGACATTCGGGGCTCCAGAGTTCTGTCTTGGCAGTGGGGGATAGAGTGAGAGGCTACTGTCCTGTACATGGTGGGATACTTAGCAGCATCCTGGCCTCTACTCGCTAGGTGTCAGTACTTTGTGCGTTCACACACACACACACACACACACACACACACACACGTGCACACGCACACACAGCACACACAACACACATAGAATTGGGACAACCAAAAATGCCTCTGATGTTGCCAAATGTTCCCGGGGGGAAAAATCACCCCTGGCTGAGAACCGTTGACCTAGAGTTTACCAAGCTCACGGAGCATAGAACTTTGTCTCCAGGTCTACTTGGAAATACCCGTCCAACCCTCTCTGGGAGAGGCAGAGCTCATCCTGGCTCTAACCTGTTGGAGATGCAAGCGGGAGCCTCATCCCCAAATATAACTGTGACAGCGACTAATGTTTACTGAGCACCTATTATGTGCCAGGCCCTCTGTTATGTGCCATACGGCCAAAGATGCTAGGATAACCTTGAGGCTCCCCGGCCGGCTTCCTCGAGAGCCCGTGGACATGAGCCACAGCAAGGGGCTGTCCCCTCTCCCGCACACACTAAGAATCTGATCATCACAGACTCAGAAACAGTTCCCGTGTTGGGTGCTGGGGTCAGCACGATGAAACAGATTCTGCGTCAGGGACCCAAGTCTGGGTGGAAGGCACAGACCCTGATAAGAACGGGGAGCAGAGCTCCGGGCCTCCCTCTCTGTCTCCCTACCTGCCTGAGCCTTCCCAGGGACCTAATCCCTACTTGGCCCACCTGACCACTCTCACAGCCTGTCACTGGCCTCCCTCCCTGACCCTGTGGCTCTCTGTCACCACCTCCTATTTTATAACAAAACTGGGTTGTTTCCTAAATTGTTTCCTAAAACGCTGTTTCCTAATCCGCTGTGGGCAGGCACCCCTCTGGGAAAGCAGGGGCCCTGAGTACAGAAGCTGGACTTTGCCCCCTCCCCAGCCAGTCTCTTCTGTGTTCCACTGAGGGGCCTTCCCAAAGCAATGGGGGAGTCTCCATTCCCACCTTGTGGGCCCTCTCTGTACCTCGACTCTCTCATTTGTAAACAAACCCAGTCTTCAAGTGACCACCCCCTCCCAACCACAGGCTTACCTGGATGACTTCATCGCGGGTTGCGAAGTTGGTGACTATGAAGTTGTGACCATCTGGCCAGCGGGTCAGCGAGATGCCCAGCCGCTGGGAGGCCAGGATATGAATATTGGAGGGCAGGTTGTCCTCCAGCTGCTGCCTGATGTACTCGATGGGGGCGAAGGCAGGGTGGAAGATCCCCAGGCTCAGCCCCTCCACCTGCTTGACCATGCCCAGGAGATTGGAGCAGCAGAAATCTGTGGGCGTGGGAGAGGAGAAGCTCCTCAGTCGTCCAGGGGGCCTGCCCATATCTGTCCCAAAGGCTTGACCTCCCTCCGGGGTACCATGGGAGTGGAGAGTCTTTCCCTCTCCAGCTCAGAATATCTGTCCCCGTCCCTACGATCCAATGCTCTGTCCATCTTTTGATCTTGGGAACAGCCTCTCCAGCTCTGGTCGGTCCTCAGCGGAAGGAGGGTAACCGTATCCCAGGTCCTTAGGGTCCTTTTCAGGGTCCCCTGGGATCAAGCTGGATGTAAAGGGCGCCAGGCAGAGCGCCAGGCACGGGGCCCCAAAACGCCCCTCTCCGCGCCCTCTCCCTCCCGCGTGAAGCCCGCGTCCCCCAGCACCCCCCAGCCCTCGCCGTCCCCCACACGCACCGACGGACTTGCCCGCGATGATGGCGATGGCGTTGAGCGCCCCGGACGAGGAGCCGTAGATGCGGCGGGCGCCCTGGAGGATGTGCGGGGCGCGCTCGCTGAGGCAGCGGGTCACGCCCACGTGGTAGAGCCCCAGGAAGCCGGCGCCCGAAAAGGACAGGTTCCAGCTGCCCTCGTCCTCGTAGCAGCGCATGGCGGTGGGGTCGGCCGGGCTGGGGCGCCGCAGCGGGGCAGTGGGCGCTGGAGCGGGGAGCAGGAATTCCGTCCAGATGAAAGGCTCCGGCGGGAGCCCCGCCCCGGAGCCCCGCCCCGGAGCCCCGCCCCGCCCCCGCCGCCCCAGCCAATGAGATCCCCGGGCCGCGACGCCCCGCCCCCCGCAGGTGTGCGGCGGGTTGGCCCCGAGGTGTTCCCCAGCGGGTTCCCTGGCTTCGTCCCCGCACACCTGCTGGGGTTGGATCGCGGGACCCCGACTGCGGGGTGACCCGCCCTGGGGGTGCGGCACCGGCTCTCCGCCTGATCTCCGGTAGCAGAAGCGTTATTCCCAGCCACATTTTACAGATGAGGGAACTGAGGGGCAGTGAAGGAAAGTGCTAGCCCCCAAGTGGCAGAGCTGGACCCACAACACCCCTTTGGGGTCAAGCCGGACTTCATTGTGCAACTCTGCCGCTTCAGGTACCGAGGACAGCCGGAGTCAGCCGCCATGAGCTGTGTGCCTTTGCCCAAACTCCTCACTCTGGGCTGCAGTTTTTCCGCATACTCGGGGGCCCTTGGGGGCGAGGACCTACAGAGCCTTCTCCACTCTGACCGCTCTGAGCTCTGATCGTTCGGAGCTCTGCTCGCCGCTCCTCTGGCGCAGACCTGGGGGGTGGGAGGACAGCCAGGACAGCAGGCAAGGCCTCTATGCTGAGTGCTCTTTGCAGTCATCCTCACAACGCTGTGTGGGTCAGGACCGCTGTGCCTGTGTTCCTTTGGGGACACTGAGCCCTGGAGAGGCTTAGGCACCTGCATGGCCAGGAAAGGCCTCCAAGAAAACGTGCCCACATTCTTAAAACTGGGGCAGTGGTTCTGGAAGTCTAACAGGCAACAAGTGAAATTAAGTACCCCCACACAAATTATTTGAGGCATCCATCAGGGTGTTGCAGAGGAGGAGGGAGGAGGAAGCGTTGTCTGTGGTTATTGATCATAGGTGACTCCCCCTACCACTCTCCCCTCCCCAGGGAATGAATGAATAACCACAGTAGGACAGGTCATGGAAGGTCATAGAGCCTCAGGTATGATGAGCAGAAGAATGAGGTTTATTTCCTCATTTATGCGCCCTTTGTGCAAACATTTAAAAACACTCCCAACGCATTGCTGTGTATTTTTAAAATAATATATTAACAGCCTGCAAGATGGATTGGTAGGTCACACCTTATATACGTATTAGAGGGTGTGCCATAGGGAGTAGAAGGGAAGGAGAACAGAGGTAGGGAAGTCAGTCAGACCTGCACGTAGGCTCCGTCCCTCCCTGCAGCACTCCCAGACTGAGTAAGGGACAGACCAGTGAAGTAGACCCTCCTGGGCTCACTTCACTCTGCTCTAGGGTGCAGAGTGCCCAGAGGCCTCTTTCCTTGGAGGTGAGAGCTGGGAAGTCAGAAGGGGCTTCACGGGCAGACCCGAGAAGGCTGACAACCTTCCTTTGCAAGCATTTCCCTCCTACCTGACTCGGGGCTAAGCGCTGTCTCATTTTATCCTCATAACAGCCCTGTGAGATAGACAGTACTGCCAACCCCATTTTGCAGATGAAGAAACAGAGACATAAACCAGGGACCCAAGAGAGCCCAGCCAGGAGGGGGCTGAGCTGGCTCTCCACGAGTATCCTTGTCGCCTTAACAGGAGAGAAGGGTGGGAACCGGAACTAGAGGTGGTGGTACCCGAGCTTTAGGCGGGAGGGGTCCACAGGGAGCAGAGGGTGGGCACGAGGTTCATGACTCGGGGAGTGGAGGTCTCTCCGCAGGTATCAGGGTAGAACGGTGCTTCTGGGAGAATCACGGAAGCCTGACCCCTGGGACCTTTTCTTATGCCGAAAAGAAAGTGTTTGAAAAATGATGAGGACGTGTCCAAAGCATACAGAAGCCAGCTTGGATAACACAGATTAAGGGACATTCTACTAAGTAACCTGCCTGTACTCTTAAAAAAAAATAAAGTCAAGATCGTGAAAGATAAAGAAATGCCACCAACCAAAGAAAGCTATAGAGATGACACAGCTGAATGAAGGCGTGCCCCTGGATTTGACCCTGGCCTGGAGGCAGAAAGAGCTGGGAAGGACGTGGTTGGGGCAATTGACAACGTTTAATGTCAACTGTGAATTAAACCACAGTGCTGCTTTGATGTTACATTTACCCATTTTAAACATTATACTGTGGATCCACCAAAAAAATCCTGTTCTTAGGGAATACGCCGAGATAGTTAGGGGTAGAGAGGCGTGATGTCTGCACCTAATTTCCAATGGTTCAGAAAAATACCTCCAACTCTCTGCACCTATGTCTGTGTCTCCATCCGCATCAGTACACGGGGAAAGCAAATGTGACAAGCGTTATGGATCCGAGACCCCGAGTAAAGGGGGCACGAGAGTTCTTTCCTTGCACGAGACGTGCAACACCCTTGAAAACATGAGAACGTATCAAAATAGAAAGGAAAAAGACAGCAAACAGTTAATTCCTTCTGGTCTGGCTCCTGGGGGTCTAGAGGGAGTCCGTCTGCCACTGTAAGTGGGGGATCCTGTCCAGTGCCAGTGTTTCGGTGGAGGCTTCCGATTGGACACCTACCTGGGATCCACGGAGGGTTCGATGGAGACTCCACGGAAAGCCGGCCAGAGATTCTGCGCCACGGCCACATCTCCTTTTCCACAGATTCTGCAGAGAGAGGTGGTTGCAGCAGCGGTAAATATGCCCAAAGGGAAGAGAAGCATAAGAGTGAGGGTGAGGAGGACCCTCCAGTCATTCTCTAGTTGAGCAAGAAGAAAAAGAAGAAGGATGAGGAGGCCAGAGCTGCTGGAGCTGCGAGATGGGGACAAGGAAGAGGTTTCAGAGCCACAAAGTCCACTGTAAGCACTGTTCTCTTTTTCTTGAAGGGATGGGGCATAGATCTCTTAAAGGGGGAATTTCCAGAACATTATGCCACCAGCGATACTCGGGCAATGCTCCCACCTAATCCTATTTTAAGACTGGGGTGATGAGGTCAGCCTCTTGTGAAGCTTCCCTTGGCCACTGGGGGCTTCCCCACACCCCGCAGGCCTCAAAGCCCCCTCCTGTCTGGAAAGCCCAGAGCCTGGTGCCACATCTGGCCTGCACATCTGCCAGCCCTAGGCGCTCAGTCTAGGACGAGCCACAGGGTCCGCCAGGGGTCGAGGGCTGCTCAGGGGCCACCGAACGTAGTCCTGGGGATGCGCATCGCCATCACAGTCCCACAGCATGTTCAGAAGTCTCTTAACAATGACACGATGGTCACTGACAGCAATGGTACCCCCAGGGTCCCCCAACTGTGTAAACATTGCGACAGCTGGAAATCCTGCACGAGGTAACTGTGCAAGGCTGCACGGAGTCTGCCTGGCCGTCTGGAGAAAGAATGAGGGCGGAACCCAGGAGACTGTTGGCCATGACCCCAGGGACGCCTGTGGAATTGTTCTTGAAGACGTTGCTTCTCCAAAGTGTGTTATGAAGCCGCAGAGGTGTTGGGTGAGACTTGAGACTTTCTCGGAGCCCTGACGAGCACAATGACGGACTCCCTCATGGTCTCAGAAGTTTTCCTGAGAAAAGGAAGGGCCCCGGGACAGAGCAGAAGATGTAATCCAGACAGACAAGCCCAAAAAAGACTTAAAGCATCAGGGCAGGTTGGGGAGCCTAACAAAACCCAAGCGAAGTGGTCGGAAGACCAGGACACGACAAAATGCTGCTCCCACAACACACCTCAGGCTGAGGCTCTGTCTGCAGAGAAACAGACTTTCCTACGACGGGTGATCATTTCTTGGGCAAAGCCTGGCTCGTTTTAACGTTAGTTGCCCTCCTAAAGCCCCAGCAACAAAAGTAGCAAGAATCTATCTCCCAAGAAGGAAGGTGAAGGATGATGAGCACCATGGAAGGGACGCCTGACGCCGCGGAAACAGAATTAGGGTTTTAATTGCCCAGAATGAGCAGTGATATGAAACTGAACTGAGACACAGGAAGTCGGGCGTATAGGTTCACGCTGACAATTGCAGAAGAGCAAGTCATCACAAAGTTATCATAAAGCTGGCGTGGCATCTGTTAAGACCCGGGGTTTACGGGTGAGTCAGGGTCATTCTGAATTCGGGGTGATCTGGGCGAGAGTATCAGAACAAAACCACAGAGCCAGGGGGGCCTGGGTGGCTCAGTCGTTAAGCGTCTGCCTTCGGCCCAGGTCATGATCCCAGCTTCCTGGGATGGAGCCCCGCATCGGGCTCCTTGCTAAGCAGGAAGCCTGCTTCTCCCGCTACCATTCCCTCTGCTTGTGTTCTCTCTCTCGGTGTGCCTCTCACTGTCAAATAAATAAAATCTTTAAAAAAAAAAAACAAAAACAAAAAACCACGGAGCCAAGCAAGCAGCAATAGTCCTCGGCTGCCCTCCTTGGAAAGGGCGGCCACGGTCCCAGCATAACCTTCGGTACACAGGCGGTATTCCGGGTATTGCCGTTGGGTCTATCGCGATGTGGAGACTCTAGAAGAGCAAGATTGATGACACTTAGAAAGGGGACCTAGCATTTATTGGATGCCTGCTGGATGCCGGGCAGGCAGATTGTAGAGTCTGAGACATATGCTTTTTAAAGAGCAATTGGAGGGAACAGGTATTCGACCTGAGATGATTTAGGGAAATGGGTTCTATGCCCACCAAGCGCGCAAGAGCTCTCTCAACCATCCCACAGAAGAAGGAACCGTTTTGCTGTCTTCTGTTTTAGAGAACAGCACAAAAACCAGTACGTAGACAAACAGGAAGGTCATGTTTGACTTCACGTTAAGGATACATTTTTAGGGGCGCCTGGGTGTCTCAGTTGGTTAAGCATCTGCCTTGGGGTCAGGTCATGATTCTGGAGTTCCAGGATTGAGCCCCTCATCCCCGTCCCTGCTCAGTGGGGGGTCTGCTTCTGCCTCTCCCTCTGCCCCTCCTCCCTCAGCTCCTTCTCTTTCTCTCTCAAATAAATACATAAAATCTTGTTTTAAAAAAGAACACATTTTTGTTTTAGTTTCTCATCATGATACACGTACTCTGGAATCCCCATCACCTGCTTCACCCACCTTGAGAAGAAATTTTTAAGTATCCCCCTGTGTAGACTTTACCCTAATAGATCTGCAGATCAATGTATTGGGACTCAACTGAAATTTTTAAGTATCCCCCTGTGTAGACTTTACCCTAATAGATCTGCAGATCAATGTATTGGGACTCAACTGTGAGATGGTTTACAGAGGAGGGTTATAACATCTACTGTAACTTTGTGGCCAGTGGTTTTATCTCTACCTCTCAGGAATATTCCAGAAGAGGTTGTCATATCCCAGACTAGACCACATGCAGGGTCCTTCTGTGGGGGAGAGAGGAAGGAAGGAAATCACGTAAGGTAGACTATGGAATAGAATGTAAGAGGTAGGGGACGGCTTAGTTTTGAAATATATATAATTGGAATAAAGCAATCACGTGGCCTGGAGGGAAGACATCCTCCCAAAGTCTGTCCAGAACATCAAATAATTCCTGGCATCATGTTGCCAGTTAAATTCAGGGGTGCCTGGGGGGCTCAGTCGGCGAAGCGTCTGCCTTCTTCAGCTCAGGTCATGATCCTGGGATCGAGCCCCGCATCGGGCTCCCTGCTCACCAGGGAGTCTGCTTCTCCCTCTCGATCTCCCTCTGCCCCTCCCTCTGCTCGTGCGCTCACTCACTCTCTCTCTTCAAATAAATAAAATCTTGGGGTGCCTGGGTGGCTCAGTGGATTAAAGCCTCTGCCTTCAGCTCAGGTCA
>CM053611.1:104784388-104801482 GCA_028646535.1 Procyon lotor
GTGCCTTTCCAGGGCCAGGCACTGGGCAAAGGGCTCTCCCAGGTAGCCCTCCCCATCCTCGGAAGCAGGGTACCTACCCCTGTTTCCCATGAGCAAACTGGAGGGGATACTCCTGAGGGACTGGAGCCCAGAGAGACCAAGTGGTTTGCCAGAGGCGCCCAGCAGAATAGGGCTAACTAAGTAGGGGCAGGACCCTGGCCTCCAGACACATGCTGGCCCCGAAATGTCTCCTCGATTCTGCAAGGGAAGAGGGGACCAACTCTTCACAGTGTCACCCAGACTCACGCCCCGAAAGGAAAGCCTCTGCCCCGGGAGTGACCCTGTTACCGCCCCCACCCACCTGCGGCTAGCAGGTGCCTGTGGGTGGCAGGTGCCTGCGGGAGATGCGGCCCTGGTGACGAGGTGACTCAGCGCCCCAGCCTTCATTCCCCACCCCCGGGCCTCACCCGCCCCCAGAGTGCCAGGTGGAGCTCCTGCCTCCCTTCACACAGCTGGGCCATTGACCTGGCTTCGGGACCCCTGTCCCAGCCTCGAGAGGGGACCAGGAGCCGCCATCTGACCCCCCCAACCCAAGACACAACGGAAGGGAGCCCTGGTCCGGGGAACCCCAGGACATGAGAGCTGCGAACCCAGGGAAGACAGTATCCGTCCCTTTTCTGGATCCAAACATCAAGGCCAATCCTCCTTTCTTCCTTAATCTATTGTCTCCCACCTTGATCTAGGAAGGACTTAAGGGGACTTAAGAAATACATCCTAAATGTGATTTTTTTTTTTTTTAATATGGGAGGTAGGGACAAGGGGAAATACTAGAGATGAGATTGAGGTCGACAATGAGGCATAAGGGGGCGGGTGTCTGAGCACGGCCCAGAGAAGAGCAGAGGGTGTTTCGGGGAAAATCTCGTGGGCAAAACCCCAGAAGTGAGGGGCACCTGGAGGGCTCAGTTGGTTAAGTGAGTGCCTTCAGCTCAGGTCATGATTCCGGGCTCCCAGGATCGAGTCCCACATGGGGGCTCCCTGCTCCTGAGCTCCCTGCTCAGTGGGGAGTCTGCTTCTCCCTCTGACCCTTCCCCCCCTCCTCTCTCTCTCCCCCTCTCTCATTCTCGCTCTCAAATAAATAAATAAAAATCTTAAAAACAAACAAACAAACAAACCGGCGGTGTGACTACTGAGCTGCTGGGTTTTGGAACTGCTGGTCCCCCAGAGAAGCCCAGGCTGACCCTGGAGCCCTTTCCCCATAGGCACCCTGCCCTCCCCTCACTGTGGTCACCCCTGAAAAAGCATCTGGGCTGTAGGAGTTTCCAGGACAGGCCTTACCATGGGCAGATCAGGGGAGGCTGCTTGGAGGAGGAGCTTGGAAAGGGCTTGGAGGGAGAAGGATTGGGGAGGATAGAGATTCAAAGAGGGCATTCCAGAGCAAAGACATGGAGATGGGAAAGCATAGGGTGCGTCCAGGCCTCAGCAAGGGGAGCTGTGATATAGAACAGAGGTCACGGAGGGGAGGGATTCAAAATGAAGCTGGAAGAGGGTGGAGGTTTGGGAGGAATGGACAAGGGCAGGCAGAGGTCTGAGCACCAGTGCCCTCAATCCTTCTGCACTTGGCTTTCACGCATCCCTGGGTGGTTACTCTCCCTTTGTACAGAGGGGACACTGAGGCACAGACTGGTAGCTGGCAGAATTTGCACAAAAAGTCTTGGCTCAGCCTCGGCCCCAAGACCCCACCCGCAGGGCTGCCCCTCCGGGATGCAGGGCCCGGGGCTCTGAGAAGGAAAGCAGGAAGGAGTCCCCAGCAGCTGGGGAATGGGGGGCTCAGGTTTCTGAGTCTCCCATCCGACTCCAGCATCCCTCCCTTCCCCCCAAGGGTGGGAGGCTGGGCTCAGCAGGCCTGGGCGTCCATTCACTGCCCTCTCTGAGCTCCTTTGTGTCTCTATGCAAAGGCAATGGCCATGCCGTCTCTAACCGGCAAATGCTTTGCAAAATGCGCGTGCTGGTGAGGGAGGGTAACTGGGCTGGGCTTGCCATCCCCTGTCCCTGCGGTGAGGATGCACTGTGGGGAAGCTGGCTGGGGGCGGCGTCTGGGGTGCCAGGAGAAGAAGGACCAGGACAGAACACGCAAAACTAGACAAATGGTAAGCCGTCTGTAAGGAGTAAGTGGGGCTGGGGTGCCATGGCAGAGGGGAAGGCGGGGCACAGCCAGTTGGTAGGCAGCACGGACCTGGATGGCCCCAGGTGACCGAGAGACCCTGTCTCTGTGCCCTGCCAAGTGACTGGTCCCATGCAGCCAGGTGCCTACCCCCCAAGCTCTTGCTGAACAAGCCGCAGGAATGGTTCCAACGCAGGACGCAGGCCAAGTGCGGCCACGAAGGAGGATGCACCTTCGTCTGGACCCCGTGTTCTCATCCCGGTCTTCTTCCCGTCTCCCTCCCTGGAGGAGGCAGCCCTCTGCCTCTGTCTCTCTTGCATACACACCCCCAGGCTTGCCTCTCAAGCTCCAGCCTGGAATTTTCCATCACCTGTATCAATATCCCCACCGCCCCGCCTCCTCTCCTCCCTTCCCAGCGCCAGGCCTCCTCCTGCCTCCCCTGCCCGGGCCCTCACTCAGCAGGCCCTCTCCTCCAGCCCCCTCCGACACCTCACCCCTGGCTCCTACCCCGTGCCCTGCCCGCTCACCTCTCACCCCATCACCTGCAGCCGCCCCCGATTTCCCCCATAACGCATCCTCCCACGCACGGCAAGCTGGCTCAGATCCCCGGCTCCCGAACCTCCCTCCACACTCCTGCTCATGCAAGTATAGACCCAACTCCCCCTGAATCTCCGGACTCTTCCACGCCGTTGGAGCCCACTCCTCCCCCTCACCCCTGCCTGGGGGATGGGGGCTGCTGCGCTCTTGCTCTCAGGCTCGAGGAGTGGGCTGGGGTGCCGTCTCTCCCAGACTGGGCAGCACGAGCCAGGCACCCCCTCTGGGCCTGTTTCCTCCTACCTTCCTTCCGGCAAACAACGGTCCCCTGGTTTATGAGAAGACAGGTGTGTGCACACATGCACACGCACTCAGAGAACAACTCAGATCCTAGAGGCAAACATGAAAACAAGAAGCCCTGGAACAAAAAGGGAGGAAAAAACCAAACCCAGTGGACAGACCAACAAATCCGAATGGGACGGGCTCCGGCTCAAACACCCCACACGGGTTCCTCCAGCTGTCGAGGAAGGGGACAGACTCACTGCGCCTAAGATTTGACCACTTGGGTGATTTTTTTTTTTTAAGAAGGAGGATTTTAAAGCACAGAAACCCAAGCGGATAGAAGGACAGAATGTCTCTAGAAAGGTCCATAAGGAGCGAGAACCCTGGTGCCCCAGGGAGCAGGGACTTACCAGGAGACAGACAAGTACCGGCTGTGTACCCTTTTTATTTGATCACATGCACGTATTAACCACCTTTAAAGAATTCAACATAGGACAACAGCATCCTTCTTCCAGGATTGTCGATTACACAAGACACGTACAGATTCATTGAGATGCTGGAAAGGATTGATATACCCCAAGGTGCTTTATAAACTGTAAAGCCCTCCGGATGTAGATTCATAGTGATGAAGGGTTTCTGGATTCGAATTCTGACCCCGACACTCATCAGCTGGTGACGTGGGATAATTTAACTGATCGGTGCATCAGTTCCCTCCCCCCGCAAATAGGATAATGACACTGCTTACTCAGTTCGGCTGGCATTAAATGCATTAATGCAGGGAAGGTGTTGGAATAGCTCCCGGCCTCGAGGGATACCCAGTTCGTATTTACTGTTCTGCTTTGGTTTCAGTTATATGGTCACGCATTGCTCCGATGGTGAGGGTGTGGTCCGTGCCTCCGCCTGTGCCTGGAGGAAGTGGGGGGTGAATGTTTGCAGACTGAATGCTTGACCTGCTGCCTGGATGGGTCATTTCCACAGGAAGAGGCAGAAGGACCCACTTCCCTTGGGTACATGAGAGCCAGGAGTGGAGTTCAGCCTGCCCTTGTGAGCACTGGGAGCAGCAGGCACCGGCGACAGAGGCCAGCCCGGCATCCCTCCCACCGAGGAGGGTGGTGCTCAGATCTGCCTGGGACATCTGGGGCAGAATCCCTCTTCCCTCCTGCTCAGCGCAGTGTGGAGGGGGAGCCCTGGCATCTCCAAGTGAGCAGTCCCAATAACAGCGGGTACTGGCTGGTGCTGTCCCTGAGTCCTGCCCCAGGCCAGGTGCAAGCCCCTGCAGATGAGCTGGCCCATCCCTGCAAGCTCTCCGGCGAGAGTGGATGAGGAGCCAGGGCAGGCTGGGGGCATTTCCTCTGTGTAGGGCCTGAAGGCAGGTGTGCTAGCAAGGAACAACAGAGGGGTGCGAGTGTCCTGGTGTTCCCTGTTCAGCTGCGCACGGATAGATAGATGGCAGCTCCTAAAAGAGGCCACATGGTAGGTAAGAGAAGGAAAGACCTCCCCAGCAGGTCATCAGAGCGGACCTGGCATCCGGACCTGAGCCCTGGGATGCAGGCGGATTAAAGGCAGCTTGCTCGTGAGGCCCCTGGGGAGCCAGGGGAGCACACTCACTATCTGGTTTTTCAGCAGGATTGATCAGCCATCATAGCTCAGTGAGGACAGAAGTGACAAGAGTGGGAACACACACAGCAGAAGTGTCCCGAGGGAACCTCAGTCCAGTCAGGGTGGACCCCTCAGTTGGCCATCCATAGCAGCCGCTACACTTAACCTAATGAGACCAGCGGCCGTAGGCATCAGGATCAAATTTGTCCCTCCACAGAGTTGTTGGGGCGACATGCTTTGAGGGGTAAAAACACCCACAGAGAGCCTCGGAAATATTTGGGAAATGGACCTTCTTCTAAGCCAACCAGGTAATTTGGGGCATCAGATCAAGATCTTAATGTCAGTGTGATTCCCCAGTGGGAGAAAGAGAAGAGGAATGAAACTGAGGCTGGGACTAGTGCAGTAGACAATAGAAGCAGGCGATGATGGGGCTGAGATTAGGATGGCCAGTGTGGAAGGACACTCAGGAGGGAGAGGGGGCAGAACCTGCAACTAACAACATGGGGGCCGACATAGAGGGAGCAGTCTGGATGACTCCCCAGTTTCTGATCTGGGTGATGGGAGAGACAACAGTGCCACTGGTTGAGATCAGGACCTGGGAGACAGAGCAGCTTTTGGGGGCAGGAGATGGATTCAGATTCGGATATGTCTCTGGGACCTAGAAAACACCTAGGTCCGGGTCTGAATTTCCAGCTGAGGCAGCTGTGCCCCAGCTCACATAGCCAGGTGCTGGCAGCCCTCAGGGGACTTCCTGACCAATGTCCTCACTATTGTTGAGAGTAGATAGAGCAGTGGTTTCTATAAATAGAACCCCACTCTTTGACCTGCTCCTAGAGGCAGTCCCCATCCCCATACGTTTGTGGCTTGCCTCCGCAGCTGGCTAAAGGTGCACAAGGTCCATGATACCAATCTCCCCACTTGGACCTGTGCTTGAAAATTTCTCCAACAGGAAGTTGTAGATTCAACTACCACTGTAGTTGAATGACACGTCTCATGCCTGAGCAAATATCCTATTGTTTCCCAGGGGAATCTCACTGTAGTCATTGCTCTGTGGTTGGACTATGCATTTCTTGGGGTTTTTGTCTACCATGAGAGCTACTCAGGAGCCAAGCTGCCACGGGAGCCTGGGGTCGGCAGCACCCTATCCTGCAGTGACTCACACACCCCTGTGGCAGGTAACTCCAGCTGTCTCCAGGATGGGTCCTGTCTTGGGGGCAATCAGAGGCTGATTCTGGCCCTTGGGAGGGAACCAGACCACAGCAGATGGAACCCAGGACCACCTCACCCTGCAGGCATGGCTGTGCTGGGTCTCAAAGAGCCTCCACCTGAGATCTCCAAGATCCCTGAGGACCTTCGAGGACCCAGCTCATTCCCAACCCCTTTACCATCACCCCAGTGGTCATCCAGCCTTGCTCAAAGACCTCTGTTGACAGGGAACTTCCTGTTGGTGAGGGAGCCCTGTTTCCCATAAGAGAAATCTAAGTGTTAGAATCTACCTCCATGTACCTTCCACTACTGGTTCCAGCTCAGCCCTCTGGGACCCCAGACTTGCTCCCTCTTCCTGGGGCAGCCTTGAAGAGGCAGGCACCCAGGACCTCAAGCAGGTCCTTATACCACTTTGTCCAGTAGGTCCTCCGAAACTGCTCTAGGTGGTCAGTGTCATTCTAAGACGCAAAACTCAGAACAGAAACCCTTACTCCTGGGATTATCATAGCTCTGACTTTAACCTCCTTCATTATGGACACTCTGCTTCTGTTAATGTGGCCTCAGGTCTCATTAGCTTTCTGGTAAGCCCTATCACACTGACATCTTCCAGGCAGTGTCCAGCCACTTAAATGCTCAGATTCTTTTCATGAAGGATCTTTCCGTGCCTTCTCCATTTTCTACACGGGCAACTTTTTCCCCCCTTAAAGTCTAGAACAGGGGCGCCTGGGTGGCTCAGTCATTTAAACGTTTGCCTTCGGCTCAGGTCACGATCCCAGGGTCCTGGGATTGGGCCCCACATCAGGCTCCCTGCTCAGTTGGAGGCCTACTTCTCCCTCTCCCACTCCCCCTGCTTGTGTTCTCTCTCTCGCTCTGTCGCTCTCTGTCAAATAAATAAATAAAATCTAAAAAAAAAGTCTTGAACAGCACAGTCCAATGGAAATATAATGCCAGTCTTGTGTGTTACTTATAATTTTTAGCGACATTTTATAAAGTAAAAAGAAAGAGGGGAGAAATTTTCAACAATGTATTTTACTCCACTCAATATATCCAGAATATTATCATTTCAACTTGTAATAAATATAAAAGAGCATTAATAAGAGATTTTATTCTTCTTTCCCTAAGACCTTTTGCTGTTAAAATATGTTTCAATTTGGATATTAAATTTTCAACAGCTGGAGTAAAGTGGAATCTGACCAAAGCAAGAAACTCATTTCATAAGAAAATTTTACAGTGCTTTGGCTTATACAGTTAAATTTTAATTACTGAAAATAAAATAAATTTAGTTCCTCTGGGGCATTAGCCTCATTTGTGATGCTCAGTAGCACAAGTGGCCCACAGTGACTATATTGGAAAGTGCAGATCAAGAATTCAAGAAAGAAATTGACATCTCAGGGCACCTAGGTGGCTCAGTCATTGGGTGTCTGCCTTCGGCTCAGGTCATGATCCCAGGATCGAGCCCCGTGTCGGGCTCCCTGCCCAGCGGGAAGCCTGCTTCTCCCCTCTCCCACTCCCCCTGCTTGTGTTCCTTCTCTCGCTGCCTCACTCTCTCTGTGTCAAATAAATAAAACCGTTAAAAAAAAAGAAATTGACATCTCCCAATACATACTGCTTCCAGGTCCCTGGTCCCTCTGAGAGGAGTGGGTTGGTGGTTGCCTCCAGGAAGCCCCCCACCCACAGAAGGAGACACACATCGATGGGTGATGGGCTGGAAGCAGATCGAGGCATGCAGTCGACAGTCCACGTGGGTTCAGAAGAAGGCAGATTTCAGGGGCCGGGTGTTCAGTGGAGACAAGTTCAAGGGGCTTCAGAGAAAAAGCAACATCCGAGCTGGGCTTTGGAGGCTACGGGAGGATTCAGCAGGCGGGGACGAGGAGACAGGTGCAGAGGGGAGAGTATGAGGAAAGGCATGGAGGCAGGGAAGAGCATGGAGGAGTGAGACTCCGATAAGGCAGGACAGCAGGCTTTAGGGGTTAGGGGGAGAAGGAATCAGGCTGAGTTTCTGGGTATTTTGTGCTTTGGGAATTGGGTTTTGCAAATTTGAGGTGGCCGTCAGGGATCTCCCAGAGATAGTTACCTGAAGACCAGTCTCACTCAGAAGCACATGCAAGAGAAAGTCGGCTTTGCCCCCGCAGAGTGCTGTCCCTCGAACCCCCACCACTGCACACTGTGGCAGCCAAGCTTGATTAAAGCCCCACCACCACCTGCACACACGCCCTCTCTGTCCCCGGGTCCCTCCTGCCAGCCCACGCTCATGTTCTTTCTGTCTCTCGGGGGACAGGTGACTGCAAGGAATACGGGGACCTCTGGGTGCTGGAAATACACTGTAGTTTGATCTGACTATACGAGCACTTACTTGTAAACCACTCATCCAGCTGTGTATTCACAATCAGTGCCCTTGACCATGGATATATCATAACTCAGTAAAAAAACTAAAAGAAAAATAATAATAAGCCTCTCTCTCCTGCGCCCAGCTCTAGGTTCTCCCCTCTGAGGGCCCTCCTCTACCTTCTGGAGTCCACCTTTTTCTCCTGGGGAGCCCCTACATCCCCGGCCATTTCCAGGGGGTAGAACAACCTACTGAAGTCCCATTACTCTGCTCGGCACCCCTGAGGTCTGCTCGGCACCCCCGTGGGAACATCATTTCTGGAACCCGGGCTCACATTCTGGTTTCGCCCACTGCTCACCTGGTGACCCTGCCTATTGCTGGACATCAAGCCCCCTGGTTTCCTCCATCTGTAAATGAGGGACCGACAGGACACCACTCAGAGAATTATCAAAGGGGTGGAAAAGGGTGACGTTTGTAAAACACACAGCAGGTCCCTGGGGCATAAGCTATTTACCATTTAATCTTGTGAAATCCCTATGACAGCATGTAGAGAGGTTCTGAGCCCCTCTTCTGGCCAGAGTCCAGGGGGTTTAGGTAAACAGGTTCGAGTCCTAGCCTAGCTTAGAGGAGCGCTCTCATCCAATCTGGGAGACAGGTACAAATAACCAGTGTGATCAGTCCTGTGACAGAAGCCCACAGAGGCCAGGTGGAGGAGCGCAGCTGACTGGCATTGGGGCAGTCATTTGTCTCCTCAGGATGCCCGAAATCTTGTCACCGCCCAGCTGCACGACTACAATACCGCCCCACTGAGGGTGGCGCATTGGGTCATCGGGACTGGTCACCTCACTGTTGCCCCGGATGTCAGATGGGAATCACCGTCACAGCCACAATGCCAAGGCTGTTGCGAGAATGCGCGCTAGAAAGGAGCTCTGGAAACTCCATAGTGCTGAGCCAACGCGCGCCTCCGTCTGTGTCCCTGCTCAGAAGAGCCAGCACACCTCTCTCCCTGGGCTGACCTGGAGAGGGAGAGGACGGCAGAGATCTATGGTGGCGCAGGGGTCTCTACTGAGATTCAGGAGGCGGGGAGCCACTACTCCAACCTCAGCTCATCGGAGTTTCCCAAGAGCAGGTATGGGAAGACAGACGCTTGGAGGCACCCAGTGGAGAGCGGGAACCAGGCACCCACGATTTGGATGGGGTGGGGGGTGGGGTTTCGTGGGCAGTGTGCGTGCCAACTCCAGGAGGCGCTGTACACCGTGCGTGGCCAGGCCACTTCAGACCGAAAGGGCGGTCTTGGAGAGGCCAAGGATGGGGTGGAGGAAAGCTGCTCCCCCATGGGGCCCTGGGGCAGCTTGGCGCACCCCCACAGGAGTGGGCGAGGCTTGAAGACGCGGGGGCGATGGAGCTGGACTCTGAGCCACCTTAATAGGGTAAGGAGTGAAGGACGGGACCAGCTTCCCCAGGAGATGGAGTCTAAGTGGGCATTAAGGGATGAGTAGGAGTTCGCCGAGCGGCTGGGAGGGGAGGACCAGAAGGGCGCGGGGCGGTGGGTTGGAGTCTAGTGGGAGCGGTAGGCGAGCCCCTCAGCCCGAGGTCAGTGACGTCACAAGAGCAGGCGGGGAGCTCCCGCTGCTTTAGGCACCAAATTGCGTTTACGGAGCCAGCGGAAAGGATTGCGAAGCCGATTCGAATCCCGCCTCCGCCGCTTCGGACGAGCCCAGACGCGGCTGGAGCCTGTCCTGGAGGGCGGCGGCCACAGGCTCCCTCGGCTTCTACCTCTGCAGGGTGACCCCAGCTCCTCCTCCTCGACGCGCTCACGGTCTTCTGTCCCTGCAGGGGGCTCGGCACTCTGTCTTCTTCCCCGGCGAGGTCCTCAGACTCGGGACGACCAGCCGCTGGCTAACAGGTGGGGAAACTGAGCCGCCCAGAGAGGCCAAGGTCTCGCCGCGACTCCCAGTCTCCCTCCCGCTCCCATTGCCTCCATCAGTTGATGAACCCAACTCCTCCGCGCCCACTGCTCAAGTCTGCCCTGCAGCGCCAGGCCCCGGGGGGCTGCCCCAGCGCCAGAGCAAGTTCAAAGGCTGGTCTGGGCTCCATGCCACAGGTGCAGGACCAGCCCGGCTCCCCTTGACAAGTGGGGCGGGTCCCCTCAGTGCTGACGCCCCCACGCCCCCACGCCCCCCACACCCGGCTGACCCCGGACCAAGCTTCTGCAGCATTCTCGGTGCACCCCACCCAGTGCACCCGGACCGGGGCACCCAAGTCCCTTTCCCCGAGTCCAAGTCCAAAGATGTCTCCTGACCACTTTGAACCTCTAAGTGGCTCCTCCCCTGACCAGTCCAGGCCTGCAGGCCACTGGCTGCTGGGCACCGCCAAGAGTGACCACAGCCCTTCCAACTCACGGCACCCCAGATGCCAGGCCCGGGGCCAGCGGGGCCTTGAACCCAGGAGCAGCCAGCTGCCCTGCTGTGGCTTCATGCCAGAGGTATGTCCTGTGATGGAGCTGAGGCTGGCCGGCAGCTCAGTGAGCAGCGTGGAGATGGGAGCTGGCCTCCTCGGAGGGAGGACTCACCTGGCGTGGGAGCGCCACTCTGGAGGTCTGGGTCCTGGGCACCCAGCTGAGACCCAGACGGGGAAGCTACATGGGGTGCCCATCCTCATGGGGCACACAGTAAGCCAATGAATACGTTTTTAAAAAGCAAGTGAGCAAGAGATGAGCAGTCACAGGACTGGAGAGGGGCTGCTGTACATCTCGATATCGCCTGGGGGCACGGGGTTGGTCTGGGACGTTCTGCGCCGGGACCCAGGACCCGAATCCCATGGTGGGGAAGGGCTCGCACAACTCCAGAATGGGGAAGATTCTACCGGCCCTGCGCTCCGAATAAAGAGAAACGAAAGAAGATTTGAAACAAAAGTTATGCAAGACTTTTGGGGAGAGTTAGGGAATTTGGGGGCGGGGTTGCTGTGAATTCTTACTGGGTCACGGGGATGGAGGAGAACATTCTCCTTTCTTAGGAAGTAAATGGTGACCCACGTGGTCCTTCCTGATGGGTCGTGCGTGGTGTGCGCGTGTGGAGAGAGAGTGTCCTCGTGCCAATCATCACAAAGTCTCCCCTGTTGTAAACTCATGGCCAGCCCGCAGGTGCTCGTTGCTCTAGACTTTCGAAAAAAAATTTTTTTTTTTTAAGAAGGATAGCTTTTTATTTGGAATAACACAGGAAGGAAAAGTTTAACTGAAATAAATACATCCTCTCCTTCAAGTTTGAGTTATTTTCCTTGTCTCTGTTTATGAAGCAGAAATGAGATGTGACAATAGGAAAAGTGTTAATAATAGAAATACTACTACTAATAATAAACAGTTACTGAGTACTGATATGAGAGCTGATAATTATGTTTAAAATTTGCCATACATTTTCTACTATAATTAATTATCCAGGAGGTAAGTACTATGATTATTTCCATTTTAAAAATGAAGAAACAGAGGCAAAAACAGGCAAAAAGAGGAAACATACATTTCTGAACATTCCAGAATGAGAAAAAGAGGCCAAATTTGAACTTGGGCAATGTTAGTGACTCTGGGGCCAGCACATGTAATTAATATGCTATATTAAATAACTGCTTAATTATACAAAAATGTCCCCAGAAGCAACTAAAGCAAAATATGTAACGCTAAACAAGGAAGTTTAGATTCAATCAATATATATGAATAACATGTTATGGGTCAAGTTCTACACTGGTCACCTCACATATTATCTTTCTTACTTAATCCTCATAAAATATTCTGTAAGTATATGGTGGCAGCTAATAAGTACAAGGCTTGATTTTTTATTCTTATTTTAGACTTTCGAAAAATTTTAAATCTGGAACAAAAAATCAAGTGAGAAGAAATCTTGCCCCATAGGGTCTCCTCAAGAAAACCCTGAGCAGGCCAGAGAAAAGCCCCCAAGAAGCCAAGGGGTGTTCGCAAGCACCAGTCCTGTGCCTCTACGGGGGATGGGGGGTTTTAGGGATTCAGGAGGGAGCAATCAAGAATTGCTAGGATGTATTGAATACGGTAATTTCTATTTGCATAGCTAATATCTATTTGCATTGCTAATATTTGTTGGCTCATAGCAGATCTCTCCAACTCTGCACTATTAACGTTTCAGCCAGATTTGGGGCTGGGGCTGGGGTGGGGGGCGGAGGCCATTCTGTGCATTGCGGGATGTCCCTCTTAGAATCCCTGCCTCCATCCACTAAATGCAAAGATGCAAGGTCGCTCCCACCAGGCCTCCATGGGCCTGCTTCCCTCGCCAAGTTGTGACATTTAAAGATGTTTCCATGGGTATGGCTGTCAGTGGGCGTCCAGCTCTTGATTTCGGCTCAGGTCATGATCTCAGGGTCGTGGGATCGAGTCCGCTCAGCGCGGAGCCTGCTTCTCTCCCTCTGCTCCTCCCCCAGCTTGTGCCCTCTCTTTCTCTCTCTCTCTTAAATAGGTCAAGAAATCTTCAACAAAATAAAAGTAAATAAAAAATGAAAAGGTCTCCAGACATGGGTGCTTGGGTGGCTCAGTCGGTTAAGTGATTGACTCTAAATCTCGGCTGGGGTCTGGATCTCAGGGTTGTGAGTTCAATCCCCACGATGGGCTCCACGCCCGTTTAAAAAAAAACAAAAACAAAAAAAAACACGTCTCCAGACGTTGCCAAATACCCCCCAGGGAGGGAAGAACGGAATGGATCCTGTTGAAAACCATGGATTCACTCTACAGATTCTCAGGTTGATTTTGTTTTCGTTCCCATATGGGAGCGGAGGAAACCTGGTCACAGAGGGGTTAGATGACGTGCCCATGGATGTCACTTCGGATGTGTAGTGGGACCTGGGGCATCGGTGTTCTCAGGGCTCCCGGGACTCCTGAAGGACCCACATAAGAGGCTCCTGTGCCCCCTCCGTGGTGGGATAGGCTGGAATTTCAGGGAAGCACGGTGGCCCCCTGTTGTCTAGAAGCCTGCAGACATACAATGTGGCTGTGTCCCAGCAGGCCTGGTCACAGAGCCTCGGCTGGAGGAATCCTGGAGAAGTCCCCATGAAGACCCCTCTCCCTTCAATTGGGAAGTTTGATCAACTTGGGAGCTCTCACCAAAAAGGAAAGACTCCTGGTTGTCCTTCCCCTGGGTTTGCCAGCGGTGACGAGAGGGCCACAGGGAGCCTTTGCTGCTCTTAGCCATCTGCTTGGCCTTAAACCCCAATGGTCTCTCCAGCCCCTACCTTTTGGTCTCAGTCATCTCTCTATGTACTCAGAAGCTGTTCTCATCACTTTTTAAATGGTTAGGTCTTCTAATCCTAACAACTCTAGGAAGCGAGGCGTTCGGATTATCTGCATTTCACACTGAGGCCCAGAGAGGGGAAGTCACTTGCCCAAGGTCACACAGCTGACCGCCAGCAATGCTGGGGCTGGAGCCCAGGTCGTCTGGCCCGAGTCTGTGCCTCACACTTCTATGTGTCCTTGTGTCCAGAAGGCCCCATGCTACCCAAAAGCATCGTGCAGGGGTTCTGGGTGGCTTGGTCCCTCCCCTGACTCCAGAAACTCTGGCCCTGACTACCTTTAATGGCTCTGTCACAGGGTAGTAAACAAGGGTTGGGAAACTGACTGGTGTGTCCCTAACCCCCAGCCCTGCTATTTACCAGATCAGAGACTCTGAGTGAGTCCCTCTGCCTCTCCAAGCCTCTGTTTGCCCATCTGTAAAGTGGGGATCACGGGACCCCACCGCTCAGGATTCACCCAACAGAGGACTGCATGACAGCCCACAGGTGCCTGGTAAGGGACAGCCCTGCCCCACCCCAGCCTCCCCAGGGTCCCCAGAGGCGCAGATGGCAGCTGGATGGCACCCCCCGCCCAAGCAGACTGCTCTACCTCGGACTGCCAGCCATGAAAATAACCACAGCCACCCACTCGGAGGCCTTCTAGGGGCTCAGCACCATGGGGCATTTAAAGCCCAGGAGCCCTACCAGCTAGTAGGGATTGTGTCCCTACCTTAACGGCGAGCAAACTGAAGATCTGTGTAAGTGATTCAGGGTCCGGCACCATAGCCAGTGCTGAGTTGGGAACAGAAGTGGTCAGCGACCTTCAGGCACGCTCCATAGGTTCCAGAATTGCCTTGGCATTCGCGCCCACACCCCCTCCCTGCTGGACCCTGCCGCCCCCCCCTCCCCCGGCCCCAGCAAGCTTGGTCCTCCTTTGGGGTCAAACAACAGCCCAGCCTGGGAAGGCCAGGAGGAGGGGGCGGAGCTCAGGGACCAAGAGTAGCCACACCCAGCACTGCAGCCAGGACAGATGGGGACTCTGGTCCCCCAGGTCTCACTCTGCAGACTCCTCGAGGTTGAGGGTGGCACGAGTGTGGCTCCAGCAGACCAGCTAAGGGGACCTGGGGGCAAGAAGCAGACCACCCACACCGGACGGTGGCAGGTACCAGCCTTCCCCTAGGCAGTGTCCGGGCAAGCCAGGGCATGGTCCGGTGGCCCAGTGAGGGGACAGAGGACCTCAGGGGGACAAAGAGAGCAGCTGGGGGGGCTGAGGGCAGAAGTCAGGGCTGTCTCACATCCAAGCCCACGAGGACCCAGCACTTTGCCAGGCTGGACACCTGAGAGAGGCCTGGACACCTTCACTGTCCACCCCACGGGCCACCTGGTCCCCAGCTCTGCCCTCTGCGTCCTCCTCCAGCTCGCCTCCTTTCTCTGTCATTTATCCAGGGAATTATTTGGGGAACAGCCTCCCTGAAGACAACCTTTATCTGCTCTGTTCTGCCAAGTTCTCGGCCGAGGCCGTGAATCCACGTTGGTTCCACATGCTTCCTTCTGTCCCCAGGTTTAAGAAATACAATCCCCTGGTAAATTCTCGTATGATGACCCCGAGGTGTCGAGTGAGATCACCCAGCTGAAGGGGCCCATCCCAGCCGGCCCACCCCACACAGACTTCCAGAGTGCCCGTGGCCTCCTGGGCGTTTGTAGTCCCCCCCCGCCGCAGACCAGTCCTGCCTGCTCTCTGGATAACCGGGCAGGCCTGCCCCCTCTCGGGGCTGTTTCTAGGCGCAGAGCCCAGCCAGAAAATCCACCCCACGGCCTCCTATTCCCTGATGCTCTAATTCGTGTCCTGTGTCTCCGATCACACCTGTGCCCCGAGCACAAGGGCAGCCTCGAGTCTTTCATTCCTGTGCTGCCTTTTCTCCCAGAAAGTGAGCGAGGCACTCCTCTCCGCTGGGCCCTGGAGGGCCTGTCTGGCTACTGAAGGCCAGCCTTCCCCTGAGGTGGCACCCAGGCGGAACCAGAGGTCGGCACGGGTCTGCATGGATTTGATTTGTGTTAAGCGACGGTGCATTCTTCGAGCTCCGCCGTGGTCCTTCCCAGTTCCAAGGGGACTCTGTGCCCCGCATGACAAATGACTCCAGGTGACTGTAAATACGTATAAGGGGTTTTTTTTCTTTTTTTAAAGTAAAATTATGGGTATCTCTGTGCCGACCCACCTTTTTGAAACACAGATTCTAATCTTTTCAGCACACCTTCAACTGTGCCGATTTTAAAAATTGGATTTCAAGGTGGAGGGGGCCATCCGAAGCCCTTGGGAGTGCCTTCCTCAAAGCCGTGGTCCCTGTGCTCCCCCCCCCCCCCCCACCCCACCCCCGCACACCTGGCCCCACCTCTTGCCGGGTGGGGCCGCGGGCCACCTGCCGGGGCTGGCAGTCAACGCCAAGGTGAGCCCCTAAGACACATCCCAGTAGGAGAGGGCTGGAGATTCGCGGTGGAGGGCAAGAGCCAGCGGGGGCCAGGATGGAGAGGCAGGGCCCATCTGAGAGTCTGTGGGAGGGGGGCTTGACTCAAGGGGAGGGGTCTGGGGGGAGGTGGGCTGGAGGCCAGAGGTGGAATCTCTCCAAGTGGAAGAGCTGGTTTTGTTCTCAGGCCGGATGATTAATTAGCACACACTTTTGGTCCCTTCTCCTCCAGCCCAGAGGGAAACCATCCAGCAGGCCACCACCTCTTCCCAGGGAACATCCCGTCCTGTGAAAGTCTCCTGTTTTTTCAGATAATCCTTCTCTCCCACACGGGGTTTATCCAGTGCCCTTCTGAAGAGGGAAATGTCCAGAAGGGTTGAACAGAGGATATTCCCCTTTCTCAGCCTGAATGTCCTGCCCTAGTTCCCAAGAGGAACATGTATATCAGGGAGGTCAAGTGGGGGTCACTTGTCCGGGGAAATCAGGGTGGTATTGCACCTTTACACAGATCTTAGATACCCAGTGAGACCCAGGATGCTCATTGTCACCATCATCTCCCCCACTGAATTCCAGATTAGGGGAGACTTGGGTCTTGAGATGGATGCTGAGCGCCCAGGCACGGCGTGCTAGGAATCTGCCCATTTTACTGACGCAGAAACTGAGACTCAGCAAGGGTAGGTGACTTGCCTAGGAAACAGGAGGTTGCAGGATCAGCATCCCAAATGGGACCTGTTGGGTCCCCTGGCTTGGTGGGGGAGCTGAGAAGGGCTGGGGGAAGAGGCCAGGAGAGAGGCTGAAGGGGTAGCTGTGGTTTAGCCCTGGAAGCACAGATAGAGGGTAAAGATGCGGAGGTGACCAGCCCACAGCCCCGGGCTGTGTTTGAAGTGTGCCTGAATTCCCACCACCTTGGGCGTGGACCTCAGCCGTCTTCCTGCAACCCGTGGCCAGGCCTACTGGACCGGATCTTTTTTTTTTATTTAAAGATTTTATTTTATTTATTTGACAGAGAGAGAGATAGACCACAAGTAGGTAGAGAGACAGGCACAGAGAGGGGGAAGCAGGCTCTCCGCCCAGCAGAGAGCCCGATGTGGGGCTCGATCCCAGGACCCTGAGATCATGACCTGAGCTGAAGGCAGAGGCTTTAACCCACTGAGCCACCCAGGTGCCCCTCGACCGGATCTTTAGGGCTTCACCGTCTCCTTGTTGGAGAGAGGGAGGCAGGATCCCTCCACACTCACCTTAGACGCGTTCCTGCCCGGGGCTGC
>CM053611.1:104801982-104829277 GCA_028646535.1 Procyon lotor
GCCAGATACGCCCACTCGGAGGAAGGTTTTTCAACACGTGAAATGAAATTCCAAGAATTACAAAGGAAATCACTTATTTTCAAGTACAGTTATCAAAATGTGTCTTAATTGTGACATAAGAATAGATGTGCTTCTTTGTACATTTAATAAGATCTCACAACGGGGGGGTGTCTTTTCAGACACCGTGATGTCAAAGGAATAAGCATAAATATTATTTGGAGCTCGACAACTGTATGGTATAAAAAGATCAATGATTTCTAGTGGAAACAGAGTCACAAGTGACTCCACTAATACTACTGTAGTTTCAGCCCCACATTTGCGTCTGAAGGAAAATACTAAATTGCAGTTAGGGGCGGTGAGAAAGAAGGTGTCGTTCTTTCCCATCTCGGAACTCAGCCTGCTGAATTCTACCCGTGGGGTTTTAGACTCCAGGCGGGTCTTTTTGATCTGTGAATACGACTGTCACCGCCTTCCTGAATTCTCAGTTTTCCATTGCCGCAAGAATAGAATGGACAGTCCTTAGCGGGTCCTCCCAGGCCCTTTGGCCCTTTCCCCAGTGTCCCCTCCCACCTCCCGTTCTCTCACCACCCTCCAGCCCTGGAGGCCTTTTGCCTGGTCTTGAACTTGCCAGCAGTTGGTCAGCACTAGTGAGGTGATCTGCCCGTTCTCAGTGGATCTGCCTTCCACTCCCCTTAGAAGGGCAACCTTCCCCGAAACAATGCATTCTTTGGGAATTATTTCCTTTCTCTGCTTCCTTCTGCCTTTAAAAATCTCCCACCTGCTCCCTGAGACATGCCGTTTCTGTGGGACTGAGCTCCCGGTAGCCTCCTGCCTCTAAGACCCCTCCCTCGCATCTTTCCAGTGTCTCCTGGGATCACTTTGCACTGGAATCCTGGTCTCTCCATCAGTTTCAGGAGGAACCCATCTAGGACCACGCCTAAGCTGCTGAAGAATAGTTAGGAAAATGTGGAGGACTGTGAAGGTGGTTAAATTTAGAAGAGCATCCATGATTAGCCAGGGAAGGGGACAGGTAGCATTTTAGTTTTCATTCACTCATTCATTTATTTACTCGGTCATTTATTTATTTGGTCATTCAATAAACACCACCAGGGCTGGCTGGGGGGCATGCTGCCTGAGCAGGAGTCAGGCTGTCCCCTCTTGCAGGTAGACTATGCTGGTCACTAGCAGTGTAGCCTGGAGTGTGTGGCAGGGAGGGTCCATCTGACTTCTCCGTGGCTCGATGACTAGACCCTCAATGTCACCCACGTCCTCCAGAGCTGGCCCCACGCTCTCCCAGCACTGCTAGAGAGAGCTATTCTGTTTCCCAAGAACCAGGACAATCGGAGGGGATGCACGCATGACCCGGGACGTCCTGGATCCTGTTTGGGGGACAAGACAAGCCTGAAAAGCACCCCTGAGGACCGGTGTTGAAGAGTAGAGTCCTGAGACCAGGATGGAGCAGGAGAGGTGTTTATTCGGAGATGCAGAAGTGAATCACGTGATATATATTAATATATTTTTAATAATAATAATATATATTAATATGTAATATATATTATAATATAAGTTATGTGACACAGGAGCCTTCATAAAGAAATGAAGACCCAAAGAAAGGATTCAACCTGAGTGTTTTCATGCTCAGTTTAATGAAGAGTGGAAAGTTGGGGAAAAATATGGGAGAACAAAAGATAGGTGGTAAGTGTTGTGAACACGGGTGGAAACTTAGCAAAGCCCATTAGTTCAGATTCCTCTTTGTTCCTGCATCTTTGGCGAGAAACATGCTCCTCTCCTCTGGGCATAGGGAAGGCACCTCTCACATGAGGGTCTCTGACCCACTGCAGGGGAGAGACAGAGCCCTTCCTGTACCTGCCATTTCTCAAATTCCTTCAGCTTAATATATTCAATATGCCACTATTTTGGGGTAGTGTGTCCTGAATCCCATCAACACATACAATGGGAAACTATTCACCCTTAAAAAGGAATGGGATTCTGGCGCCTGCTCCAACATGGTTGAACCTTGCGGGCACGGTGCTCAGTGATACAAACCAGCCACAAATGGACAAATACTGCTTGATTCCACTTCTCTGAGGTCCCCAGAGTGATCAAACCCATAGTGATGGAAGACAAAATGGTAGGTGCTGGGGGCTGTGGGGGAATGGAAGAGGGACGGTTTCATGAGGACAGAGTCTCTGTTCTATGAGATGAAAGAGTTCTAAATGGATGGTGGTGATGGCTACGCACATTGTGAATGTTCCGTCTATTTCACTACAAAGAAGGAGGAGGAGGAGAAAGAGGAGAAGAAGAAGGAGGAGGAAGAGGGGAGGAAAAGGAGGAGGAGAAGGAGGAGGAGGAAGAGGAGAAGAAAAAGAGTGAATTACAGCCAGAGCTAGGAGACTGAGTCCGGGGTGGGGGCTGAGTGGTGACAGGAGGCAACCTACCTTGGCTGTCGGTGGTTAGGAAATGCCAAGCATGAGTACTTGCTTGAAGATCCAGGAGGGGCAGAAGGTCCAGAAGCAAGCCGGAGGCATTGAGGGGAAGACAATGAAAGGATTAGGACACTTGGGTTAGCGGAGAAGCCAAGGCCTCCCTCAGGCTAGGTCTCCAAATCTGTAACTGGGTGAAGGAGGCCAGCTTTGCAGGGAGGCGTGGAGTGGACTGAGCAAACACAGCTAGAAACGGCAACTCTGGGCTTCAGCTTCTGCAGGGGAAAGAAACTCTGGAGCCCCCGGAACGCACCTGCTCCCCTTTATGGAAGTCAGGTGACATGCAGTCTGTCCTCATTTTCACAGGGCTATATCACTGAGAATTATGCCTAGCACGCTCAACGAGTGACCTCTGGGTCATTATTCCTCCAGGAAATACAGGGTGAGGCTCCTGTGTGCCTCCCACCATAGCACTTTTGTCAACCATCAATACATAACCTTAAGTTACATGTGATTTCTGTTTAAAAACACCTTACTCAGTATATCCTGGTGACTCATCCACAATGCACTCACAGCCACCAGCTCTGTAACTTGTGCCTAGGTAATGTGTACCTAATACCAGTATTTTCTCTGTAAGGCAGGATACAGCCCTCTCGCGCTTGAGAACATGAGACAACCCTTTGGTACTACACGTGGGGCCATTTCCTTTTCTTTTTTTTTTTTTTTTGAAAGATTTTATTTATTTATTTGACAGAGAGAGAGGGAGAGGGAGAGAGAGAGAGAGAGAGAGAGAGAGAGAGAGAGAGAGCACAAGAAGGCAGAGTGGCAGGCAGAGGGAGAGGGAGAAACAGGTTCTCTGCAGAGCAAGGAGCCAGACATGGAACTCGATCCCAGGACCCTGGGATCATGACCTGGGCTGAAGGCAGATGCCTCACAGATTGAGCCCCCATGGGGGCGACTGAGAATAGCAATATCACCAACAAAGAGCACAACAATGTGAAATCAATCAGCAGACCACAAGGAGGACACTTGTTTACAGCAGGGGCGTTTTACAAGAAGTCTGGGCATCACCTTTTCTGACCTCAGCTGGATATGAGCATATTGGGCAATTCTCTGCCCCGTTCCCAGTTCCCCACCCATCCCTGTGGATACAAGCAGGAGAGACCTCAGACTTGAGCTTTGTGGGTGGGGAGGTCATGCACAGCCCCCGTGTCCAGGTGCCGCACAGGTGACATTTTGAATCCTGACTGAGACCGTTTTCCGATGCGGACCCTGAGGCACAGAAATGGGGAGGCCTGATTCCAAAGTCCACGCTCCCTGCACTCCCCGAGGCCTTTTGGGAGGGAGGAGGGAGTGGGTTTCTCTGTCCACACAATGGGAAGTAGGATGGCCCAGGAGACCCAGATTTCTGGCTGTGTAACTCTGGGTGGACACCCAACCTCCTTGCCCAGGCTGCTGTGGAAATGTTCTGTGCCGGGCACACAGGCCAAGGGGCAACTTAGGCACCTCAGTTTCCTAAGGGCATCAGCAATGATTTAAGCCCCAGCCTGCCAGACTCCCACGCCCCCTCACCCCTTAGTCCCAACTTTTACTTATAAGTGAATTTTGACATGGAAACTTCATGTCACTCTCTTTTACCGCTTGCCACAAATTGAAGCCGCCTTAGAAAAAACTGCAGGAAAATCAAGCAAAGCCATTGAATTCTATTTAGATGCTGGTGCCCACTTAAGGTTTGCTGTCCCGTATGAAAAGGGACAGGATAGTGTCCAAGGCTGTTAAGGACCCAAGTGGGCCACCTTCACTTTCTCCCTGACTCAAGGGATGAGGAGGAACCGAAAGGGAGCTGTCCATCTCCGGGACATCCATTGCCACTGGGGGACGCACAAATGCTCTCCGACCCCCATTGGTGGGCGAGGCCCTCTTCTCCCCTCCGCTCCGGCCGCAGACACCTCCCAGCACCCCCGCGGCCACTGAGGTGGGGGGAGCAGGCGCCCTGCCACTCCTCCCCGCCCCCACTGGGCGGCGGGAGGCTCGGCGGCAGGCCCGAGGGGGCGGGCCCGAGGGGGCGGGGCTGCCGGCTGACGTCACGCAGGGACTGTCTGAGCGGCGGCGCGGAGGCCCGGCGGAGAGCGCGCTCGGGCGCCGAGCGGTGCGGGCCGGTCCCCGAGCTCAGACCCGGACCCGGGACCCCCGCCGCGCCGCCGCGCCGCCGCTATGTACGACCCGGAGCGCGGGTGGAGCCTGTCCTTCTCGGGATGCGGCTTCCTGGGCTTCTACCACATCGGGGTGACCCGCTGCCTGAGCGACCACGCCCCGCACCTCGTCCGCGACGCGCGCATGCTGTTCGGCGCCTCGGCCGGGGCGCTGCACGCCGTCGCCTTGCTCTCCGGGGTCTCGCTGGGTAAGTCCGGGGCCGCCGCCGGGGCTCTGCCGGGTGGAGCGGGGATGGGACAAGGACACCGCGGGGTACGTCCGGGGCGGGGCGGCGGGGCATCCCCAGACAGACGCTACCTCCCTCCGCCGCGTCCTCTCGCCCGGCGCGGGGTGGGGTTCTTTGTCGCCAACCTGGGAGTGGGGTGCGCCTGGTCTTGGCTCTTATGGGCGTGTGAACCCTGAGCGTATCCGCACCCCAACCCCACTCTGGCGCCGCGGCTTACAGGAAGCCCCTGGCCCCGGGACTGAAAGTGAGCTCAAGCGGAGCAACTTGAGGAGGGAGGAGGGAGCAGGACCCGGGGGTGGGCACGGGGGAGCTGGTCCCTGAGGTCCCTGCCATTAGCTCGCAAGGTGCTGGACGATTTGCCCTGGGTTGGACCTGGAGGGGGGGCATTGGCCTGTGTCCCTGGGCAGGCGCCGTCTTCCCTCTGGAGACCACAGGGATTGGAGACAAGCCTGGCCCCTACCTGGGGGGGGGGGCGCTAGGGTGGGGTGGGGTGTTCCGGATAGCCTGTCAGGAGAGGGCAACTCTTCGGAGTCCTCCTCGGCAAGTTTACTGGTTTGGAGTCGAAGGGTCATGGGGAGTGTGGGGGGATGTTGTGAGGGGGGCTTGGAGCGGGTACTAGACCCTTCTGGGGCTGGGGTGGATCCCTGAACATCCCCCATACCACCCCCACCCCCACCCCACCCAGTGCCCCTGGAAATGAGGTCCTGTGCATTTGAATCTCATGCTAATTAAATATCTGTCTATGTGGGTGGCGGTGGGAGGGGAAGATGTCGGGCTTGTGCCCAGCTGGGCCAAACTTGGGTGTGGCTGGAGGTTCTGAGCCCAGGGGCAGGACCTGGGACAAGTAGCAGCTGGCGCTTTTGGCACCCAGAGACCCCCAGACAGGAAGAGAGTGCCCCTCCTCCATCCCCATTCAGCTTCCTTAGCGATCTACTCTTTGCTCTTCCCTGGGAGCAGCTGTGTTGGACTCCGCCAACAGGGAGTGACTTTGTTCCTGTGTGGCCAGGAGTCCCCTGCCAGTAGGTGCAGCCTTGCCATTGGATAGGCTCAGTGAGCAGACCCTGGGCTGACCGGGAGGTGGGGATTAGGAGAGAGGCCCTGGCTGGCTTTTCCATTGACAGGAGGGGAGCAAAGGGCAGGGGATGTGGCCTTTGGGAGGGTTAGACTGGCCATGTGGCCAGTCTGCACACTCTGGGCTTTGGCAGTGATAAAAGACAGCCCTTGTATGTCAAGGTAATCGGCACCGACTTCAGGACAGAGGGGGTTCCTCACTGGCAGAGGACAGGTGCTGCTTGGATCTGGACCCTGAAGGACAGGGGAAGGCTTGGGGACCAGCAGGTCCTCGGAAAGTGGGGTCTGGAGGTTTTGGCAAGAGCCGCTCCCCAAATTCCAGGAGCCCTGCTTTAAACTGCTGTCTCATTTGGGGACCCCTGAGGAGCATTTCCTAGGGCCACAACTCGGAAAGAATTCCTGCTTCCAAGGGAGAGCCTGGCAGAACGTGTCACCTGTGTGCAACTTTGCCCCTTCTGCCTGGGTTCACTGGGGCCACCTGTGTAGGCAGAGGTGAGCTGAGGTCAGAGGTCTTCCAGGACAGGCTGGCTTATGTCTGTCCTGCTGCATCTCAGGATCTGTAACGGGCTCGGTCTTGGGGCAGGACCGGTGGTCTTGCGTGTCGGGGCAGTGCAGGTGAGCCGGAGGGGGTCCAGGCCTGGGGCTGAGGCTTGCTGGGGCATGAATGTGGCCCATGCCCGTGAGACAGTGGTGATTCTGGTGTCAGAGGCTTAAGGGTAAGCCTAGTTCTCGATGAGGAGCCTTCTCTGGGTTGAGGACCTTACAGATGGTGGCGTAGCTAATCCCTTCTGTCCCCAAAATTAAAAATGCAAAGTCCGAGATGGTAAGGGTCAGTGAAGTGACTTTCTGAGGTCACATGGCTAGTAGGAGGTGGACTTGCCCTTGGGCCCCAGCCTGCACAGAGTCTCTGCTTCCTGCAGAGTTAGGTCCTTTGTGCTAAAGCTCTGATGCTGGGGTGTTTCCTCTTCTGGCTTTGGGGGATGGAGTGGGGGAAAGGGCACCCCTGGGCCTCGGGAGGCTCATTCCTGTGGCGGGACCTAGGGCAGCGCTGTCCAGGAGAAATACAGGGTAGCCGTGTGTGTCATTTCATATTTCCCAGCAGCCACAGTGAAAAAAAGTGAAAGACAGACCACTGGGGTCTGGTCTTGCCACAAAGCAGTGCCATCGCCACGGTGGCACAGTCCTTTGTGTGTTTGTTTCCTGCCCCCCAGACATCATCTTGGGGTTACTCATGGCCATCGCCCAGAGTGCCAGGAGCCGGAACATGGGCATCCTCCACCCCGCCTTCCACTTGGGCAGGCGCCTCCGAAACGATCTTCAGAGACACCTCCCAGATGACATCCACAGGCTCATCTCTGGCAAAATGTACATCTCACTCACCAGGGTGTCCGATGGGGAAAACGTGCTGGTGTCTGAGTTTCAGTCCAAAGACGAAGTTGTGGACGTAAGCAGTTTGTCAAATAAGAAAAGCTCTTTCCTTTTGGAAGCAACACAGAGAGGGCTGCCCTAGGCCACCTGCCCCGTTTCTTAAGATGCAAAAGGCCCTGGCTGCCCAGGATGCTGGTTGGTTTCCTGCACCCCTCCGCGTGCGTCGGGCTCGGCGGTCTCTAGCGTGCATACAGCCCGGAAGGCTCCCAGTTGGTTTCAGTTTCAAAAACTATCCCCTACCTCGCCCCCGTCCCTCAAGACTTGGCTCGAGATCCCCTCTGTCCAGAGACCCTGTCCCACAGGTGTCCCTCTTCCCACGATGTATATTCCTGGCACATGTAATATCCGGAGCATCTCAGCAGCCGTGGTCAACCTCTAGTTAACCTTGTTTCCAAAACCGTTTTCTAGAAGCCAGCACCGGCCCATTCCCACAGGAGCAGGTTTTTCCGCAGTGGGCCGGTCTTGCTGTCTTGCTTCTGTGCCCCCCACCCCTTGGCCCCCTCGCTGGGACCCGCAGCATTAGCAATATCTGGAAGCTATGAGGCTCATGGGGGCCCCCAGGGGATCAGAAAGCAGGCTCTTCCGGCCTGGGGTTTCACTTCTTTTTGTCTTCGCAGGCCTTGCTCTGTTCCACCTTCATCCCTCTCTTCTGTGGCATAATCCCTCCTTCCTTCAGAGGCGTGGTGAGTCTGCTTTAAAATTGTCTGCCCAGCTCCTGCCTACAGGGCCGCAGCCCCAGGCGCCCTGGGGCCCATCCCCAAATGCAGAGCCTTTTGCCTCTTGGCCTTTCAGACCCAGGTCCCCCAGCTAGCCCCCTTCTAGGCTGTCTGGGCAGCACATCCACTTTCAGGTGGAATTAATTATCTCCCTATCTGGAAAGTAAGCCGATGCACTTAATCTTCACCTGAGCACCCCAGATAGGTCCCCGCTGGCCTGGTTAAACTCCAAGGTGCTTACGCGTCTGTTCCTTGCTTAGGGGAGAGCTTTATTCTTAGCTCTTAGTTTTGCAGCTCACTCTGGGTCTGCCTTTGCCCTCTCCGGGCAAAGGGCTTTGGGCAGAAGCTGCTGACAGGGCTTTGATTTGGTTCCATCCCACAAATATGTGTTGTGACCGATTGCTGAGGCCTGGCAGGGATGGAGAGACCCAGGGTGTGCTGTGTGTTCCAAAGGCTCTGGATGCTGGGCCACTGGCAGCCTCCTCCTAGGGCCCTGGTGATCACCCCCAGGGGATTCCGCCCCCTTCCCCCCACCGAGCCGACCCCGGGACAACGTTGGGAGACAGTCTGGGTTGCCACAAGTGGGGGAGTGCTCGAGGCCCAGGGTGCGGCTGACATCCCACACCCCAAAGAATGATCTGTTCCTAAACATCCGTGGTGCCAAGCTAAGGCATCCTGTCCTGAGAGAGGACATGACGTCTCGATGTCCTGGGGTGGTGGCGTCCTCACGCCGGAGAGCAAAGGCGGAGGCTCGTGCAGGGGTCCGTCCGCATGCCCGTGGCCTCCAGCTGACAGGCAGACCCGGACCGAATCCTCCCTCCGGCGCACGTTCGCTGGACCGCTTGGGACACGTTTCTTAACCTTTCTGAGATGAGTTTGCGAAAACCAGGGTTCATCATAGTGCAGCGTGGTAGAGACACCGTGAGGCTCGCGCAAGCCAGGGCCCCGAGCTGCTGGCATGGGGAAGCCTGCAGCAATTGGGGGCTCTTTCCCCCCCCCCCCCCCGCGGAGATGCTCCGCCTGCCCGCCTGGCCCAGGCTGCCTCAGTCCCCCTGGAGCGGGGCGTGGGCGGTCACCATACAGTACCTTCCAGTGAAACCTGCAGAGAATCAGAACAGCTCCTTTTTGTGATTCCACTGAGCTAACTCAGAGTGTTACAAAGGAACATCTGGAATGGAAAGGAAAAGTCTATGTGACAAGGCGCATCAGACTTGAGACTATGCTTTGCGTGAGAAACAGTCAGCCTGCTTCCTCCCTTAGTGTTCCCTAAGGTTCCGGACGTTCCGGTCTATGTCCCCTTCTGCCAGTGAGGTTTCCGAGGCTCCCCTACATCTTCCGTGGAAATTGTGTGGCTATGATTTCTAAAATACCGCATGTACATGTATGATCATCTTTTGGACTCAAGGCAAGACTCTCTGGATGGCTGAGGCGTGGCTGAGCACGGGTAGTTCTTCTCTGGACTTGTTTTAGGTCTCGGGGAGGACAGGCTGTAATATTTGAAGGCCTTTCTCTGGGGGCACCGACAGCTGGGCTGGGATGGCCTTGGATTTGGGAATCATTCCACACACTTCTTTGAGGGGTGCAGACTTTGTCCATATTGTACCCAAACCTGCCTGTGCCAGCCTAAGGTTGTCGAAGGGTATGGATGCAGGAAAGCTCTTGCTCATGGTGGCTGATCCTAAGTGCCACTAGATTGTGGGTTCAGAGGAGGTTTTCCAGAGGCTGTCCCGGTCCCAGGTTCATTGCCATTTAAGTCTCCAAAGCTCTTCAAGGCGCTGGTTCTGATTTTCTAAGCAGCAAGGGAGGGGGGCTAGAATTGGACACATGACCTTCTGTCTCTTGGAGGGCAGGGTCTCTATCACACCCTGACCCCGGGGGACACAGAGCCCCTTTTGTGCAGATTACACAGGCACACCTTTAGGTACCTGCCTGGGCTTTACACTTGGCCAGCGCAATATGGGCTGGACTCCAGCCTCTGTCTGCCTTTTTGCCCGGTACTTTTTGTGCAGTGCACAAACTACACAACAGCATATAGCACCCTTGAGTGCCAGCCCAGAGCCTGGCTGAGCACAGAAATGCTCAGTAAGGTTTTGTTGAAAGAGTACTTCCGGAACCTTGTCTTCCCACAATAACAGCCTGTGGCTCTGAGAAGCCTCTACCCATAATCTGAAAAAAACCCAGAAGACACCAGCCCAGAGCTTCTGACAGCGTGTCCTTTTTCCCTCCCTGTGAAAGCGATATATAGATGGAGGAGCTAGCGACAATGTCCCCTTCTTTGATGCCAAAACGACCATCACCGTGTCCCCCTTCTATGGGGAGTATGACATCTGTCCTAAAGTCAAATCGACAAACTTTCTTCACGTGGACTTGATGACCAAACTCAGTCTGCGCCTCTGCTCTGAGAATGTGTACCTCCTGATGCGAGCGCTGTTCCCTCCGGACCTCAAGGTGAGTTGGGGGCTGTGAGTTCGGGGGGTGCAGCTCCTCTTTGCCTCCTTGCTTGCCAGGATGCCTCCCTGTTGTTCTTTCCACAAACAGAAACAGAACTCCCTCATCCAGGAGGCACTCAGAGAAAGGTTTCTGGTCCCAGCAGCTCTGGGTGCCCCACTCTGCCCACTGGAATCTCCTGGGAAGACTTAGACAGCCTGCAGCATAGATCCTGCATCCAGGGGCTTTGATTTAGGTAGTTGGGTCCACCCCACCCCCGGGGGGTAGTGGGATTTTTTTTTTTTTTAAAGATTTTACTTATTTATTTGACAGAGAGATCACAAGTTGGCAGAGAGGCAGGCAGAGAGAGAGGGGGAAGCAGGCTCCCTGCTGAGCAGAGAGCCCGATGCGGGGCTCGATCCCAGGACCCTGAGATCGTGACCTGGGCCGAAGGCAGAGGTTTTAACTCACTGAGCCACCCAGGCGCCCCTGTCCTGATGATTTGTATTGGCAAGCATGGTCGAGAACCACACTGCATTTGGTGGCTTAATCTCTCTTGCTTGTTGTTGTCGGAGGTCTTACCTCCCTAACATAAAGAAAATGTGTGGGGGCGCCTGGGTGGCTCAGTGGGTTAAAGCCTCTGCCTTCGGCTCAGGTCACGATCTCAGGGTCCTGGGATCGAGCCCCGTATCGGGCTCTCTGCTCATCAGGGAGTCTGCTTCCCCCCCCTCTCTCTGCCTGCCTCTCTGCCTACTTGTGATCTCTCTCTGTCAAATAAATAAATAAAATCTTAAAAAAAAAAAATGTGTGAACCGTGCACCCTGATGGTTCTCGGGGGAGAAAGAAGCAGCGTGTGCTCCAGGAGAGAGGGGAGGCTGTGCATTCCTTTGCACGTGTGGTGTTTGTATCCAGAGGACAAAGGAGGCTGCGGTTAATTGTCCCGTGACAACTCGAACAGGAGCCCTCATATTTGGGAGGGTGGAGACTTGTCCTCGGACCAAGGGAGCCCAGAGAAACCCCTGCCTGTAGCGCTGGGCTGCCGGCAAAGGCTGCGCCGATGGGATGTTATTGGAGCCTGGTCCCCAGCGGAAGTGAACTTCTGTCTCCTAGGAGCATGGAGCCGTGTGCCCAGCCTTGCTGGCCGCGCTGACCCAGGGGAGCAGCTCCAGGTGGGAAGGGCTCTGCCCTTGGTCTCTGCACTGTATTTACCTTACTTGATTTGTTGACAGGTGCTTGGGGAGATATGCCTTCGGGGCTACTTAGACGCCTTCAGGTTCTTGGAGGAGAACGGTATGTACACTGCACGCAAGGTGAGGGCGGCCACCGGAGGCTAGGGTGCCGTAGAAACCCAGCGCTCGGCGTCCTCGCTTGGCACCTCGCTCAGGCCCCTCATTCGCCCCGGGAGATAGGAAATCTTGGCCCCGTTTGACAAATGGGGAGGCGGAGGTGAGCCGGGGACCCCACCCCTGTGTCCCCGCCCTCTCCTCCCACGGTAACTATAGATAAACAAGGGAGGGAGTTAAGCTGGGTTTCTGGCCCTGAGCCCTGAATCCATGTCTCCCTCCAGGTGTGGGTCACGTGGGTCTCCAGCCACGCCCCCTGAGCCCCACTGCCCTTTCTGGGGCAGGTCTGGGCCGTGGGAGTTGGGCTCTCACCAATATTAGATACACTGGGGGCCGTTTGTCTTCAAGGCTAAGAGTTGGTTTCCCTGTCGCTTCTCTGAACTACTTTGGCCATGACCAAGGAGTGGTGGTTAAAAGAACATACGTGTATTTCTCGACACGGAAACTGTGGATCGGGCCATCTTCAACTGGCCGAGCCGTTGGCTGTGTGCTAGGGGTACTGCAGGGAAGGGGCTGGTGTGGCCTCTGACCCTCCTGGAGCTTAGCCTGTGGGCCAGGTGGGCAGAGAAGTGAGTGGAGGGACGGCGTGTGCCAAGTGCCCCGACAGGAAGCTAAAGCTACTGGGGGGGGTGGAGGGGGTTCAGGAGGGTGTGAACCCATGTTGCAACTTTGGGATGAATGGGAGCGCTCTGGGTGTGGGGGACGTGAGTGAGGGGCTCGCAAGCCACAGAGCACGTAGCAAGGTTGGGGAGGGAAAGCGGGCGCAGGTAGCTGGAGCGGCCGGGGTACGGGACACGGAGAGATGGGTGGTGGTGGGGGGTGGGGGCCAGGGCTGGACCTGGTGGACACCACAGGGGTTCGCATCCCGCAGCAGTAGGGAGCCACGGAGGGCCGCTGAAGCCGGAGTGAGGGAGGTCAGGAGAGGTCTTGGGCTGCAGGTGGAGAGGGTGAGATGTTGGTCTCCTGGGGACCCTTGAGGCGGCTGGAGGGTCAACGAGGGCCAGGGCAGGGAGGGCGGTGCAAGGGGCCTGAGGGAACAGGCCTCGCAGATGACCAACCAGAGATTCTGGAAGGATTAGACTCAGGAATGAGGTCCTGGCTTCTGGCTCCCGCGGCTGGGGCAGGGGTACCCTGCTCCCTGGCTCAGGGCTCTCGGGAAGGAGAGGGAGCATTCTTGGGGAAGGCTGGTGTGCGGCGTGTGGGCCGGGGGTGGGGGGGTGCAGTGCCCCAGGGCCGTGTGGGGGCAGCTGTGCAGGAGGAAGCTAATGGCAGGGCCTGAAGTTCCGGAGAGCAGTCTGGGCTGGGAATGCAATGGAATCTGGAAGGAATCTGGGAACCTGGTGACCTCCGCAGAGCCCGTGGGGCTGTGCTCAGGTGACGTGGTCACTTTCCTCACTGGATGCCTTTGGGCAAACCCCCTCCCTCCCTGGGCCTCTAATGTCCGCCCTGTAGCAAGGGGAGCATGGACTAAATGGTGCCCGGGGGATTCTTGGTAACTCTAAAGACTGGCACTGGCGGCCTCTGGGTTGGGCTGGAGTCTAAAGATATAGGTGAGTGGATCCTGGGAACAGATTCTTTGAAACGTTCCTAAGGGAGGGTGCAATCCTGGCAGATGAGGAGGGCGCCTGATGGGGGCGGGAAAGATCTACAGGAGCAGAGGCTTTGAAGGCCCCTGGCACGGTGTGAATGCTGGTCTCTCCAGGGGCCCAGGGGGGCAGCTGGAGGCTTGGCCTGGGTCCCCGGCGCGAGGGTGGCGTGAAGATTAACCCGAGGAACAAGGCACAGGCATCCAGGAACAGCCCCTGGTCTTTCTAACCAGAGGTTGGGGGCAGGAGGGGATCCAGGGGCAGCGTGGCCGCCTGAGAGAGCCTGTTCGCCTGCTCAGCCCAGTGGGCCAACTCTGAGAGCGGGAACCACTCACCTGTATCAGCCGGGGGGGCCCTGTGCCGAGGGCAGGGCCTGCCGAAACTCCCTTACCCAGGGCCGCTTTCAAAGCCACACGGTGGCAGAGCAGCATCTTTAATGTCAGACCTGGGTTTGAATCACGCTCTTCCACGCACAGGCTGTGTGGCTTTGGGTGAGTCTCTTGACCTCTCTGTGCTTCTGATTTCTCCGCTGAAGTGGAGAAGCAGAGACCAGGGGTAATGGTTGTAATTGTTACGAAGTTCCTAACTTGGGGTCTGGAACACAGGCCTTACCGGTGGTTCGCTGATGATAAATTAGTTATAATTCTTATCTTTCACCTTCATAAATCCACCTGTGGCTGTGGAGCCCGCACAGCTGGTGAGGGATCGAGCCACAGCCAAACTCTCATCTCTCTGGCTTCAAAGCCCCGCGCTTGCTCCTCTCTGTTAGAAAAGCCTGAAAGCCTGCCCTCATTGCTCCCCATGTCCGGCCTGTGGCTCCCCTGGTGGTTGCCTGCGTTCCTTTTGCGGGACGGCAGGGGGTGTGGGGGCGTGAGCAGGGACCCCTGCTGCCCGTGTTCACCTGGTGGTTGGCTTCCCGTGTCCCTGGTAGGCATCTGCAACAGGCCCCATCCCTGCCTGAATTTACCCTTGGAGGAGTCGAAGACCCTGACATTCCCCTGGGGACACGGGAGCCTAGAATCTCCCCCAACGGTGTCTGCGAGGGAGACAGAGCCCGAGGGAGACGAGCTGCTGGACCACCTGCGTCTCAGCATCCTGCCCTGGGACAAGAGCATCCTGGACATCCTATCGCCCGACCTCACTGCAGGTGCCGACTCCGCGGGGGAGGGGAGGGCGGGCTGAGGATCCTGTGACACAGAGACTGAAGGGGCTTTCTTTGTTTTTGTTTCCCCTGGGTGTTGTGGAAGAAGGTAATCCTGCATGTGGGAGGTGAGGCAGAGTGAGAGGGCAGGCCTTTTGGGGCCCCCACCCCGCACGGGCCTGTGTTCAGTCTCCCTTCCCACGGGGCAGTGACCAGAGGAGAACAGACTTCCACAGAGCCTGTTTTGAGTGAACCGGGCACCCCAGATGGCGGGGACGGTGGGTGCGGGGCACAGGGGTGGGGCGGTTCTTCCAGAACCCCTCTCTTCCTGTTTACCCATCGCAAAGCCTTCTTTCTCGAAGAGCTCCCTTTCCCTGATTTCTCCCTGCCTCCAGACCTGCAAGTTTGAGTCCCCATTGAGTGGCGATATACTTTATTGTGCGATCGACTGTTAGGCGGGCAGGCGTGCACACACTGGCTTCCAATCGGGCACCTGGAGAAATTCAGAGACGCGGGGGACCTCATCCCTTGCCCTAGGACACTAGCAGCTGTGTCGTGCTGATTGCACTAGCCAGCACTTGGCAGAGGGTTCTGGGCAGAAGGAGACACAGTCCAGGGGAAGGTTCAGGGGAAAAGCTCAAAAGTCAATGGAGTATTCGAGAAGTTTGTGTAGCCCTCCCCCAAACAGTTGTTATTTAAAAGAGGGTGGTTCCCTGAGAACCCCATGTGCTGTGGGCTAGCCGAGGGCTCTTCTGGGCACACTCCTCATTTGATCTCATTTGTAAGTGCTTCTGACTCTTTGGATGCTGGGATTTGTGTATTTCATAGAAACTCCAAGCGGCCCTGGGGAAGGTGATCTGGTTTTTACTCTGGTGGGAGATATACCTCCACGTTGTATTTTTCAGCACTGAGAAACAGCATTAAAAACCAACGTAGATACACGAGCAAGATTTACAATTTCTTACCAATTAAGGTAATGTCATATGTGATGCTGCCTTGTACGCTGCCCGTGGAGTCCGCCATCGCCGTGGTCCAGAGGTGAGTCTTTTATGTGGCTTTGTGCTTTCCTCCTGGGGTTGGGCGGAGATGGAGAGAATCCATGGAAGGGCCTTGACCGGTGACCTGGCTCCCTGTGGAGCACCCCGGAGCCCACAGTCCATAAGGAGCACCCTGAACGGTGTCCCACGTGACCCCTCTCCACCCGCCTCTTTTCTCTGGGCTGTTCTTGTCTGCTGCTTGTTAGTGGGTGTATACTTTCATTTGGGGATTTTATTCACGGGGTGTTGGGAAGACAGAAGGCACACACTGGAATCCCGGGTATTTGCTTAACCTCTGCCTCCTTTAGATTTATGTTGGTATTTACGATCTTTTTGGTGAGTTAGTCAGCATGGCCTTTGGTTCATTTTTTAGATTTTATTTTATTTTTTTTTGACAGAGAGAAACACAGAGAGGGAACACAAGCAGAGGGAATGGTAGCGGGAGAAGCAGGCTTCCCGCAAAGCAGGGAGCCCGATGTGGGGCTCGATCCCAGGACCCTGGGATCATGACCTGAGCCGAAGGCAGACGCCTAATGACTGAGCCACCCAGGTGCCCCTGGTTCATTTTTTAGAGGCCAGATCATCCTTCAGCATCCAGCTTGGCTCTCCTGTCCAGAGCCCCTCCCCCCTCTACTGAATTAGCCATCTGTTCCCCGACACCCAAGCTCTGGGGTGAGGCCTGGTCGGGCACTTACAGAGCTTGCCACGTGGGTCCTTTTGTGCAAGGGTGGGGGCCAGGGGGTGGGGAGTCTGTGGGCTGGTGCACGGCCAAGGGCCGCAGGGCCATGGGGGTAGGGGAAGGTGCTACCTTGACTATGAGATTCTCTGCATCAGCTTCGGCGGGTATCTTGCCACAGAGGAGAACCCTTAAAGCCTATACCTTTTATCTCCACGCATATCTCTTGAGCTTTCCGGAGCCCCACTAACTTCGCTTTAGGGCTCTTGGGGAGGTTTGTCTTTGGTGTCCTGTCCCTAATGGGCTTTCTGGGACTGATCAGACTGGGATTAGATGTGAGTCTAAGACAAAAGGCATTGTTCTAGGATAGCTGCTTTTGGTTTTTGGTTGTATGTGTGTGTTTTGGCTTGTTTTCATGTGCATAAGTGTGTGTTTGAAAGTGTCTCCCGGTTTTCTTCCTGCAGACTGGTGATGTGGGTTCCGGATATGCCTGAGGACATCCGGTGGCTGCAGTGGCTCACCTCGAGTGTGTGTTCCCGAGTGATGACACAGCTTTTCCCCTGCTGCAAGTCAGTGATTTGGCTGCGCGTGCGGGTGCGGCAGGGACCCTTCATCCGCGGCTTGGGGGGGTTGCCTATTTATACATGTTCTTGTATGTCCTCGGCTGGCTGAATCACAGCCTTGGGGGGGCCTCTGGGGGTGGAACCCAGCTTCGTTGCTAACATGCCCCTGGGATGCCGCTGCTTCTGAATTCGGAAAACTGATTCAGAGCAAGAAGGGCCTTGTTGCAGTTACAGGGGTTGTTGGGTCTAATCCTGAAAATCGTGGGCCTGTTCTATGCAGGTGATCTTCATGTCCTCCCTGGGCTTCTGTGAGGCTTTTGGGAGCCCCTGGCACGGTACTGACCATGTGTTGGGCACTCAGGAGATGGGGTCTCAGTGCTATTCGCAGACACGGAAGGGTATGAAGTGGGGCCGTGGAGGGGTCTGGTCTGTGGCTGTGGGGAGGAGCCCTCATCGATGGGCCCTCTGGCGGCAGGTTCACCAGCAAGAGGGCCGCTGCGCTGGCTCAGGCAAGGCTGGGGAGGGTCTGGTGACACGGGGGGGACAGAGGCGTTTGTAGGCTCTAGGGCCAGAAGGAGGTGCCAGCCGCAAGCACTGGGGTCGGCCTGCGTTCTAAGGGAGTGGGGCAGCTGGTCAGAAGGAGGCGACCTGGGGATGGCGGTGCAGGCTGGTGGGCGAGCTGGTCTCCGTTGTGCCTGTGGATGTCCAGTGGGAGCGGTCCAGGTGGCTGGAGGGCCGCCAGCCTAGAATCCCAGGATGGTGACGTCAGCCCAGCACGGAAGGGTGGATGGCATTGCGGTTTTGGACCCCAAGCCCTGCAGTGCCCCGGGCGTGCACGGAGGGGCCCGCGGCGTGGGCAGGTGGTGGCCATCCATCCTTGCTGTGCCTGAAGACCCAGCCGCAGGAGAGTGGCTGAGTTCGTATCCTTCTCTCGTTTCAGATCACGGACACCAGCAAGCAGCCAGCAGCCTTCCCTGAGGGACGTGAAGGCGCTGCTCCTCTCCCTGCTGTCCAGCAGGGGCCGGAGCTGAGGCTGTTCAGCCAACCCGTCCTCCAGTCTGGCCTGGGTTTTGGGGGGCTGGAGCCGGGACAGACTCCTCCTTTCCCACTCCCCTCACGCAGGCGCGTTCCTGAGTCATTTGAGGAGACAAGTCTAGGACATTCTTTCTTGGGTGTTTCTCGAACTTTCTGCAGCTACGTCTGCACTGGCATTTGATGCGCTGAGGTCTGAGACACATGGGGTCCTGCCTCAGTGCTGAATTTATAGTTTATTGAAACCAAAGGCAATCTACTGTTTTTAGGAAAAGTTAGGAAGCTACTTTTTGGTGTACGTGGTGGTGGTCTAGAGCTTAAAGAAGCCTGATACTGAAGCATCGGGTCTGTTAGCTTGGTTGGCTGGGAAATGACACCAGGGAGCTCAGGGCGGAGTGGACACTGCCAACCGTCTTGCAGCCTTCCCGGTATGACATTCCTAGAACGGTCTGTGTTGTGATGGGTTGGGGATGTGTGGGGGCGGAGGTCCGGGGTGGGGGGTTTATGGCTGGGGGTTGGGCTGCCTTTTGTGCAGTCTCAGGGTTTGGAAGGAAGAGTAACGTGATCCCATTTTCCCAGACAGGAAGCAGTCGCTGTGGCAGGAGGGGGAGGCAGCCTTCCCCGAGGAGGGCACAGATGGTCGTGGGCCATGAAAAGATGCTCACTTGTGTACAGTTTGTAACACTTTTTTGACCTAGCTTAAATATTTGATAAGAGTTTTGTATAAGCTATAAAGGAGTCTTTTCATCTGTTGCCTTGTATGTTACGTGAATCAGGGAGGTGTTAATAGACCTTACGGGAAAAAATGCAGGACAGACAGGCATCCCGGGCCTCCAGGCAGTTGCCCAGCACAAGAGAAGGGCTTGTGGCCTGTGCCCCTTTGTTTCTGAACACCCACTGCCCACTTCTGTACTCCCAGAGCCTTAATGGAGACAGGCAGGGGACGGGGACCTGCCTTTTCCCCAGGTGTGATCTGTTGGCAAGCACAGAGTGATGTCATTACGGGTGAAACGTGCTGCTTTTCTGATTTACGCATTTGGGTGTGACCGAAAGGCAACAGTGATAAGCTTGAAACCCTCAACACTGGCACAACAGGCTACGTGTCTCACCTGTGCCAAGTCAGCACGCGGGGAGTCAAAGAACCAGAAGGTTCCGACACAGCACTTTCTTACAAACACAAGCCCTTGAAAAGAGAAATGTGGTTCTAGGGGCAGCCTCTACTCAGCCCGTTCCCTCGAGCCGCCACGAGATCGGGGACACCTAGAGGCGGGCTCCTTGTGGGCACACGAGGCCACTGCCCAGCGCACAGAATCCTCTTCCCCTGCCCTTTGTGTGGCTCCTTGCTGGGTCCTCGTGTCTCGGGGACATGGGTGCGGAGGCTCCCGTTCTGATGGCACTCGCCTCCTAGGGGAGGCAAGAGCTGGCGAGAGGCAGGCTTTCCCAGCAGGGCACTGGCCCTTGCTGAACTGGCCTAGGGGTGGGGGAGGCCAGGCCTGGCACCCACCCAGGCCCCTTGGAGCACTCTGTCCCACCTTCCCCTGAGCCCCTGGTTCTCAAAGTCCCCGACGAGGGCTCCTCCCGCGGCAGACAGGAGCACCCTGCAGCCGTGTTTTCAATAACCGCCGCATTTCCGCATAGACCAAACACCTGCTAGCTCCTCTGATGCTCAGAAGGAAAGAGTTACGTTAACAGCTGACAGAATTATAGGCGGCTGCTTTTCTTGCTGCGTTTTGAACTGGTTCCACCTTCTCACAATGAGCATGCGTTTTGTAATTTTTTTTAAAAATGTGTGCTAAGACAAAGGGGGCTTCTACTCCCTGCCTGTGCCTTAAGGCCGCCCCAGCCCCACACCTGTCCGGCTCGGCTGAGGCTTCTGATCAGCACGGAAGAACATTCTTTGCGTTGCTACCACCTTATCAAACAAAACTCCTCCTCCTTTGTATGGCACACTCACGCTCTGGAACCCAGTCCACAGCCAGGGTCAGGGACAGCGACGTTCGGTCCAGCGAATGCCAGGGAGCGACGGTCTTTATTTGGTGACAGAACTTGGTGCAGAGAGTGAGCCTCGTCTTGTTTAAAAAAAAAACCCAAAAACAACCCCGAATCGTGGGTGTGTATGTGTGTAGAGAGGAAAGGCGGAGAACATACTCACCTCAGGACTGACAGTGGTTGTCATCACGCCATTATCCGTAATTATAGCCCATTCGTTGTGCTTGTGCGTGGTTTTCAAATTTCTGTGGTAAATGTTTCTTTTATCGGAAAATAACTCACAATAAACTGACTTTGGAAACGTTTGCCATGTCTCTCCATCCGCTCAGGGGCCCCGCTTTGGTTTTCCTTCCCCCATAGACAAGTTCCTTCAAGTGCCGCCCTCCTCCCCCCACGTTAGGGCCCCAGCAGCCAAGTGGGCTCCCCGACATGCTCTGTCCTGGATGCTGGACCAGGAGCCCCCTCCCCCTAGAGTCCCTCTCCTTCCTCTGGGACCCTGGACTGTCCTGAGTGCTGGGCTCGGCCCCCAGGCTCAGCCTTTTCTCCTGTACTCAGAGTTCACAGCCGCTCTGGGGGGCTCATTCTGGAGGGGGGCTCACTCTGAGGACTTCCTTCACCTTGGCATAACCCGCACGACAGAACCCTTCCTGTGCCCAACTGCCCTGTATCTGTCAACTTCCAAGTCGCCTGAGCCAGGACCCAGGGACTCACTGAGCCCCTTCTCCCCCCTGACCCTGCCCCCTCCAGCTGGACCCCATCCTGCTGTGTCCACCTCCACTTAAGGCCTTTGGAATCTAGCCTCTTGTCCCCCAGCCTATTTCCTGGAGCCCATGCCACACGGTGTCCCAAACTAAAAAGTGAGTGACCTCTATGGGCATCTGTGGGAAGACCCAGTGTCCCTTCCGTATGACCTCTGAGCCTGAGGTCTCATGTTATTAAGGGAACCAGTGTGGTCACTGAACTGCATTTCTACTACTCATGGGGCCAGATCAACCCCATGAGTTTACAAAAACTTGTAAGTCAAGTTTTTTCATCCTTGCAATTCTCACTAGGTGATTTGATCAGTTAGGATAGGCTGGGTTATGCTGCATTTAACAAAGACTCCCCCAGAAGATTTCTTTCTCATGCTATTTGCCCATCAGACTTGGCTGGCCCAGCCTGAAACTGTCCTCCCATCTGGAGGGTCACTGATCAAAGCAATGGGGAGAAAGGAATATGGTGCTCTAAGGTTGTCATCCACACATACCTATCTCTTCTACCTACAACCTGCTGACCAAAGCAAGTCACAGGGATGAGGGCAGGGAAATACAACCCCCACCTTTTGCCCAAAAGAGGAACAGGAGAATTACTGAGGAACACCACTGAGGGTCAAAGAGCCTCAAAAACCAAAACCCAGAGTCTCTCATGACCCAATCAATTTAGGAAATACTGGGTTCAAGAAAGTGAAACAGATAGAGGTGCTGCAGGACTTCTCAGAGCCTTTAATATGTTAATATGTATTTTGACTGTCAGAGATGGTGTTTGAGAATGAAGTTGTGACTGTTTCCGATGTGCCTTCTGTCACCTTGTCACCAGTGCCTTGTACCCAACAGACTCTCAAACATTTGGCCCAGGGCCCTTGTTACAACCTGCAGATCAACCTCATGGCTTACCTTTTTTTTTTATAAAGATTTTATTTACTTATTTGACAGAGAGAGAGATCACAAGTAGGCAGAGAGGCAGGCAGAGAGAGAGGGGGAAGCAGGATCCCTGCTGAGCAGAGAGCCCGATGCGGGGCTCGATCCCAGGACCCCGAGATCACGACCCGAGCCAAAGGCAGAGGCTTTAACCCACTGAGCCACCCAGGTGCCCCTCATGGCTTATCTTTGAGAATAGGCTTACTCAAGAGAATAATGAAGGAGAAAATAAGGAAGATCTAGTTTATTCAATATTTACAGTGAGCCAGGCACCATGCTCTATCTCCTCGAATCCTCAGTTTACCATCATGCCTTAGCAACTGCTATCATCCCCATTTTACACACAAGGGAACGGGAAGTGGCAGAATGAATTCTGAGTTAAGTGTCCAGTTTGTGTGACTTGTACTTAAAATTTGCTGCTAAATTATCTTTGAAAATTTCTGCCAAAGTTTTCACACCTAAGGTAGCCTTTTGAGGCTGAGCTGGGGGGTCCTGAGACACCAAGACTCACTTTGGTGGTCAGGGGAAGGTTTCCTGAACCCCCAGGAGCTGGCGAGGTCAACCTGCAAGGGGGGAAGCGAGGGAAGGACAGGGCCCTGGAAGGCGCTGGTGGACCCCGGGGACGCGGGAGGCTTGGGTGTTACTTAAATGGAAAAGGGTGTCAGGAACTCTGGGAGAGGGCTGAGGGGTGGGTAAGAAAAGGAGGTGAAATGATGCTCTGTTATCAGGAGGGAGTGGACACAAACGGCTGACAGTCCCTCTCATTTTATCCCTTAGCTGTTTTCTCACTGCATTTGTCACAACGTCTGAAGACTATTTACAACCTTGGTTCTTTTTGGGGGAGGGGGGGCTGTCTTCACCACCAAAATGAAGCCCCGTGGCCGTCTTGTTCTCCGCCCCCAGCCCATCCCTGAGACGACCCTCGCTAGGACTTACTGGTTGAAGCTCAGTGGACGATGGCCACTGATTTACCCATCGCTCACCGAGGGCCCTGCGATGTGCCCCGGCTGTCACACTCCCTCTTATTCCAATCTCGTGACGCAGTATGACCCTCGCCTTCCCGTTACCAACGAGGGGACAACCCTCAGGCCCTTCCGCGACTGTTAAGACCGGGCGGCCAGCAGGAGGGTAGCAGGTGCTGCCCCTGAGGCTGGGGGAGGCGAGCCCAGGCGCTTCGCGGGGGCATGGGGCCCGCACAGCACCCGCCGGGCCGGGGCGCCAGGAGTGCTAAGGGAGGGCCCAGGGTGAAGCGCTGGCGAAGCCACCAACCTTCCGCTCTCTCCCGGGGGCGACACCGGACGCGGGCTCCCAGCCAATCTCCACACTGACTCTCGCCCGCCGCGCCAGCAGGTGCGCGGGTGCCACTGGACGCTCTGCGCTTGCGCGGCCTCCAGGCCGCGGGGCTTCCCGGCGTCCGTGTGAACATCCGGGGCACGGGCTCCTGAGGACCAATGAGAGGAAGCACCGTGAGCTAAGGGGCGGGGCATCATGGCTGCCCCCAGTGCGCCGCGTCCGAGGGCCTGTGGTTGTCACACTGATTGATAGCTCCGCCACTGCGGATCCGCCCTCTGCCATCACCAGCCCAGCCGTAGTCAGGCCGGGGAAGCTCTACGAAGCGGAGAGGGAGTCATGGGGACAGTGCACGCCCGGGTAAGAGGCCCAGCGACCCGCGGGCCGCGTGACCTCTGGGCGGACGCCGCGGGGAGATGCTTTCGCGGCTGCGCCCGGGGTTCCCTCGGTAAGGGGGCGCCGAGGGCGGCGGGGCCTGGACGCCTCGTGGAGGAGGCCGCAAAGACGCTGCCAGCGGGTCCCGCAGACCTCTGAGCAGGAGACCGGTATCCAGAGGAGGGACGTGACTTGCCCAAGGTCACTCGGCGAGGCGGTGGCCCAGAAAGGACTAGCGAACTTTGCGTGGTGACCCAGAGCGGGGTAATAAGTTTTCCTCTTCGCGAGTTGACTTCTCTAGCCTCCGCCGTTTCGGGCCCTTCTGTCCTTACCCATCACCTTCTGCAGTCTCCCGCTCAGCCCCTGCTGGGGTCATGCTGGACCCCTAGAGCGCCAAGTATCCTTTGAAAACCCACACCCATCTAGGAGCCCTCATTTCTCCTGCTTACGGTGCAGAGACAGAAGCTGTGCAAGCTTTAGTTACTCCTTTTAAAGTGGAGGCAGGAATAGCACTTAAACCACTTCGTTGCGAGAGTTAAGACGCAGTAGGTGAAAGTATCCGCGCGCTTGGTGCGTCCTCACTGCTTGCCAAATTGCTCTCCTTTATCGTAATCTTAACTGAGGGCCAGAGAATATTTGTGAATATTTGTTCAAGGCCACACTTGTTAGAGCCTCAGAATGTTCCAAACCTCAGACCTCCCGAGTCCCAGGCCTCCGCATGACTTTTCTGCTCCAACATGGACTGTTTTCACTTGTCCTGCTTAGGAGTTTGCTGTAATTTCCTGGTCGCTTTCCAAGGAATTTAGCACAGACCCCTTCAGCTTGGCATGGGCAGTTAGACTTCACTCCCCTTCACAAATCTTTCATTCCGATGAAATGCAGTAGTTGTTCTCACACACTCCTCTGACTGTACTGTTGTCTAGCAGCTCCTCACTCTCCCACCCCCAGGCCCATCATCAGCCGTGAAAATAGTCCCGTCTTTTAGAGCTCAGTTCAGGTCACCTCCGACTTCAACCTCCTCCGTATCTGCCCTCATTTGGCTGTGCTGATAACTGCCTTGATGTTTTTCCTCTGGAGCCTATTTTAGCTCGGTTTGAATTTTTCTCTTGCTCTCTTCCAGTGTAAGTTTCTAGATGTTATAGTAGGAGCTGGATCTTAATTGGTTTGCATCCCTTGTAGCCTCTTCAACAAAGTAGGCATTCGTTTATTTATTTCTGTAGCATTTACCAGGGGTCTACTAGGTGCCCGACACAGCTGCTAGGGTTATAGAAAACAACAACAACAAAAGTCTTTGTTTTTATCGAGCTCTTTTGGTGCTAAAGTCCCTGCTTTGATTAATATGTTGGCAAAAAATATTCTTTAATTTGAACTTTACAGCCCATCAGCCAGTATTACTTGAATGCTTTGGTCAGGATTCACAGTAAGAGAACATTTTATATTTGCCATCTAGTACCCTAACGCATATGGGAAACACAAATTTTGTGAAACAGTATTTACCATGAATATCTGCTATGCTTTCTTAAATTTTCTATTTGATTTTAGCCTGTATCGCTTTAAAGATGCTGTTCATAACTCGTTAAATTGATTGCATGTTCTACCCCTTCAGTTAGTACTGCCTTGCACAGTACTTGCTGGGGGCGCCTGGGAGGCTCTGGTGAAGGGCCTGCCTTCAGCTCAGGTCATGATCCCAGGACCTTGGGATGGAGCCCAGCGGGGAGTCGGCTACCCCCCCCCCTGCCCCTTCCCCCCCTGTGCACACTTGCAGGCATTCTCTCTCTCTCACATCTCAAATAAATAAAATCTTAAAAAAAAAAAAAAACAAACTTGCCAACTGGTAGACTGAGTTGCTGAAACGGTAGAGCTAGATCCAAATATTTATTTTAGGACATCAAGCTTTGAGGGAACTGAGGAATCATAAAGACATCATCTCTTAAATTTTGAATTTCTGATTAGAGTGTACAAGTGGGCATGGCAGATCTTTAGTGAGCCTTATTTCATGCTTTGAAATTTTAGGAACTGTACGGAAGTGTTTTTTTGTTTTTTTTTTTTTTTAAGATTTTATTTATTTGACAGAGAGAAACACAGCGAGAGAGGGAACACAAGCAGAGGGAATGGTAGCAGGAGAAGCAGGCTTCCCACCAAGCAGGGAGCCTGATGTGGGGGCTCCATCCCAGGACTCTGGGATCATGATCTGGGCCGAAGGCAGACGCTTAACGACTGAGCCACCCAGGCGCCCCGGAAGTTTTTTAGTATCATAGAATATAAACCTTGTGCCCAGACAAAGCATATTTGCTAAACATTCAGATCAAACAGAATGAATATGTGCATATGTTCCTAACCGTGGTATATACTCTGCATACAGAATCAGCACAAATTTAATATACTTTTTTACACTATGTAAACTTAAATACAGGAAGCATATTCGTGAAATGGTGCAAGGAAAAAGTGACTTTTTTAGTTAATATTTTGAGAGATTATAGTGAGGATTCCATTTTATAATATCACGCCACAAAAATGAAAAGATGAAATGAAACAAATGATATATTCTTTGCCCATCATTATTTTCTCTGTTTCCTTTTGTAAATATTCTGTTTCAACCACCGTGAGGATTTGGTCTGTCTTGTGCCCCCCCTGCCCCCCGGCTGTTAGCCCGGGGCTTGGCCTGCGGCAGGGCGAACTGTCGTGTCAAGAGGTGTCCCACTACAGGAGGGACTGCCTGCAGAAGTCAGGGGTGGTCCCCAGAAACGACAGGTCAGGCAGATCATTTGGGGAAGGAGAGAACAGGGTGTGCACCAACACGCACGGGAGGGTCGGGGGAGTGGTCGTGGTTGAACTTGGAGTGGCAGATGTGGGCCTTAGGGCGGGGTTCCCCGCATGGCCTGCTAAGGAGTCTAGTAGGATTCTATACCCCTGGGCCCTGTCGAGTGCCATCGCGGTCTTAGAGCAGGAGTGGGAAAGAGGACATGTCAGGTCGTTACCTTTCCAGAAAACCAGTGACGTTACGGAGGGAATCTTGACGAGTCTGTCGAGTGTATCTGGGGAAAGGGGCTGGTGTCCCAGAGTCTCCCCTGCTGCCCATACTGCAAATGCCAGACACGGCTGCACTTGGAAAGCACTTATTTGCCGAAAATGGGTGGAGTAAGGAAGCAGCGAGATGCTGGTTAGGACAGTTTTCCCCAAACTTCCGGATTTACACACTTGTCTGGTGCCACGTTAGGCCTTCTGAATCCATTTCCAGGAGCGTCTGGGAATCCCTATATTTAAGCAAGCATGTATGTAACATGTAATAGCATACATGCGTTATTATAAATTCTATCACGTTGTCATGTCTCCCCAGAAGTACCATATCAGCCACAGCCTGTGGAATCCTCATTCAGAAGTTGCTTTAATGCTTTCGAGATGAGAGGTCAGTTCAGATTGTAGGAAGTGACTTTCTGGTACTAGGCAGTTCTCTTTATTTTTTAATATACTGGATATCTTCTATTTTATTAATGGTCTAGATCAGATCTGTCCAATATATTTTTATGATCGTGGATATTTCATACTTTAACCACTGTCTACCTATGGCTACTGAGACTTTGAAATGGGTCTAATGGGACAAACTGGTATTTTGGCCCTATGTTTTTTATTTTATTTTATTTCATTTCATCATTTCATTTCATTTCATTATTTATTTTTATTAACATATAATGTATTATTTGCCCCAGGGCACATGTCTGTGAATCGTCAGGTTTACACATTTCACAGCACTTACCATAGCACATACCCTCCCCAATGTCCATAACCCAGCCACCCTATCCCTACCCCCCCACCTCCCAGCCATCCTTAGTTCGTTTCGTGAGTCTAGGAGTCTCTTATGGTTCGTCTCCCTCCCCATCCCCTCCTGTTTCATTTCTGTCCCCCACCCCCGCCCACAAACCCCCGCCTTGCCTCTCAAATTCTTCATATCAGAGAGATCATGTGATACTTGTCTTTCTCTGACTGACTTGTTTTGCTTAGCGTAATACCCTCCAGTTCCATCCCTGTCGTTGTAAATGGCCAGATTTCGTTTCTCTTGATGGCTGCATAGTATTCCATTGTAT
>CM053611.1:104829777-104857947 GCA_028646535.1 Procyon lotor
AGGCTCCCCGCTGAGCAGAGAGCCTGATGTGGGGCTCGATCCCAGGACCCTGAGATCATGACCTGAGCCGAAGGCAGAGGCCTTAACCCACTGAGCCACCCAGGTGCCCTGATAAATGTCCTTTTTAAAAAAGATTTATTTATTTGAGAGGGAGAGAGAGGGAAAGAGAGCGTGTGCACACATGTGGGCCTGCCTGAGCAGGGGGGGGGGCAGAGGGAGAGGGAGAGGGAGAGAGAATCTCAAGCAGATACCCCACTGAGGGCAGACCCCCAACACTGGGCTCGATCTCATGACCTGAGATCATGACCTGAGCCGAAATCAAGAGTCGGATGCTTAATCTGGGTGGAGCCACCTAGACGCCCCCTTTGATAAATGTCTTTGTGGCACCTTATTTTTTAACTTTTTTTTCCTTCAAATGAGCCTTAAGTGTACAAGCCCGAATAGCCATAGTCCCAGAGACCTCCGTTCGTGACGCAGTCATCATAGGTTCCTGCCTGTCCCTTTCAGTTATGTTTCATCTTTATTTTATTTATTAATAACACACAGGACACCAGGGAGCTCACAACCAACCCAGGACGTGTTTATCTGCAGTACTTAGGTCTGTCCTTTGCTTTCCAGCCTCCACGCCACAGAGGGAAACACGGAACTCAGCTTTCTGGATTACCATCTGAAGCCAAAAAGCAAAGATATTTGTTTTTTTATGTAAGTTTTTTTATCTGTGTTTTTTTCCCTCCCTTACAGAGTTTGGAGCCTCTTCCAGCTAATGGACCTGATTTTGGAGCATTAGGAGAAGAAGCTGAGTTTGTTGAAGTTGAACCTGAAGCCAAACAGGAGATTCTTGAAAACAAAGATGTGAGTTTCTGCCAAAGGGTTTGATGCGTTTTCTGCTGGAGACATTCTCTTCCCCAGACCCTTAGGGAGACAGAAGCATTAACCTATCTCATTGCCTTCATTTAAGAAGACCTGGTAGTAGGGGTGCCTGGGTAGCTCAGTGGGTTAAAGCCTCTGCCTTCGGCTCAGGTCATGATCTCAGGGTCCTGGGATCGAGCCCTGCATTGGGCGCTCTGCTCGGCAGTGAGCCTGCTTCCCCCTCTCTCTGCCTGCCTCTCTGCCTACTTGTGATCTCTCTCTGTCAAATAAATAAATAAATCTTTTAAAAAAAGAAGATCTGGTAGCCAACCATGTTTTAGAAAGGCTGGTGACTTTTAGAAAGTGGTTTCTGATTTTAGAGAAATCGTTTATGTGGGAAATTTAAACAAATCTTTTTTTGTGTTTATGTAATAAGAAAAAAACAAAGTATTTCAAGGACCTACTCAAGTTATAATTAAGTTTATACTATGTCCAGAAAAAAGAGTGCAACTTTTCCTAAACTTTGCCTTTGAAATTTAAATCCAGCTGAAAGAAGTGTAAGCAAATTTTAGTGATTGTGTAATTAAGATCTTCTGCAGTATTCTGATTACTTTCAGATATGCATTTCCCTAATATTCCCTATTATCCCTGCTTTATTTTTCTCTGTTACTCATTACCATCCACTCTACTGTATGTGTTGCCTTTTTCCACCCTCATTAGAAGGTACGCTCCATTGAGTCAGGAATTTATGTTCTGTTCACTGCTGTATCCTCAGTGTTTAGAATAATACTGGCCATTAAGTGATCGGAGCATTGTTATTGAATGAATTAATTAAATAAGCTTTATAGACAATGAGGTAAGAGGCTCTGAGCCAGCATTTGTCATGTTTACTGAAATGTGCACAAGCTCTCTAGCAAGATGCAGTTATTGAATTGGGGGTCACAGCATCAGCCAGGGGTCAGTGCCCTGGGAGCACACTGGGAAGGCTATACAGGGGACCTCTGTGGCCTGCTTGGATTTAGGACTGTTGTGGTCCTTGGTCATCCAGCTACAGAGGCCTTGTAAGTCTCAGTCCCAGGAAGTACAGACCTGGCAAAGAATAGGTTCAGGTAACCAATTTTCTAAAAAGGCAGGAAAGTAAAGTCTGGAATTAAGAAGTATAGATCATTAAACTTAAAAAAAAGGTCCTTGGATTAATTTTCAGACATTTGTCTTTAGTCTTGATGCCTACTCTCTTGTTCTGTATCATACTAAATAATCTGTGTCCGTGCAAAAGAATGAAACTGGACCACTTTCTTACACCATATAGAAAAAATAACTCACCTAAATGTGAGACCTGAAGCCATTAAAATCCTAGAATGGAGCCCAGGCAGTAATTTCTCTGACATTGACCATAATAACTCTTTTCTAGATAGGTTCCCTGAAGCAAGAGAAATAAAAGCAAAAATAAACTATCGGGACTGCATCAAAACAAAAAGCTTTTTTTTTTTTAAGATTTTATTTATTTATTTATTTGACAGAGGGAGAGAGATCACAAGTAGGCAGAGGGGCAGGCAGGGAGAAGGGGGGAAGCAGGCTCCCCACTGAGCAGAGAGCCCGATGTGGGGCTCGATCCCAGGACCCTGAGATCATGACCTGAGCCGAAGGCAGAGGCTTTAACCCACTGAGCCCCCCAGGCGTCCCAAAACAAAAAGCTTTTGCACAGCAATGGAAACAATCAACAAACCTAAAAGGCAGCCTACTGAACAGGAGAAGATATTTGCAAATGACATATCCAATAGAGGGTTAGTATCCAAAATACATAAAGAACTTACATGACTCAACACCATAAAAACCCAATAATCCAGTTAGAAAATGGGCAGAAGACATGTATAGACACTTCTCCAAAGAAGACCCCCAGATGGCCAATGGACATAAGAAAAGATGCCCCACATCACCCATCATCGGGGACACGCAAATCAAAACCACAAGGAGACATCACCTCGCACCTGTCAGAATGGCTAAAATCAACAACACAAGAAACAACAGGTGTCAGTGAGGATATAGAGAAAGGGGAACCCTGGTGCACTGTTGGTGGGAAGGCAAACTGGTACAGCCACTGTGGAAAACAGTGGGGAGGGTCCTCAGAATTAGAATTGCCCTGTGATCCCGTAATCCCACGGCTGGTATTTCCCCAAAGAATGGGAAAACTGTCATTTGAAAGGATTGCACCGGGATGTTTGTTGTGGCATTATCTACAATGGCCAGACCGGGGAAGCCTCCAAGTGTCCGTGGACTGATGAGTGGATGAAGATGTGGGATACATGCACAGTGGAGTATTACTTGGTCATGAAAAAGAAGGAAGTCGTGCCATTTGCAGTGACGTGGATGGAGCTGAGAAAGGGTGCTGAGTGAAATAAGTCGGAGAAAGACAAATACCGTGTGATTTCACTCATACGCCGAATTTAAGAAACAAAACAAACGGACAAAGAAAAAAGACAAACCAAGAAATAGATTCTGAACGACAGGGAACAAACTGTGGTCACCAGAGGGGAGGCCGGTGGGGGGTGGCGGAAACAGGTGATGGGGGTGAAGGGTACGCCTGTCCCGATGAGCACGGGGTGATGTGCGGATGGTCAGGTGACTGTATTGTACACCCGAAACTAGATGAACACTGTGACCTACCCTGGAATTAAACAAAAACTAAAAGACCAGCCTTTAAAACCCCCCAAAAATAATAACCCATATTCCTTCGTCACATTTAGGTGGTGGTTCAACACGTTCATTTTGATGGACTCGGAAGGACTAAAGATGATATCATCATGTGTGAAATTGGGGACGTTTTTAAGGCGAAAAACCTCATCGAGGCAAGTAGTCTTCCTGCTTGGCATTGTTTCTCGTTCCTTTCCGAAGGACCTACAAATCTGTCTCAAAGCCCTGAGCTCCCACCCCGAGCCTCTCTGCGGATGACCTGGCCTCCCCAGAAGGGAGTCTCAGGCCCCACGCCGAGCCCCCCAGCCCTGTGCCCGGGGAGCCTCCCACAGACCTAACCTGTGTTTGCTTTCGCCCTGCCCTCCAGCCTGTCTTACCGCAGAGCCTGGTCCATCCGTGTGTTCTTCACAAACCACGTTGCCTGCCGACTCCCTCCCTGTGTGCTCTCTTGTGGGCTGGGTGCTCTGTCGGTACCACTCTTGCTTCCTGCTGTCTCCTTGGGGCCCGTGCTCCGTTTACGCACCGTCTCCATCCTCTCCTTGGTGGGTGCCCTCCGGCCTTCCTCCCTTGGAGCCTCATTGGAGGCAGAGTCCCCACCAGCTTCCTGGAGCCCAGGTTCAGGGCAGCCCCTGTCACTGCCCACGTTCCTTGATCTTTATCAGGCATTTGGCCATTCTCACTTGAAAGAAAATTGCTATTTTTTTTAAAGATTAAAGTAATATATAAGCACAATCTTAAAAAAGCATGTAACCATCTGGTGTTAGGGCGCCGTACTGGAAGGTAGGCATGTCCCTCCCCCGCCGGCCTCCGTCTCCCTCCCCGGCGGTCCGCGGGCTGGGGCTCCCGCGCAGTGTGAGTTGTGCACGTGTAGACACGGTAACCCCATTCCCCATTTTCCTGCACCTTCTGTTTTTGATACTATATGGAGATCTGTTCACATTAACACATTTAAAATTTTTGCCCACCTGTCAGCTGAAATACTCTGTGTCCTTGTTTTCACTACAGCTTTTTCCCTGTGAATGAGATTGAGCTCCTTTCCCAGATTTACTGGCCATGCACGTATTTTGTGAATTACCTGTTGGCGTCTCCCGTTTCCCATTGGATTGCTGGGCTCTTATTAATTTATAAGACCTCCTGGCGTGGATCAGAAGTGATCTCTGTCACTGACCCCAGAATACATTTCTCTTGTTCGGTTGTCTTTTGAGATTGTTTTTATCTACCCTCTTTCTCGTCATTTTCTCTCCCCGATTTCCACCGATCCCACACTCTCCAGGGCTGCCTGGCCCTCTCCTCGCGTTCACTTTAGGCTACACTGTCTGCTGCTTTCTCATGACCGTCCTTCCGTGTTGCTTTTCCGTGAGGATCGTCTCCCGGGGGCTCTCACCCACGGCCCTGGTCTCACGACAGCCTGTGTGATGGGGCCCCTACTTCTCCTTCTCACCAGGCCTCTTTGTTGAGTTTTAGCCTCGAATGTGCCCCTGCCTCCTGGGATGGCCACAGACTTCTCCGGCACTGTGTGGCTAGAGATGGAACTCATCGTCCCTTTCCCCCAGCCCCTGCCGGCCCTTCCTTCTCCATCCCTGACTTCTCTGATGGTACCCAGAGCGGAAAGTTGGTATAGCCTCCTTTCTCTCCTGTACTCCACCCAGTCAGTGACCGTCCTCGGGCTCCGTGTGTGACGTGATCTGTCCTCCCCCAACACCGGGACCTGTGCCCGATGCTTCCCTCCCAGCTCCCGGGGCTGCCGTGAGCAGCTTCTCCTGTCTCCCTCTGCCCCTTTTGCTTTCTCCATGTTCATCCACACCATCATCCTCTGCTGAGGAAATTCTACCCTGTCTGTCCCCTACTAGAAACTCCAGTCACACTCCCCTTTCCCTGCGGGACGAGCTCTAAACCAGGCATATCATGAGCTCTGCCCCTCTCTGCTCGCTGAGAGCCTTCCCCGTCCTGCCCTTCTACTTCTGCCCGTCCCTCCAGCAGGAAGGGACTCCTGGCGTCAGAAGGCACTGCTGTCAACAGTGAAGGGAGGAAAAAATAGCAGAACATTGGTTAGAAAAACGCAAGCAACACAAAAAGGCACAAACACAACGATGGATCGTGATCTCTACGAGGAGTCCTGCCGGGCGGGGTGCATTTTGACTAGTTTTTTGTTTGTTTCTGTGAAGGGGATTGTGTTAATGCACCTGCTTTCTGCCCTGGACTGCGGTTTGTGCCTCTGAAGGGGGCTTTGTTGTTGCTCCCATCCCTTTGCGTTTCCGGTCACTTCTGGTCTCCGTGGGGCCTCTGGGTGACTCCGCGGCAGCGCTAACTCCCCGGCCCGATCAGACGGCCACCAGCTGCGCTTCTGTCTCAGACGAAGACCTTCTCTTTTTGTCCTCTCTCATAGGTGATGCGGAAATCTCATGAAGCCCGTGAAAAATTGCTTCGCCTAGGAATATTTAGACAAGTGGATGTTTTGATCGATACGTGTCAAGGTACCTATGTGTCTCTAATTCCCCCTCCTGTCCGTGCTGCAGGATGGCAAGAGCCGAGTGTGTGGCCAGACACAGATAGCGCCTGGAGGGTTATCCAGCACATGGGTCTTGGCAGTTCACAGTCCGGTGGTGGCGGGGGTGGGCGGGTAACTAGATTTTTTTTTTTTAATCATCAGGCTCAGGGAGGACAGGTGAACAGTGAAGATACTGTCACCAGGACCGGCGGTCTAGGAAGGATCCCGAGGGAGGGAGCCCGGCTCCCTTCGGGAGAGCCTGCCCTACCCGAGTCTTGACGGGCTCTTGGCACACCAGCTCCGTCTGCATGCGTGCCTTCAGTGGGGGGCGGGGGGGCATCAGGCATCATCACATTTCTCTTTCCAGGGTTTGCTCATTTGCTTGCTTGTTGTCTGACTTTGCACAAGTCAGCCGGCTCAGTCAGCACATGCTCTGACCGATGGCGCCTTCCACGGGCAGGCCCTGTGCTGGGTGCCGCGGAGGGGCCCGCAGCGAGCAAGGCCTAGGCTGCTTCCGAAGGAGCTTCTGGTCCAGCAGAGCCGGGTCGGGGTGGTGTTGGGGGATAGCCAGCCCTTCCTGTCCCTCAGAACAGGGACGCAGCCGTGCCCGGGCAAGGCTCTGTGGTGTGTGTGTGTGTGTACACGCGCGTGCACCCAGATCCTGCCGAAGCCATGCCCGGGCAAGGCTCTGTGGTGTGTGTGTGTGTGTGTGTCAAGGCTCTGTGGTTAGTGTGTGTGTGTGTGTGTGTGTGTGCACGTGCAGATCCCGCCGAAGCCTCATCAAAACCTGGGGAAGTGACTGGTGTTAGCCCTTCCTGTCCCTCAGAGAGAACAGGGACGCAGCGGTGCCCGGGCAAGGCTCTGTGGTTAGTGTGTGTGTGTGTGTGTGTGTGCACGTGCAGATCCCGCCAAAGCCTCATCAAAACCTGGGGAAGTGACTGGTGTTATTTTAGAAAATATGTTTGCCAGCTAAGGAAACAGAAGCTCGGGGGTTTAACTTGGCCCAGGTCAGACATGTGAGTGACAGAAGTGGCCCGTCCGCCACTCTGGAGTGCTTTTCTCTGGGGGCACGTCTTGGCAGCGCTTCGCCTTGGCACTGCCCTGCCTGCCATCCCCCTGGCCCGTGTGCAGTCCGCAGGGGGCGTCTGTGCGGTGTGGCGGCCCAGCGGCGGCTGAAATTACCTGGGAACTTGTGAGAAAGAATGGTTTGGGTACTAGAAGTAAGGCTCTGCGTGACTCTGTGATGAGGTGCCTGCAATCATCCATCTGGCAGCCCCTCTAGAATGTTCAGTGGCAAGGATGAACCCAGCAGATCACACCGTGATTCCTTCCGAGGCCTCGCTGCAGCTTTGTGACTGGTGACCAATGTTACCACGTTAACACAAGATGGTCCCAGATGGAAATGCGTGTGTTTGGGGGGAGGCTCTGTGAGAACTCTCTATACTTTGCGCTTGAGTTTTCTATAAACCTAAAGCTGCTCTAAACAGTATAAGTCTATTAATTAAATTTAAAAAAAAAAAATAGTGCCGGGGCTCCAGTCTGGGCCACGTCTGAGCATCGAGCTGGCGTTGAGACAGCTTCCCACGTGTGGCCACTGCCCCGCCAGGGCTGTGGGGTCAGCCCTGCCTTTCTGGGAGGTACGCCCCAGCCCCCCTAGTCCCCCCAACCCCCCCACCCCGTCCTTTGCAGAGCTCAGCCCTGCCCTCCGGTGCCCTGGGGCCCGTGGTGGGCGGACTCGGGCCCTCGCCATCCCGCAGGTCCGCTCCCCGGCTCCCCGAAAGACCCGGGGAGTCACCTCTTGACTGGTGTTGAGTTCGTTGCTTCTCTTTCAGGGTTACTAGAGTCCCTCTTGTCCCAGGAGTTCTGTGTTTTTGTTTTTTTTTTTTCTTTTTAAGATTTTATTTATTTATTTGACAGAGAGAGATCACAAGTAGGCAGAGAGGCAGGCAGAGAGAGGGGGAAGCAGGCTCCTCGCTGAGCAGAGAGCCCGATGCGGGGCCTCGATCCCAGGACCCTGAGATCATGACCTGAGCCGAAGGCAGAGGCTTTAACCCGCTGAGCCCCCCAGGCGCCCCCCAGGAGGTCTGTGTTTTAATGGCAGTTGAATTGCAGCCCCAAGTATTCTCAAGGAGGAGAACAATGCCCTTCGCAGATACGGGCGCTTAAAGAACTGTGGTTCCCTCCTTGTCGCAGGGGCTGCTTGTTCCCTGCTTGTTTGCCGTCTTCTACCGCGGGAACTAGAAGCCAGTTTTTAGGTGCAGAGGTGTATCGTGATTTTGTGGTGGAATGTTCTGGAACTTTAGAACAGAGGGCATGTTCGTCAAATGAAATGAACCTTCAAATGGCTTTTTTGTCTCTGCTAGCAGTGGGACCTACAGTAAAACCCCATGTTCCGGCCGTCTTACTGTTCGACCTTGTTTGTGTACGCAGGTGACGATGCGCTTCCAAATGGGCTAGACGTTACCTTCGAAGTAACTGAGTTAAGGAGACTCACGGGCAGCTATAACACCATGGTTGGGAACAACGAAGGCAGTATGGTATGCTCTGCTTCCTACTAGAACTTGCGATAATGAGCTTTTAAAACGTGACCGCTCTCCAACCTGATGGTGGTTTCGAGACTCTCACACACCTTCATCCCTGTGGGCCAGCACGCGGTTGCTCCCGCTCTTCCTAGAATTGATGCTAGTATGTCTTACTTTTGCACTGACTTTAAAGTCCAGGAACACATGGTATTAGAGGAGTTGCAGGTACGCGGCAGGGTGGGTCCCCGCTTCCACGCGTCACCCGGCGCTCTTCACAACGAGCACCGCCCCCCAGCCGCCGCCCCGGTTTCACCCCATCCCACCTGTAGTGTGTTTTAGATCGAAAACAACGGTAACATCAGTGGTTAATTAGGAGTGATTTGGAGAATGTTTGTATTAAGTTTCTTGTTCAAATTCCCTTGAATTCCACATCGCACAGTTGACTTCCCTGGCTTTGCGGTCAGCAAGCAAGCCTGCCCCTCGTCCTGAGGTGCGTGTGCGTGGAGGGCGGGATATCTGCTCAGCAAAGGCACATTTTTAAAAGTAAAAGCAGTTAGGGGCGCCCGGGTGGCTCAGAGGGTTAAAGCCTCTGCCTCTGGCTCAGGTCGTGATCTCAGGGTCCTGGGATCAAGCCCCACATCGGGCTCTCTGCTCAGCGCAGAGCCTGCTTCTCCCTCTCTCTGCCTGCCTCTGCCTACTTGTGATTTCTCTCTGTCAAATAAATAAATAAAATCTTTTTAAAAAAAAGTAAAAGCAGTTAGAGAGGAGAGGCCAGTCCTCTAGTCCACAGTGTTGTCCAGGCTGTTTGAGGCTCCCTCTGCCAGCAGAGTCTTTCTGAACAGTTTCCCTTCCTTCCGTGTAAACCACCGCTGTTTTCCTTTTCCTCCTAGGTGCTTGGCCTCAAACTCCCTAACCTGCTAGGCCGTGCAGAAAAGGTGACTTTTCAGTTTTCCTATGGAACCAAAGAGACTTCATATGGCCTGTCCTTCTTCAAACCGCGGCCTGGAAACTTCGAGAGAAAGTAGGAAGCCAAACCGACCATTGAGGACGGGGGCCTGGTTATAAGTTAAAGTGGGTGTGCCGGCTGTGAAAAGACATTTGGCTGAGCGGGGGCCCCTGGGCGGCATTGCCCACGCTGTAGCTTTCCCCGTGACCATGAGCCCCCGAAGCGCAGTTTTAGATCTGTTCATTTAAATGCGTACTAGTTCTAATCACTGTTTTGGCATCTGAAGCTCTGTCTTGTCTCCTAGTTTCTCGGTGAACTTATATAAAGTTACCGGCCAGTTCCCTTGGAGCTCGCTTCGGGAGACAGACAGAGGGGTGTCTGCTGAGTACAGCGTGAGTAGCCTTCCGTCCTTCCCTTTGTGCCCTTGAGCGCCAACAAGGCAGCTCTTTCGCTGATCGCCTGAGTCAGGCCCAACCGTGATCTGGTGCCTGGAGCGCGGCCTCGTGGCCGGGGTCCCCCTCTGCCCTTCGCCCTGCCGTGGGATGCTTCCCAGCTGGGCACCTCTCCACAGGCCGCGTGCAGACTGCCAGGGCCACGGGGTCGCTCGGCTCCCTGCGATACCGTGTGTTTGTCCTTCCTCGCGTGCACCTAGGTTGATGGCTTCTGGTAGCCAGCAAGGTCACTGCGGGTTACAGAAAGCCTTCCTCGCTGGTTGGCACTTACATGCGTCTGGCAGGATCTGACATAATGCAGCAGGTGGAATCCCTGCCATTGGACCACCATTTGGCTTTGCGATGACCTCTGCCCTCTCTCCCTTCCTGTCTACACCGTGCGGCCCCCTCCCCTCCTGTTCCGGGCTGCGGTTCGTGAGGGGCGGCCTGGACACGCCACGTGACAGTAGTTCCCCAAGCGTGGCCTACAGACCAGCTGCATGGCCTCACCCTGGAGCCGGTTAGAAATGCAAGTTCCTGGGCCCTGCCTGCCCACCAAACCAGCATCTCGGGGAGGACCTCTGTCATGTTCTCTGTATCCGCGCCCCGGCAGCTCTAGTGCAGGGACCCCTGCTGGAGCCCGGTGCTCAGTGCCCTGCAGACCCCCCACCCCCCCCCCGGCACTGGAGACACTGGCCGCTCGCATTCCTCACCCTTGCGGGCACAGCAGGGATGTGGAGCCCCCAGCATGCGGGGGGGTGGCCCCCGGCTTGGATGCAGCGTGAGCACTTACAGCCGTGTTTGGTTCTCCTCCTCCCCTGGGAGTAGCCCTTACTGCCTTCCTGCCCCAAGCGGGGTGGGGTCACCCGCTGGCGCTGCCCTCCTGGCCTCAGCCTGGCAGCAGCAATCCTGAGGCCACGGGCAGTGAGCCCTGGGGTGTGCGGGCTCCCCCCTTCCTTCTCTTATATAACTCTTTTATTGCTTTTTTCTAAGATCTTTTAATTTTTATTTATTTATTTATATTTTAAGATTGATTTGACAGAGAGTGAGAGCACACGCACACGCACACGTGGCAGCCCAAGCAGGGGTAATAGTGGGCAGAGGGAGAAGCAAGCGAAAGACCCCCTGGGAGGGTCGAGTGACCTGGCTTCCATGTAGGAGTCACATCCTCGTAGCACTTTCTGAGGCCGCTAGACAGTGCTCAGTGCTCCGAAGCAACCGGTCTCTGCGACGGGGACCTGAGACTGCGGGGCCAGAGGGTCGGGCCAAGAGGCAGGTGCCGCTTGCCCAGGGGCCACGTGACTCAGGCCTCTGGCTGCAGGAAGGATGCTTTTCACTCGTGAGCACCTTCGTCTCCTGCCTCTTCCCTGGGGCCTGATGTGGGTCCCCGCTGTCACCCATCCTGGCTTTGGACCGGGGACTGGGCGGGGTGGGGCGAAGGTCAGGTCCTAGAGCCCGGGAAGCAGCCTGTGGGTTACCGAGCTCTGCGCTGGTCACCTGTCTCCTTGTCCCGAGACTGTCCTTTTGAGCGGGATCGTAGCTTTCTCCCCTTCTCCTTCCCTCCCTCTGATCCCTGCCTTCCCTTCTCTCCTTCCTTCCCGCCCACCATAAAAAAAATGTATCTTAGGCGTTTAATTGGAATGAGATTTCCGTGCCTCATTCTGAGGCCTGACTGGGGACGACTCCCTGTGAGTACAGCGCAGAAAGGCTTGTCGTCCCCTCGTGTCTTTGCAGTTTCCCATATGGAAGACCAGCCACACCGTCAAGTGGGAGGGCGTGTGGCGGGAGCTGGGCTGCCTCTCCAGGACGGCATCCTTCGCGGTCCGGAAGGAAAGCGGGCACTCGCTGAAGTCATCGCTCTCGGTAAGGGCTTTCCTCGTGCGACTGGGGCAGATTTGACGGGAGAACAGCCTTCGCCAGCAATGGGACAGACCCAGAAGGGTCGCGGGCCAGGCGACTGCCGGTGGCTTTGCCGGTATCTGGGCACCCGCCCGACTTACTCTGTTGGAGCCTCGTCAGTGGAGAGGGGAAGACGTGCCTGGGAGCCAACGGCTTGATGTGCTTGAACGTTCACTTGGGTCAGGGTCCAGCTCCCGGAGAGGATGGCCCTGCGGCAGGTCCTCATCTCCCAGCCGGTGACCGTGAATTGTCTGCTCCGCCCGCTTGGCTCCCTCGCCTGTGGATTAGGGACCAGGAGCTACCTTCCCAGGGAGCTTTTCGGAAGGGGAGGTGATGTGATGGGGGAGGGGCTGGGCACGGCCTGCGGTCAGCGCCCTCGTGCTGGGCACGCCGGCTCTAAGTGACACGCCCAGATGCACGTTTCTTTCAGCACGCGATGGTCATCGACTCGCGAAACTCCTCCATCTTGCCCAGAAGAGGTGCTCTGCTGAAAGTTAACCAGGTAGGATTCCCTCACCTGCGTGCGACCTGCCGGCTCGTGACCCGGGAGGGGAGAGAGTCCCGCACAGTAGGCTCGTTTTCTATCTCAAATGCTTTATTTGAATTATGGAGGTGGTTCTAGAATGGTTTGCAGGGGTGTCGGTGCCGTGTGAGGGTCCTGGCCCAGGAACTGCTCCGCGTAGCGCAGTGGTGGAGGGTCAAGTTCTGGCCTCTGGGATGGGGTCCCTCGCTAGGCGGAGAGGAAAGTTGGGATTAGGCTGAGCGAGTCCCTTGGTCACCAGTAAGAGAGCACCTCCAGGCGGAGAAGGTGACTCCTACGCCACAGGGTCCCCGGGGTAGATGCGGGCTGGCGGGGGCACACTGTTCCTCTGTGGGCCGGACCTTCAGGCTCAGAGGACCGGCTAGAAGTCAGATTTTTCTATCGACTGTGCCCAAGTGTGCAAGATCCGCTAATTCTTTTTTGCCAACGCTAGCAGGCCACACGAGCCACATCACACGGCAGAACGCTCCCACGGCTAGGGTTTCTTGCCCGCGTACAGGAGTGACGTAACATACTCTGCATGATGTACTTATGTCAGTCTGTACCCCTAGAACATCTAGAATAACAACCAGAATGGAGCTTCTAGGGGACAGACAGAAGCGATCTCCTGCCTTTTTAAAAATATAAACAACAAACCTAAATAGTACCCGGAGGGGCGTGGTTTTGGAGCCGGGATGGAGTCTCTGCTGTGTTTCGACCTGCGGACCGTTTGCCAACAGGAGCTGGCCGGCTACACCGGAGGGGACGTGAGCTTCATAAAAGAAGATTTCGAGCTTCAGTTGAATAAACAGCTTGTATTCGATTCAGTGAGTATCCAGCCAGCGTGTTCACCTGCATTTTTATCCCTCGTTTTTGGAAACTCAGTTCCTGGGGAGTGAAAGCACCATCCGGAGGGGAAGCCCAGAATCCAGAACATTCGTGCTTGAAACCAAAGTGCTCGATCTTTTCAATTTAGCCAGAATTGAGGCTACTCTGGGGAGAAGTGATCATTTTTCTCTTGAGAGGAACCTGTCAGTCATTTTACATGGGACCCCGGGAGAGCTCTTCCCCGTTTGTCAGCTTGGGGCCATCGTGGGAACGTGGCTGGAGGGCAGAGGAATGCGCCTCCTTTCCCTCTGAGGTCCCTTCCTTGGAAATTCCGTCTTCACCTTATTTTGCTGAGTCTGCAGGACTCTGGGCGCTTCCGGGAATTTGTTTTTAAATCTTTGATCCAGTTTGATTTGGTTTCCCCTGATGTGCCCAGGAGTGAGGAGTAAGTGACCTGATTCCGACCAAGGCGCAGGAGCGCCTGGCTCGTTCTCCAGGCTCCCAGAGCCAGGGTGACTGGGGACAGCCCTCTGTGTTCCCCCGCGTCACACGCTGCCTGTGCGCTTCTCTCCCACAAAACTCAGGGCCAGGTGTGAGCGTTAACGAAATGGTACGTGTGTCTGGTTCTAAGGTCACTTGTCACTGCTCCCGGTCAGTCCTGGCATCAACGCTCCTTGAATCCGGTTCCTGCCTTTCCCACGCCACTGCTGGCCCCGAGGCCCTCACGTTGTCCAGTCCTCGAGCTCCTCCCAGTCCCTCCCCAGCCCTCCCCGGCGCTGTCCTCACTGGACTCTGTCCTGACTGTCCCCCTTGCATGTGTCCACTTCCTCGTGGCGGGGTCCTTCCGCGGCGCGCTACACTCCCCCCGTGCGAGCGGACTCTCGTGGGGTGCCCTGTGCTGCCTCTCTCTCCCCCTGGGGGGCCTTGCCCCGCCTGTGGCTGCAGCTTCCGTCTGTGTGCCATGCTCCCCAACTCGGCACAGGTCTCCTCGGGGCCAGAGTCACAGGTGCCAGGCAGTTCCCCTCGGGGACACTTCATATTCAGTGAGTCCGAAACCAGCTATTACTTCCCTCCCGAATCTGTACCCGCACCCAGGCTCCCAGTCCTACTGGCTCTCACAGCTATTCGACCCGCTGCCCTTGACCCCCGGAACTGCTCACCCTGATGGCCACTGAGCACGCGGCCTTGCCTCTTCTGCCACTCAGGGTCACTCAGACCCCGTGCCGCCCTTCCTCCCCTTGGCAGCGATGTCCCCTTCTGGTGAATGTCTGCTCCCCCTCCTCCTGCACACCGCAGGCTGTGAGATGCAAGCCTTCGCAACACCGCTCTCCTGCGCGCGGCTGGGTCTTGTCTCTCGCTCTCTCTGTGCTTTGGCTCCACTAAACTTCTTCTCGTTTCCAAAAGGACTAGGCTCTCTTACTTCCAGGCGCTTGTACCTTGTCCCGTGCTGGCTCTAGGTCCCTTCCTTCAGCTGTTCGTTGGCCCCGCGTTGCCTGCCTTCTTAAGACTTTGGCATCGGTGTACCTCCCATAGAACTTGTCTGAGCTCCCAGACCGAGATCGGGGTTCCTGCACGTCCTTTCAGTTCCTGTGCTCTTTGGGAACCGCTCTCCGTCTGCCCTCCACATCTCCATCCACTGCCCGGCCCTGTCTGGGTGTGAACACTGCCTCAGTAGGTGAAATACAGTTCTCGCGCCCTCCCGTTCTGGTGAAGGGAGACCCACAAGCACGCACGTGTGTACACAGTTCAGTGGCAAGTGTTAGGAAGAATCTAAAACAGAGTGAGGGGAGTGGCCCAAAGGGGGTGCAGGTCTACTGCAGACAGTCCTGGAAGGCGGCTGGATGGGGCAGCGCCGCCCAGAACCCGGCCAGGGAGCCCGCAGTGGGCTGGCCGGGCAGCAGCTCCAGCTCGTTCCCGGATGAGCCGGGGGGCCGCCCTGACTGGACAGAGTGAGGAGGAGGGACCAGATGGTAGAGGGCTTGGGGCCCCTCGCCCCTGGAGGGAGGCCCAGTGTTGCGTCTCCATCGGGGCCAGTGGGGGCACCTGGAGGGGAGCGGGAAGGGCTGTGGGCCGCTCTCCGGGCCTGCAGGGATCCGGGGCTGCGGGACGGGCCGCTGCCCCCCGGCCGGACGGCGTGCGTCTCCCACTGTGCTCAGCCTCACCCCGCGGGGAAGCGGGGACTGCCCCGAGTTGGAACGGAAGCCGCGGAAGCCCTGCCTTGCCCGGGCCTTGGGCTGGGCGTGTGCTCGTGTTTGCCGTGTCTTCTGGGAAAGTTTGAAGCCTCAGATTTTTGTTTTGTTTTGTTTTTAAAGATTTTATTTATTTGACAGAAACACAGCGAGAGAGGGAACACAAGCAGAGGGAATGGTAGCGGGAGAAGCAGGCTTCCTGCGGAGCAGGGAACCCAACGCAGGGCTCGATCCCAGGACTCTGGGATCATGACCTGGGCCGAAGGCAGACGCTCAACGACTGAGCCCCCCAGGCGCCCCTGAAGCCTCAGGTTTTAAAAGTATCCACAGAACACCATCACCCAAGGCTTGTCGGCCACGCGGTCCGCCGGTCCTGCCTGCAGCCCCCCGCGAGGGCAGACCTCAGTGCGCCGGCCGCTGGCGCTTGCTGTGGGGAGGGAGCGCCCGGGAACACGGCTGTCTGCTGGTGTCTCCGCAGGTTTTCTCAGCGTCTCTCTGGGGCGGGATGTTGGTGCCCATCGGCGGGAAGCCATCCAGTATTGCGGACAGGTGAGGGGTGGCCAGTGACTGCGTGACTTGCCCGTGCTCGCCTGTGGCTCTTTTCGGTTGGTTCCTTGTAAGTTATTTCAGAGGAGCCTCACTGTTTAAGAGAGCAAATATTTCAAATGTTATTTCAGTTTTTCTGTCTCAGGTAACTTTGGAATATCCAGTATACTTCACACTAATGTGTTTTGCTTTTTTGAGGGGGAGGGAATTAACTTCATAGGTGAAAATCTTACTTTCCCTTTTGAGCATGAAAGAATGCAGTTCATACGCATCACAAAAATACAGAGAAATATTTAAGGAAGTAAAAAAAAAAATCCTCAATGAGAAACAGACTTAACATTTGGGACGATTTCTTTTGAGTCTGTTATTTGTGGGTGTGTGCGTTTGTGCGTGTGCATACATGTAATTTATATACATGTCTCTATTAAGTTGTTGGTATACTGTAATCTGCATGCACTTTTGTGCTCTTTCTGCTTTTGATTGGTTACTTTTTAAAAATTTCATTAAAAAAAATTTTTTTAAAGATTTTATTTATTTATTTGACACACACAGATCACAAGTAGGCAGAGAGGCAGGCAGAGAGAGAGGGGGAAGCAGGCTCCCTGCTGAGCAGAGAGCCCGATGCGGGGTTTGATCCCAGGACCCTGGGATCATGACCTGGGCCGAAGGCAGCTGCTTAACGACTGAGCCACCCAGGCGCCCCTGAAGTGTTTTATTTTAAACTAGTTTAGCCTAGTTTATGGGAGACAGTTTAGAAGCGTAAAAATGTTTAGTTTGTAAGCTTTCACCTCTGTAAATTTAATTCGCAGAAATACATTTATAAATGTACAGAAGTTTATGTACAAGGATGTCCATTATAGCATTGTTGAGAATAGCAAAAATTTAAAAACTGCCAGTCTAGAAATTAGTAAATTCCAACACAGGCTTTCTGAAGACCGTAACGATGAAAAAGAACGAGGTAGATGTCTGTAAGTTAAAATGGTCACGTGCACACGTTGAGCGGATTGCTTTTGAATTTGGGCAGGAGCTCCCGCGAGCGTGTCTCTGCCTGGATAGCACCGAGGGTCTAGAAGGTCAGCCACCAACCCAACCTGGTGGTAGCAGTCAGCCCTGGACATGGGAAGGAGGTGGGCAGATGAGGGAAGGGGGAAAAGACTTCTTCCTTTTTGTGCTTCCTGGATCATATTAGTCATTTCCAAAGAATATGTGTGATTTATCATTTTTTGAAAACGGTAAATGGAACTTGGAGTTTGTTTCCATAATGTTAATGGGCACTCAGAAAGGTGTTGCATAGACATCCTCAATGTTAAAAACGCATTTATAGACTTTTAGACTCAGGTTCAAATGAATACATTCATTGAGAGTTTACATGGTAGGAAACTGGGAGAAACAGAGGCCTGTTCCCTCTGCACTTCTCCGGGCGTGTGGACTGCTCCTTGCAGCCAGCTGTGGCATCGGAGGTCAGCCGGGGCCAGGGTCACCGCTGGGGGGCAGCCGCTAGGGAGCAGCCCCACTGGAAAGAGTACACACCGATTCCCTGGTCATTTGACTTCATTATTCGGTACCCAGCTTGGCCCAGAGTTGGCTTCCGATAAGGTATCAGGTTTCACAGAAAGTGGATGGGGTGTCTGAGTGATTTTTAATTCATACCTTAAATTTTGTTCAGATAGCCTTCTAGAGAGTGTGGTAATCCAGTCCATTAGGAATATAAAGGGAATTCATTTTTTTTTAAAGATTTTATTTATTGGACAGGGAGAAACACAGCGAGAGAGGGAACACAAGCAGAGGGAATGGTAGCGGGAGAAGCAGGCTTCCCGCCGAGCAGGGAGCTGGATGTGGGGCCCGATCCCAGGCCCCTGGGATCTGACCTGGGCCGAAGGCAGACGCTTAACGACTGAGCCACCCAGGCGCCCCTGGAATTCATTTTTTTAATTGTAATAATTTTTCTGTTATACAATCACTGTAGAAAACAAAAAAAATTTAGAGTAACAGTAATTCTATTTTGGTCTGTTTTCTTCTAGTATTATTTTCCTGTTTTTGTAAAATTAGGATCATACTGTTAAATAATTTTTGTCTTGCATTTTTTTTAACTTAACGTTGCGTGCGAACACCTAGGAGGCTGTTTTGCAGCTGAGCTGTTCCGTGATGAATTCTCACAGACATCAGATAATTCCTTTGTAGTGGACAGTACACATGTTCCTCTTTTCTAAAGAAGGGTCTTTAGCTGCGTCTTTTATCTCACTTACATCCCCGGAAGCTTGAAGTGTTTAGATTTTGGTTTAGATTTTTATGAAAGTCACCATACTCCAATGCCTCCTCCCAATCCTTAAAAGTTTTGCCGTGGGGCAGTGTCGTTGATAATCCAGGACCAAACGTGAGCCTTGCTTGTGTGTTTTCTGTACCTTCACAGTGTTTTGTAGGTTTCCACCTGGTGGCTTTCTTCTGACCTCTGCCATTCTGTTGTAGGTTTTACCTCGGAGGACCGACCAGTGTACGAGGGTTCAGCATGCACAGTGTGGGGCCACAGAGTGAAGGTGAGTCCTTCCCCACTAGCCCGCCAAGCCGAGATGAGGGCCCCATCTCATTTGTGAAAGCGCGGACACTAGACCCTTGGACAACGGAGCGGGGAGGAGGTCAGGGGCGCCTACCAGAAGCCTCACTGGCAACATAAACAGTTAACACCGATTTTGTAGGCTGTGTGTGTCTTACTGTGTTCTCGTGATGAGGGGAGCCCGAGAAAAGAAAGCGTGGTTAAAAAAAAAAACATAAGGAGGAAACCCATTTGCAGAGCCGTACTGATGGAAGATCCGTGTGTAAGTGGGCTTGCACGGTTCCCAGGGTCCCGTTCCAGGGTTGCTATGCCTGTTTCGTTACCACGATAACAGATGTCCGTATTTCACCGCCACAGAATCAGCACCTAAGGCAGCATTTATGACACAGCAGGCGCAGACAGATACCTGTGGAGGGAACTGTAGAAAAATGAGAAAATAGATCCCAGCGAAAAATGCCCGGCACCGACCTGTGATCTCACTGCCCGGCGACAGCAGCGCGAGGGCGTTTGTCGTTAAAGCAAGCACGGCTCTGTGCTCCAGTTTGGTACTTTCACCTACTGTGTCCTCACCTGCTTCTCCCTGTGCCCTCAGTAACGCAAACGAAAGAGATTTTCACGGGAATGAGTGCTCTGTCATCTTTAATGACCATTTATGATAGTATTATATTGTGTTATATCTTCTTGACCTACTCTAACTTTGCTAGATGAGCAGATTAGTGGTGAGAGCAGCTTTAGGTGCACAGAGGAGCTGGGCCGAGAGCACGGAGTTTCCGTGGATGCTGCCCAGGTGTCATCGATGCCTAGCGTCTTGCGGTCGGGAGGCCCGATGGTTGCCACAGTGAGCCGGTACCGGGGTGTGACCACCGAGTGCGTCCCACAGTTCCTGCTCGGGCTCTGTCTGTGCTCTGCGGTTCCATGTGGCTCGGACCCGTCATTCCAGCGCCCTCCCCATCCCCGGCCTCTCCGTGCTCCATGGACTCCTCCCTCCCTCCCTCCCCTGCCCGCTGCCTGACAGCCCCGAGCTGTTTCCTCTCCCCTCTGGTCCTGCCTTTTCCAGAGTATCACGTGGTTGGAAGCCTACAGCACGCGCCCCTTTCAGACTGGCCTCCCTGAGCCAACACGTATGTAAAGTTCCTCCTCACGCGTCGGCAGGAGGGCTCCTGTTTCTGTATTGCAAACACTCCGTCGTGGGAGTGCGCTGCCCTCTGTGTATCCATCTGCCTCCTAGGGAAGGACGTCTCGGTTGTGGACATCCCGTTTTTGGCAATCACAGGTTAAGGCTGATACAAACATTCACGTGCAGGTTTTTGTTTGGACATAGAGTTTCAACTCATTTGGGGAACCAGCAGTTAGAGCCGTTGCTGGATCGGATGATGGTGTTGTAGAATCTTTGTAGGACACTGTCAGGGCGTCTTGCAAAACGGCAGCAGCGTTGTGCATTCCCGCCAGCAGCGAATCGGCCAGAGAACAACCCCGTCATTTTCCATGGCTGCATATTTCATCTAGCTGCCAAAGTGGCATCTTTTTAAACCACATCCCAAATGTCTGACATGTAGGCTTTCTCTTTTCTTATGATTATAAAACGCTGTATCTGTGAATAAGCTAATGAGTCTTTGTGCTCCTCTCTTAAGTTTTACTTTATAATGCGACATTCTAGATCAAACGTTAGATCAAATCTGGAGTCCCTAGATCAAAGGATTCGCAGCATTTTGAAGCTTTATGTCGTTCTCTGGAAAGCCTGTTTCCGTCATTCCTGTTTCCTGGATCCCTCTCTGAAACTTCACATTCTATCTGAGGCATTTCCACATGTTCTTAAAATCTTCCAAAACATCCTTTAAATGTTTGCATGCCATTCCTTTATAAAAAATAAGATATTCTACCCTGATTTTCTGAACTGTTCTTTTAACATTGTTGTCTCCATTTTTATTACTATAAATAATGACGGCCCTATGCATAAATTTTTGTACATAATACACATTTCTTGTCACTTGTTTTTAGGGTACTTTTTTAGTATGTCTCAAAGAGACATACTTAAGCATGTCTTAAAAAGACATGCTTCTCTTAAGTTACTTAAGAGAAGTAACGTATTAGGGATAGTTTTGTCCTATTTTTCTTATAAGGAAGTGTTATATGGAAATGTAGGAGTCTGCCACGTGCCTGAAAATTGAAACACAATGATGTTCCACTTAGTACCCTATTAGATAGGCCATCGGTAAGATACTACGGGCAGGAATGTAAATCGCATTATTTTTAACGAAAGCAGTTTGACAGTGTGTATCAGGAGCCTAAAATATGTGAGCACTGATATTAATAGCTCCAAGCTGAAAACTAGAAAACTAGAAACCCAAATGCCCATCAACACTAGAATGGGCAAATAAACAGTGGTATCTTCACACCGTGAACTCCTCTGTAGTGAGGAGGGTGAGCGAGCTAGAGCTGCTGGCCGAGTACGGCGGGGACGAGCCTCAGAGAGCGCAGGGCCAGCAACAGCAAGGCCGGACCCAGAGGAGGCGTCAGGCGTGACGGGCTAGAATGATCTGTGCTGTCGGCCAGCAGGGGAGTGGTTGCAAGGAGAGCAGAGTCTTTGCAGGGCTGCATGTGCCCAAGTCTCAGTCTGAGTGCTCGTCGTACAGATGTGTGATCCCTGTAGGGAAGTTTACCGCGTGGTGTACTGTCGTAGCGGTGTGGACGCCTGGGTGGCTCAGTTGGTTCTAGTGTCTGCCTTCAGCTCGGGTCATGATCCTGGGGTCCTGGGATCGAGTCCTGCATTGGCCTCCTTGCTCTTGGGGAGCCTGCTTCTCCCCCTGCCTGCCGTTCCCCCTGCTTGCGCTTGCTCTCTCTCTCTGACAAATAAATGAATAAAATCTTTAAAAAAATTTTAAATCACATTTCCAAAGAATAGAAAATATTAGGCGGCAGTGTTTATGACATACTAAATTAGTAAACCAGCGTTTGTAAAGGACTGGGCTATATGTGTATATACGTATGTGATGACGCACATTTTTTTATTCTCAGTTATTCATCACAGTTCACTGGATGAAAGGCACCGGGATGTTAGCTGATTATCTCTGAATAGGAGAAATTAAAGGATATTTTCCTTTTTTTCTACTTCCCTTTACTTACCGGATTTTCTACAATGAGTGTATTACTTTCATTCCCAGAGTAAAATAATTGTTTTATTTAATAAGATTATGTAAGAGGTCTGCGATTACTGGGAAATGAAAAGCAAACACAGTTGACCTCCGATTACTTGTCCATTTTGTTGGACCTCTAGAACTTCGGTACTAAAACAAGGATTGAGGAGATGGCTGGTCTTGAGGTGAACAAGCAGGCTATTCCTTGAGGTCAATCTTGGAGACACCTCATCTCCGTGATGATCCATCATTTTGTGTTAACGAATACGAAGACACTTTGTAAATAGTATTTTGCGACAAAGTATAAACATTCTGGGCTATTTTAATTGTTTCCTTGTTGCTTTAATGTCATAGCTATTTGTAGTTAAAATGGCCTGGATAGGAGCATTTTTAAAGAAATAATGCCTTTATATACTCTCAGCAGATAGTCTCATTGAATTTTGGCAGAAAGTAACCTTGGGCAAAAACAGATAAACCCTAAGTGGTCATGAACTTTCAAAAAGGAGCCTCTTCCCTGGACACATTGAGTGGGAACACTGCTTCCTTACCCGGTGGGCAGTAGACATTCTGTGCCTTTTGATTAGTAGCGTGTACAGCCCTTTCCAGAAACCGCAGAGGACCGTTCTGCATTCTGTGTCCTGTCTCATGGCCGTGAAGTTGTTGCCAGGCGGCCGTGATCTGGTCACTCGCAGTCGTGGACAGGGGGGCTGTCCATGAGCTCACTTACTGTATTCTGGCCATATTACAGTCTGGATGAATTTCTGATGTCCTTGTTTTCTAAGCTATGCTGGCTTTTTTTTTTTTTTTTTTTATACATTATTGAAAGTTTATAAAATAAGCCAGGTGAAAAAGAAAGACTTCAAAGGGAGGCTGACCGCAGGGACTTAAACGGGCCACCCCTCGCAGAGCCTGAGTGCGGTGTGTTTGGCTCACGGCCCGCATCTGGCTGGTAGAGTATGGGGGCCTCCCGTGTGCTTCTGAATCCACAAGCCTCTGTCCCATTCTGCCCTGTCCCCTGCCTAGGCGACTACCTGGGTGGAGAGGCGTACTGGGCCGGCGGTCTGCACGTGTTCACCCCCCTGCCCTTCCGGCCGGGCCAGGGTGGCTTCGGGGAGCTCTTCAGAACACACTTCTTCCTCAACGCTGGGAACCTCTGCAACCTCAACTACGGTAAGGCTGGGCTGCCGTGGGACCGTCAGGGCTGCTGCCCTCGTGTTCACAGCGCAGCCCCCGAATAGCTGCCTGTTTGTTAGATGACAGTGTCTTTACGTTCAGAGAATGGGCCCCCCTTTTTCCTCCAGCGACTGAGAATGGCGCTCCGAGTAAAGCTGTTGAATGAAATACGTATGAGAAGGCGTCATCGAATGCCGTCTTGCAGAGATCTATTTACTCGGTCACACGGCAGACATTTCTGGGGTGCCTGCTCTCTGCTGGCCATTAGGACCCCCAAGCTAAGTTGGGTTTGCCTGTCCCTCGGGCTCGCGGCCAGAGGAGACTCACGGCCGACGCCTCCAGCCAGGGGGACTTGCAGAGGTATCTGGAGCGCCGTGCAGAAGACAGGGCCTCAGCCAGAGGCATGGAGCCGGGCTTCCCGGGTGGCCGAGCGCGGGGGAAGTGCCGTTCTAGGCAAAGGGGACAGAATGGGCCAGGCCCAGAGAATGGCTTCGGGCACGGTGAGTGGGAAGTATGCCCCCAGCCCTCCCTCGATTTCGGCCCTGATTCCACTTCGTGCTTTCTCCTTCAGTGTCCGGGCCTGGCTTTAGATGGCACGGAAGGCCACACGGCAAGGCGGACAGGCAGGGCTCGTGCGAGGACGGCTCTGTGAGGGGCTCCGCACTATTGCTCACATCCTCTCCTCTCTCTCCAGGGGAGGGCCCCAAGGCCCACATCCAGAAGCTGGCCGAGTGCATCCGCTGGTCTTACGGTGCCGGGATCGTCCTCAGGCTCGGCAACATCGCCCGGCTGGAGCTGAATTACTGTGTGCCCATGGGCGTGCAGAAGGGGGACAGGTAGGTGCTAGGGGTTCCCCCGCCAGTGACTCTGCACCGTTTGACAAGTTTGTTTCACTGGGGACATGGTTGATCGTTTTGTCAGTGGCCTTTAAGAGTCAAGGTTTGAGGAGAATTTGAATAGTCTGCGAAAGAACGAAAGCATATTTTTCTCTGTTGGGTCTTTCTCCATCCAGTTGGGAGGAAAGATGGGATGGGTTCTCCCACCTCATTCTGGTTGCACTCAGCATTGCCAAGTCCTGGGGGCCCCTCCACGGGTCCGGCCGGAGGAATTGAGGAGGCATTATTGATCCTGCTTCTTAAAAATGGAATGAGGTATTTCTGGTGGGTGACCTCACCGGCCGGGGACTCAGAGTTGGAGGAGGCAAGGCTTCGCTCCTGACCACAGAGGACGCGTTCCCAGAGCCGCCTCTCGGGAGGAGAGGAACCCACCAGCTCGGCCACTCTCCCCCAGTCCTCTTACTGAGCGAGATTTGCAAAATGTTTTGGGGATGGATATGGCCTGAGAACATTTACAGTTAGAGAAATCCCATTTCTCGGTCTATCTGGCATCCGTCGTATACATTTTGAGAAACGCAGAAGTAGCGTCTCGGTCTGTAGGAGGTGGGGCTGCCCTAGCAAATTCCGCCGACTGGGGGCCGAGCCGCAGACGTGTGAGTCTCCCAGTTCTCGAGGCTCCGAGTCTGGGACCAGGGTCCTGGCCAGTTGGGTTCCTGGAAAGGAGAGTGCTCTTCCCTGCTTCTAACCTGTCCTCCCAGGGCAAAGAGAGAGCAAGCTAGCTGTCTGATTCTCTTCTTGTAAGGACAGTGGCCCCACCGTGGGGACCCCCCTGTACAATGTCATCTAAGTCTGATGAGCCCCCAGGGGCCTCACCTCCAAATACTGTCTCGGGGTTACGGCTTTAACGTACGGGTTCTGGGGGGACATCAGCATTCTGCCCACAGCGGGGTTGGTATCCTCGTTATTTTCATGCTCATGCATTCAGGGCTCTAGGCTGTGCTTTTTTCTTTTTGGCGCTCTGTCTGCACTTATGTGGCCACTGTGCCGGCTGAGTCACAGCCCGAGTCTCAATCGTGACGTCGGGGTTCATCCTGGTTGAAGGAGAAACTGTACTGCTTTGCCTCCCACCCTCTCTAGCTTCCGTGCGGTAGGTGGTGGTGCTTTTACAAGGTGGCCGCTTCAGCAGGCTTTTAAGGAAGCACTAGTTCTCAGGTGCTGCTCGGGGTCTGTCGTCCAGACCCCTTACAGTTGTCCAGTCGCCGGCACGGGCCCCTCAGTCTCTACCCGGGAGGCTGATTCCGGCCGCAGGGCTGCCCTGGCTCCCGGTGCCATCCGCGCCACCACTGCTGCCGCCGCTGCTCTGATCGCTGGTGACTCCCCTCCACCCCGTGCGTGTTCTCCGCACGGGGCCAGAGCTGGAAAGGGTCTGGTCGTGCAGGTGGTCTGTGCAGGAGCCCAGCTGTCCAGGCTGGGATCCCGGCTCAGCCGCTCTGTGGCTGTGGGACCCAGGGCAAGTGACTCAACCCCTCTGTGGTGCAGCTTTCTTGCCCAGAGAATGGGTGCTCATGACCACGCCTGAATGAACCCACGTGCGGGCAGCCCCTGGAACGGCGCTCAACGTTCTGTCGGTAAATGTCGGTGCCTGCTCGCGTCGTCGCTCCTGGCCGACTCACTGGGGCCCTTTTCACATCGGAAGCCAAGCGTGTTCCCTTCGGAGACATTGTCCCTCCGCTTCTGCGTTGGCTGCTCCTGGCTGTGTTTGAGACGCACTACAGACGGGAGTTTGTTTCCTGATTTCAGAGATAATGCAATGTGAAAATGTGAATATGGGCATTTTTCTCCTAGAGCAAGGTTTGCGCTTTAGGTAACTTTAGCAGATTCCCCACACGCTTACAGCCCCGGGGGAACGAGCAGAGTTTTGCAGGCTGCGTTCGGTGAAGCATGTCTCCGCCTCAGGGGAGAGTGTGGGTGTCCCTGGCTTCCCCCTGCCCCGGGGGCTCAGTGGGAGCACCAGAGGGGCGGGTGTCCATGCCAGCACCAGGGCGAAGTGAGATGTGGGAGCCCCCGGAGCCTGCGCTTCTCAAATCATAACGTGCCTCTGGCTCCCCGGGGACTCCGGACCCTCCCGGGTGTGGGGCGGCCCACAGACACCGCGTTCCTGACGTGCTCCTCGGGGAGGCTGATGCCTGTGGACCAACCACGCTCTGAGGGAGACCAACCGTCTCTTCTGAGGGCGGTCATAACGTCCTGTGGAGGGAGGGCGATCATTCGTGTCGATCGAATGCTCGCCTCGTGTGAGGCGCCCTGCTAAGCACTCGATGTCATTCCGGAAGCCTCCCAGCCGCTCTGTGCAGGGGAGCGTGTTACCCCTCTCACAGTGGAGGACGGTAGCCTGCAGCCTCGGCGGGCTCCGAGGTCAGCTCAGCAGCAGGGCCAGGCCTGCCGGAGGCCAGAGCTTGTGCCTTTCCCTCTGCTCCCAAAACACACCAGCCCCAAGCACCGGCTCCTCCCCCTCCCTCTTCTGAGAGCCCGGACGTGGGAATGCGGTGCACACAGCTCTCTCTGGCCTCGAGGGTTAACTGCAGAAAGATGAAAGTCCTCTCCTCCTTGCTCATCTTCTTGGAACATCTTCTTATTCAAACCTGAATTCTGTGCTCACTTTCCCGTCTCAGAGACTGTATAGACTGTTTCCATGATGATCGATCAGTTTGGGTTAACTGTTAATGTTAGTGCAAATCATGTAAGTAAATGCATTGCAAATATTTTTTATTACACAGAAAACTACAAGGGCGTGTGGCTTTCTAGCTGTAGGTGTCGTGACTGTGTCGCGGAATGACCATCGACCTCGGAGACAGCAGCAGATATGGGGCCCCAGGGCCAGCCCTGCCCTGTCCGTGTGTCCCCCTCCCCCACCCATGTGACTCGGGGCAAGTCCAAGGGCTGTGGGCCTCCTGCCCTTCAGCTCAGCCCTCTGGCTGCCGACACCGTGGCTGCAGCGCTGCTTGAGGCCACTGGGTGTCGCTGTGCCCCCAGGATCCCTGCCTGAGGGCTCTGCAGCTCCGTGTCTTTTCCAGGTTCGTGGTCTTCACAGAGGTTGCTTGCTTCCGTTCACCTTTCAGCTTTGCCTCTCTCAAAACTGGAAAAATCTGTCTCAGAGATGAGTTTCAAATGTGGTTTTCTCTGGAAGGAGGAAGCGTGCCGTGCACACGGTGTTTAAAGACCAGAACACAAAGCCCCTCTGCCCCTCTAGCCGGGCTCTGTTCTCTGACCCCGATCGTGCTCGCCGTGGTGCGTTCTGTGCCCAATGTCCCCTGCGCAGGGTCAGTCTGGTGTCCCTTGAATGTGGAACTTGCTTCTGCTCCGTGCGTGGCTGTGTTGAAAGCCTCATCATCAGACTGGGAATTGTGTGAGGTTCAGGTGACATTGCGAGAATTTGATCTTCGTTTCTGAAATCAGGCAGTGGCAGGACAGGATTATGTGTGCGAGAGAATCCCCTGTGGACCTCACTCTCAATGCAGACGTGCTCTGATTAGGGTTTCAGACCTTTCCACAGGCGGAAAGAGCTCTGAAATGTGGGCTGCATTTTGTGCTGGGGGGATTGACGGCAGGCACTGTCGCCTGAGAGCTGGCCCTGTCGCCGGACTCACTGAGGGCGGCCCCTGGAGGCGCAGGGGTGAGCAAGGCGGGCTCCTGACAGCTGCTCACCTCTGGGAAGGGGGAGATGAGAAAGAGGCTCATCTCACCTGGGGAGGGCATGTGAGGACTTCCCGGGGGAGGTGGCTTCTGGGCTGGGGACTCGCTGAGGCTGGCGTTCCAGGGTGCAGAGCAGCCCAGCCCAGGCGCACAAGCCCCAATGCCAGTGACTATCATTCTGTAGGAGCAGGAGTTTGGGGAGGCACTTGGTCCTGGCTGCTGCCCTCTCTGGCCTTTTCACTTGGGGCACGCACCCAAGGTCTGAGTTCTGGCCCTCGTCTGCTTTGTTGGCTGCCGTGCTCCCTGGCCGGCACCTGGTGTCCCCGCGTGACTGCCGGGGCCAGGCCCCCGTGTCGCCCATCTGGCAGCCATGCAGGCGCTGGGCACAGCCTCCAGGTGGGCAAGTTGTGCGGGCTGGCGCAGGAGTCTGCCCCCCCACCCTGTGCCCCTTCTCCGCCCGCCGCACACCTGCACTGCTGTGGAGTCAGCAGGACGGGTGCTGGCTGCGGCCCAGGGACTCCTCCTCTGGGGGTGGCCAGGCTGTGGCCTAGGCCTTTGTGGGGACAGGAGCCTGCGGGGCTCAGGTGTCTCAGGCAGGGGCCTGCTGTCCTCCTCCTGCTGGCACTGGGGCCTCGCCCCTCTTCCTGCTCGCTGTCTGAACCCGCTGGGTGGTCCGTCAGCAGCACGTGGAGGAAAACCCACAGATAAAAACCTGTAGGGCGTCAGCTTGTCACCGGTGTTGTAAGCAGCGGGCCTGCTTCCTTTTCCCAGGTCAGGAGCAAGTTCTGGGAAGTGGCAGGGGCACCCTGGTCGGGCTGCGGATGCTGCTGTGGTCATTAGCCCTGGGACCCTCCTAGGGTCTGGGCCGGCCCGC
>CM053611.1:104864274-104903759 GCA_028646535.1 Procyon lotor
CCCCAAGGCTGCCAGGAAGGAGGGTCTCCAGGGGAGGGGGTGGGGGCAGGTTCCACTCAGGGGGAAGGCCACAGAGACCTGGCAGGGATGGCGACCTGGAGAGGAAGGGCACTGCCTGTGGGTAGCGATACTCACACAGTCCCTCTAGGCTCGGCGAGGAGGTGAAGGTCCTCCTCCCATTTCTGCTCCTGGGACCGACCCGACCCCAGCAAGGACACTGAAGATGGCCCCCCACTTCGCGGGGGGCGGTCCTCATCCTCAGAGGCCAGCCGGGACCCCACACCACATCCTCTGTCCCGAATGCTGTCCTCTGATATTCACGCGTACGGCTCCCTCTGACCCAGTGCTCGAGAAGCTGTCACAGTTCCCAGTCATCCCTGTGACCTGCCCTGTCCCCGTCTCACCCCACCCTAGCGCCTCTGCCCTAGCGGGTGTCTCCTCCCTCCTCTCCTTCTGCTGTCTGGGTGGGCTCCCCTTTCTCCACTGCGGGCAGGGACCCCGGAGGTCTTATTCACTGCATCCCGTGTCCAGAACAGTGGCCAACACTGTTTCTTAAAGGAAAGCACTTTCTAGCATTTTCGAGCCACCTAACAATGAGATGGACTGCTTGTGATAGTGAGCCCCCCGTGGTTGGTGGTATCCAAGCTGTAGTGGGATGAGCGCTTGGCAGGATATGTCAGAGGGATGAGAGCAGGGGGTAAGGGGAAGCTGAGGGCAGCCCCAGATGCCCTCCAAGGGGCTCTGGCCTTCCCGTGCTCCCCTCCCTGTCCATGACCCCCTTCCTGGGCCGCAGCCTCTCCAGCCTTCTAGAAAGCGAGAGGGGGCCGTATCTGTTTGATTGAACCACCCAAATGGAAAAAGCTGCAGAAGGAAAGACCAATATTTATTCATTATCATATTCAGAAATTAGGCTGGGGAGCCACAAATAGCCTTTCTAACGAGAGCCCGTCTGGCCCTGCCTCCCCAGCTCATGCCACAGATTCCTCGTCCCGGTCACGTCTTGCTGCCTCCCGCAACCGAGTTTGCTGGAATATTTGCCAGCCGCTCTGGGTGTATCCCAAGGCAGCTAATGGGAAGGTGGGGGGTCCGACAGCAATTGGGGGCACACGCTGTTCCCCGGCAAGCCCCCTCCCCGATGAGTGCTGAGCCTCTGTGTGGTTCAGGGGCTCCCTCTCGGGGAGTGGCTGGCGGGCAGGGAAGAGCGAGGGAGCAGGCTCAGCGCAGCTTGGAGCTCAGGCTTCTAGCTCTTTCTTCCGTGCTCAACAGGCCCTCGGCCCTGTGTCTGCCCTCCACGGCCGTCTTCTACCCTCTCCTGAGCGCAAAGCAAAACCCATCCCCGTCTTTCTCGAATCCCCCCAGAGCCCTCCAAGCAGAACTTTGACCCCACGGATCCTCCAAAACGGCTCTGAATGAACTCAGCAGTGACCCCTCACCCACTGTCAGACCTTGGCTCCCTGCCCTCCGGCAGCACCCGACTCTGCAGTGGGTGCCCCTCTCCTCCTGGCTGCCCTCCCCGCGCCTGGCGTCAGGACCCCGCACACTCACTCCCCCAGATGCTTCCTTGTGCTTGACCTTGCGCCCCAGGGGTAAGTCCTCCAAGTGGGCCTCCCTTCATGAGCCACAGGCTCCTTAGTGATCCCGCAGCATGGACTTAAACACCATCGAGATGCTAATGACTCCCACATTGTCCTCCAGCCTGGTCCTCCCTCTTGACCTCCAGCCAGGTTTTCAGCTGCCTTTCAGTGGCTCAGGCCAAGTACCCTGTGCTCACCCACAGTGCTGGCCTCACACTGCACACACAGTCTGTAGGAAGCCGTGTTGTCTGCCTTCAAAGCACACCCAGGACCCGACCGCCATCCACCACGCCCGCTGCTTCCTCCCTGGAATAGGGCACTTTCATCCTTTATCTTTGCGCCTGCAGTCTGTCCTCAGCACGGGGCTCAAAACAGGAAGCCAGGGGCACCTGGCAGGCTCAGTTGGTTGAGTGCACGACTCCTGATCTTGGGGCGATGAGTTCAAGCCCCACATTGGGTGCAGAGTTTGCTTAAAACGAATGAATGAATGAAATCTTTCAGGAAGCCAGAATTTGTCACTCCTCTGCTCAACACCTTGCCAAATCTCCCAGTTTTCACCTGAAATACAAACTGAAATCCTTGCCAGTCCTGCAAGGCCCCGTGTCATTTTCCTGGCCCTCCTCCAGCGCCCCCCACTCACTCCCCCTGCACCTGGTCACCATGCTGTGGGGAAGCCCAAGCAGCCATGGCGGAGATGACCATGTGCAGAAAGCTTGTGGCCAGCCTCATGGGGGGGCTCATGCATAACCCCCCAGCCCTCCTAGCGCCCCAGAAAACCCACAGGCTGAGTCCAGAGCATTGTCACAGTAAACAGTTGTTGGCATTTTAAGCTATTATGTTTTTGGGGGGGTTGTTAAGTAATAATGGATAACCCAATAATCATCCCACAGAGAACCTGGTTTAAAATGTACTTTAGTGAGGGGTGCCTGGGTGGCTCAGTCTGTTAAGCGTCTGCCTTCAGCTCAGGTCATGATCCCAGAGTCCAGGGATCCCCCATCCGGCTCTGTGCCCAGTGGGGAGTCTGTTTCTCCCTCTCCCCCTGCCCCTCCCCCGTTCGTGCTCGTTCGCTCTTTCTCTGTCAAATAAATAAATAAAATCTTAAAAAAAAAAAAGATGTGCTTTAATGACATGAACACATACATGCATAGATTATGCATAAATGCCAGAATGTGTTAACATATGTGCAATTTGTTTTATTGGCAGTCTTTTTGTTCTGTTTTCCTATTTTGCTTGGCTCCCTTTCCTCTCTCCCACACATCACACCCTCTGTCCTCAAACCGCGTCGCCTTATTCTTCGGAAAGCTCATGCAACCACTAATTAATGCGTACGCGCACACGTCCACAGCTTTTGCTGGGGGAGGTCATTGTGCTGCAAAAACGGGATTGATATTATCCTCTTTTGTCTGTATTTTGCTCTTCTTATCTGGCAGTTTTTTGTGAAAATCCCTCCAAATCCTCTGTAGAACTCTGACTCGTTCTTGTAAATAGTTGCATAAAATTCCACTGTGCGGCGACTCCGTATTCGCCAGACATTCCCAGGGCTGTGCCCGAGCCAGCACGTCCTGACTCGTGGGAGTCTGCTATTAATTTTTCAGGAAAATTTTGTGAGCCGGTTACTAAATGCAGTCAGCAAAGAGATTAAATTCCATAAACTACATATTAAATACCTTCTATTAAAAAACAAAGGCAATAATAAATACTTAAAACTATCGCTTCCTAATTATTTCACCGTGACTGATGCTCGAGGTTATGAACATCCATCGTCATACGATATAATGGCGCGCTTTTGTGTGTCTCTTCCCGAGCTGTGATCCGACACATCACTTGGGTAGTCTCCAGTAGGTGGCCGTGGTTAGAAGGTACACACCACGGGAATGACCACACCTTACAAATCAGGGCTTGATTTATTGTCTTGGTGGTTGTCGAGTACTCAAGAAACGCAAACACTGATGACGCAATTCCACATCGAAGGGTGTCACGTTTGTAGCTTGCATTGGGAATAGTACCAAAAAATGGAGGCACGTTGTCCAAGGACTTGTAAATGTATTTACCTGGACAAAGAGGGCATTCGTGCTATGGACAAAAGAGTGAAGTCTCAACATGCCCTGGTTTTATTTTCCTCTTCCTCTTGCACGAAAACGGGACTATCCGTGAACTTGCAACCGACACTTGCTCATTGATTGCAACCCTGTGTGGGCTTCAGGTACAGGAGTTTGGCAAACAGCAGCCGAAGGATTATTGGACTATATAAAATTTATAACTAAGCATATCGTATATTTTATTATCATTCATAAACTCTGGGCCACACGTCCTTTATGTTAGTAAATTTTATGATAAATAAAAAGTGCCTGCCTCCCCCCCCCCCCCCCCCAGGAGATTAGATTGTTTATCACTTAGCAGCGCACCACCGAGTCTTTCTCCTGCTCACAGGCATCATTTTGCTCCCTTTCCCAAGTGGAATTCCATTCCATCCATGGAATAACATTCGACCCTGGGTGGAATGGGGTATGGCTTCTTAATTTTAATAGATATTTTCAGATTGCTTCCAACAAAGGCGATGGTGGTTCCATTTCTAGCAATAGTGCGTGAGAGCAACCTCTTCTCACATGGCTGCTAGCGAGAAATTTACAGATTTATTTTTTGCCGCTTGGATGGGTGAACAACGGCAACTCTTTATTTCACTTTGCCCCCCTGCCCCATGTCTCTGTGTCTGAAGGTCTTTTCGTATGTCTGTTGCCATTTGGATTTAGTTCTGTGAATTTCCTCTCGGTGTCCCTTTTGCTTTTTATAGAAATTGGGTTGTTTATTCCCTCTCTGTCGATTTGTGCGTGCTCTCTATAAATTAAATATAACCTTGTACATGTTTTCTGTGTTTAAATCTCTTGTTCGCATTTTAACTTTGTGTTACCTTTTGCCATACACAAACTAATTTTTTTGTTTATCATTTCTTTAGCTACCGGGTGTCTGGTCCTGATTAGGCATTTTCCTACCTTGAGAATGTTCATATAATCATTTAGAATTTCTTGCTGAATTGTTCTTATTTTATTGAAGTCTCTAATAGACAGTTGGTTTTCAGATATGGCTAAAATAGGGCTCCACTTTTCTTTTCTCCTGGATGGGTAGCCAGTCAGTATCATTTGTAAATACTTGTGACTTGGTCAAACAATGATAAGAATTATATATTCATTAGTAATTCCTCACTGTGTTGAAACACCACTTTTGTTATATCAAGTATCATATATACTTCCTCATATTTCTGTATTCTAAGCTATTTGTCTACTCTCAAGCCAGCTGCGTATTGTTTTGGTCATAGTATTTTTACAGTATGTTTGCAGCTGGAGGACTTTGGGAAGACAGTGCATAACAGTGGGATGAGGTCATTAAGAGGGCTTCTTCATCTCTCTATTCCCTCCCAGCACATCCCCACCCGAGAGGCTCTGAGGGAAAACCCTAGAGACAAGACGGGAAGTGCCTGGATCCCTGAGTCACTTTGTGGAGTGGCATTTCCCTGCGGCACGGTGGGATTGCATCTTTGCACGAGGGATGGAGAACCCTTCATTTTGACCTCTGCGTAGACTTATCCTGTCCTGACTTACACCGCTGTTGAGACATCAAAAAGCTAAAAGATACGGCATTAGCTTAGCGGCTGGTGGCAGGTGCCAAGGAAACATTGGATCTGGGAGGCAGGGATCAGGTTGTGGATTGTGACATGTTCACCCAACTCAGTCTGCCTGAACCTGTAGTCTACTGAACTTGCAACACGAAAACAAGAGGGGAGAGAGCAGGAGAGTAGAAGTGCGTCTTAGCCGTGGATGACACTCAGTGAGATTTTGCAAGGAAGACATGAGCTCAGGAAAGAAAGGGCTGTTTGTGGGCAGAAATAAAGAGAATAGAGAAATTCCAGAAGTCTGGGACTTAGCAGAATTGGAAAGCTAAAAATACCTTGATAAGGGATTTAGGGAGCGTTTGAACAACAAACACTCAAATTACTGCAGGGCAAAAAACAGATTAGAAAGGTTCAGATAGACTCCAGGCAGCTCCCCTTATATTGTGCATGAAGCAATGGGGGCAAAATGACAAGTAAGCAAAGTGGAGACCTGTGTTCCAGAAAGACCTTTTGCACTGACGGATAGAACATGGAGCTCACCGGAAACACATATGTCGATATTTACTACATTTTTAAGGAACCTGTATTGGAGAGGAACCCAAAGCCTGGACTCAAATACTTGACCGCGGACTGTTTACTGGGTCCCCAGTGTTCTGCGGGCCAACAGCAGCTGAGATCCCACGGTCTCCAAAGGGGACACTCCCGCATGTCCCTTTTAGGTGAGGCCAAGGAACCTGATGGCAGGACGTCATCAAGGGCCATGAGGAATGACCAACAAGGTACCTTCTCAGGGGAAGCCTAATTCAGGAAGCTTGCCCCCCTCCCTGGGGTAGGGGCCTTGGCCCCAGGGAGGTCTACCCCCCCAGGGTGTGGCATTTCTACAGAGCAGAGTCGGCCGCCCATCTCCATTATCACCACGTGGAAGTGCGTTCATTGCATTTGTCTCGACCCTGCTCCGTCATTGACTATGGGGTCAGCATCAGAGGCAGGGAATTTCTTCCAGTTCCTAAGTGCCCAGAGTAAGAAGAGGTGGGCACAGACCCTCTGGAGACCCCCGTGCCGGTCACTTGTCCAAGATTTCAAGCTGGATTCAGTGATCGTGGCGGTGGGGTTGGCTCTCTCTGCAGAAGGTGTGAGTGTGTGCTACATGGGGGACGGAGCATGACCTGCACATTTGGAGGACGACTCTTCTTAGCTCCCCGGCAGTTAGGGGGTGGGGCTGTGTGACCCGTTCCAACCGGTGAAATGTGAGTGGAAGTGACGCTTATTACCTCCAGCCCAAAGTGTTGAAGGGCTGATGAATGACCCTCACGCTCTGTCCTTCCTTGCCATGGTGACCCTGGAGGCCTCGGAGTGAGACAAGGACGAACAGCCCAGAGGGGGCCTAGGTGCCCGAGTGGTGCCTGATAGAAGGTTCTCAGGAACCCACATCAGATTTTGTTTGAATTTTATATACATATATGTATAAATATTTATAGTATAAATTTTTATGTTATAAATATTTATAAATATACATATATATGCACATATATATGTGTATATATAGATTTTTATATCTTAGCTACTGGGTTTAATTTAAATTGTTATTTTGGATTTCCCACCAATGTAATCATATCATCTTGAAAGGTGACATTTGGGGGCGCCTGGGTGGCTCAGTCATTAAGCGTCTGCCTTCGGCTCAGGTCATGATCCCAAGGTCCTGGGTTCGAGCCCCACCAGGGGCTCCCTGCTGGGCGGGAAGCCTGCTTCTCCCTCTCCCACTCCCCCTGCTTATGTTCTCCCTCTCGCTGTGTCTCTCTCTGTCAAATAAATAAATAAAAATCTTTAAAAAAAAAAGAAGAGAAAGGTGGCATTTTAATTTCTTCTGTTTTCACCCTTCCACGTCTGACCCCTTGTCTCTGCCTGTGCTGCTGGAGCTCCACGACGTCGGACAGAAGCCGTGAGAACAGAGGTCAGGCACTCATTCCCGGGCTGAAAGGAAACCTTTCAAGATCTCAAGATCAAGGTCCATCAGGAGTTTTCTGTACATTTCATGGTTTAAAAATGTCCCCTTGGGCTCTAGCATTTTTAAACTTGAACAGGTGTTGGCATTTATTTATTTATTTTTTTCCTGCGCCGAATGAAATGATCATACATGTTTCTCTTTAAGATATTGATGCTGTGGATCCTAGTTCTTGTTCTCTGATGTTCAAGCGACCTGACATTTCTGGGGTGCACCTGATTGGGGTGTGCCGGAGCCCACGTGCTCTGTGTTGATGGGGGTTTTTGCATCTGTGTGACCACCGGGGCTCGCTTTGCCGGGTTTTGGTATCAGCGTTCTTCTGGCCTCAAAAAAATGAGTTGAGGCCCTTTTATGCTCTTCTGTGTTTATCTTATTTTTCCCTCCTGTTCTCCGGGAAGAGGGCTTGTGGAAGAGTGGCTTGAATCCTTCCTTACCGGTTTGGTTGAATTTGCAGGGCCTGGGGTTTTCTTAGTGGGAATAATTTGCTGATGGATTCAATTTATTTAATAATTAGAGGACTCTTTAGATTCTCATTTTCTAATATCAGTTTCTGGAACTTGTAATGTTTTAAAGAAAATTATCTGTTTCTTTTCAATGTTCAGGTGTTTTGGATATGATTTTTCCTCTCTTACCTTTTTTGTTTTTTTTTTTAAAGATTTTATTTATTTGACAGAGAGAGAGAGAGATCCCAAGTAGGCAGAGAGGCAGGCAGAGAGAGAGGGGTAAGCAGGTTCCCCGCTGAGCAGAGAGCCCGATGTGGGGCTCGATCCCAGGACCCTGAGATCATGACCTGAGCCGAAGGCAGAGGCTTTAACCCACTGAGCCACCCCGGCACCCCTTTTTTTGTATTTTTTGTTGGACGTGTAGTGGTGCCTTCTTTTGAATTCCTGGTCTAGGGAACTGATGACTTCTCTCCTTTGTCCCAAGCCTGCCCGCGGCCTTCCATGGCCCATTCGGTCAAGTCCAAGACGTTTGGCTGGGCAGCCGAGGCCCTGAGGGATCTGAAGCCAAGCTCTGTCCCTTCTCCTCTGTGGTCCCCCTGCCCCCAGCATAAGGGACAACTCGGAGAAAGAGGGCAGCTTTCCAGGAGGACCGTCTTCATTCAGGAGGGTTGTCCTGTCCCCTCTCCAGCACCAAGTAGGGGAGGGGCATGACCGTGTACATATGAGCCTGCGTGTGCGTGTGTGTCTGAGTGTGTGCATGTGCGTGTGTGTGCGCATGCGCACAAATGGTTACATCCTGGCCTGGTCTTCCTTGCCTGGGAATAGGAGCATGGGGAGAGCCCACATGGCTCTCCCAAGGAAGCCTCCATGTGCCCCAAGGACAAGCCTGCAGAACTTGCCCACGGCAGCGAGAACAGCGACATCAAACCAGCTCCTTCCCCGTCCCCTTTCCTGGCCTTTTCCTCTGCTCCAGCCCAGATGCTGGCTGCCCCGGGGATGGGAAGGGTGCCCTGAGTCCCCTCTGTCCCCTGGGCCCTGGGATGGGACTCCGGTGGGGCGGGGGCGGGGAGGCAGAGCTCAGAATGGTGTTTGAGACTGGAGCTTTGAATGGAACTGGATGTGGCCTCAGCCCTTTGGGGGCGACACGGCTCTGGCGGTTGTTTGTAGGACTGAGACTTGGGCGGAGAGAGGGCCCAACATGGCCCCCGTGGGTGGCAGGTAAGGGAGGCACAAAACCCCCATGTGCCCAACAAGTGAGTCTCTCCCTCCTGGAAATCGGGGGTCTGGCCCTCCTCTCAGAACCCACAGGATGGTGCTCAGTCATTTAGGGCCACCGACTGAGCCGGGGATGGGAATCCACCCGCGGGGAAGAGGGACCCCCCACTTCACCAGCCCAGGCACAGGGTTCGAGGAGATAACAGTGTGCAGCCGCTGTCCACAGCCCGCCCGCCCGCTCACAGTTCTTGCCACCCCTGCTCCCCGGGGGATCGAACAGCTCTGTCTCCCACCTGTTCTAGTCCCTGGGGAGGTGGTCCCCGGTCGGCCTCTCCATCTGCCCTTGGGGCTGGAGCCCCGAGATATCGGGCTGGACCCCTAGTGTCACACCGGACAAGTCCTCAGCCGAGACCTCGGGCCCTCCTCTCCCAGCCTCCCGGGCGGAGAGGGACACATCACGAGGGCAGGATCCCGCAAGTGCGTTTGGAAATGTGAAAGCAAGTTTTGACACTGGGAACAGTGGACATGACACTCCTTTATTAAAACCTAAAGATATCTTTATAAAAACTACTGTATATAAAGACAAAAGCAGCGTAGCGCAGTGTAAAATACATTATTATTATTATTACATTATTATTATCAGGAATATTGTTGGTTTTTGGTTTTCCCGGTTATCAGCTCTCAGGGAGACCCTGTACCTGCTGGCGGGCAGGCGGGGTGCTCGGGAGAGAGGGACAGCCCTGTCCCACCCTCACCCGTGTGCCCCAGCATGGCGGACCCTGGGGGGGGACACACCAGCCCGGGGGGGGGGCGTGATCCTGCCTTGTTGGGGCGGCTGAGCCTCTCCTCCTCGACATCCCACTGCATTATTGCACCTGACCCACACTGACGGCTTGCCCATCTGCATCCCACCAGCTTGAACATACAGAAAGGGGGAGAAACAGAAAGAACACACACGAGGACCCGGGCGGGGCTCCAAGAACACATTCCCTCAGGTCACCAGTTTGCTCCCACTGGAGGCCGGTGGTGGCGGTGCCATCCGTGACTTGCAACCACGTGCCCCAGTGATCCATGTCCCCCTCACCCCAGCCCGGTTCATCGACTTCCATCGGCTCCTGCACATTTTGGAGGGTGGTGTAGGGCAATCCACAGGGCACCTCCCTGCACCAGCCCGGGGGTTGCTGTTTCAATGTGACCCATAGAAATGCTGTTCCTGGGGACCCATGACCATTTTGGTGACAGCACTGTGAATGATACCACCAGGGGGTGGGCTCTGCCGCGGTCCTGAATGTCACTCTGTCAAGGGCAAGCGCATCAGGGTTTTGATGTAAAGATAGGAGTTCTAGGGACAGCGTGCCTGAGGGTCAAAGTGGCTCACTCAACAAGCATCTCTCCAGCACCTGGCAGGGTCTGGTACTGAGAACTTGAGGGGTGGGGACAAGGTCACCTCCAAGGTCACTCTCACGGAGGGGATAGCTAAGCGTTGCCCATTTGCTTTGTGGATCTGGGCGTTCCTCACTGTTGGGCACAACTAGCCACTTCTCAGGGGATCCCAGCCTCTCTCACGGACACGTGCGAGTCTCCTGACATCTCCGCGTTGGGCAGCAACTGCTCCCAGATGTGCCCTGGGTTCAGAGCTGGATAAATATTTGTTGAACAGATGAAGGAATGCATGCGCGAGCGAATGGATTTTCTAGGATCTTCTATCCTCTCGCCTGACCGCTCAAATTCAACAGCCGTTTTCAGGCCACGGACCCCCAGGGTGTGTCCGTCCCCTTGGCTGCCACGTGGGGCTGGGTGTGCTGCAGGGCAGGCTGGGAGCTGCTGGGGCGTCGGTCACAGCAGGTATGTGGAGTCTGTGTGCTGCAAACGGCATCGCCCCAGGCTGGGCTGGGGGTGGGCTCTGGGGCCGCAGGTGGCAGTGAGCATGGTGTCACCACTCCCCAGGGGCTGGCTGCCCCCATGATCTTGCAGACGGTTTGCAGGGAGCAGTTAGACCCCATCTGATACTCACCAGGTAAGCGGTAAGGCCAAGAATTCCTGAAAGTCCCTGCTACTACTCCAACCTCAAGCTCCCGTAGTGGACGACGGGGCTGGGGAGGCATAGACGGCTCCCTGTGATCACATGGCGGCCCCTTGCCACGGACAAGAAATGTCCCCAATAACTCCACTTGGGGCTATCACGTGAATCTGGGTCGTGGAGGGATCTACGAGACTCCTGCAGACACAGTGGACGGGGTGCCAGCTGAGCCGGTGGACGGGGCCTAGGCTGGAGGGACGGCGGGGGGGAGGGGCGGGTCAGGACCCCGACCTGGTGCGGATGAGGGTCTGGGGGTCTGCGTGGGGGACACTGCCAGGCACGGCCGCTCCCACAGTCTCGCTGGGACTGAGATGACCTAGAGAGAGCTTTGGACTTGATGGTGAGCCGAGAAGCGTCTCTTGGCAGAAGGCTGTTACCCCCCATTCCTCACCATGTTGTCCTTGATCGCCCCCCCCGGCACCCCCCACCCCAAGTCCTTCTTTCCGGCCCCGGGGCCACGTCTGTCCGAATGGTGTTTTGCAAGATGAAGGGAAGGGCCACCCACCCTCACTAGCGTCCCGCCTCTTTCTTAAGTATCAGAGACCGCCAGAGGGCCTGGATGCCCCCTCGTGTGTGCATGCGTGTTCCTGTGCATGTGTGCATGCACGCGCGTGTTTTCGACTAAGGCCTGTTTCCTACTGGTTCCGGCCAGCGTCAGACGTCCCCCTGGCAGCTCTGGGCCCGTGGGCAGGGGCAGGCCGCTGCCGGATGGAGGCTCAGCGTGACTTCAAGGTTAAGGTGACGGCGCAGGGCCTGGGGTATGGGTTCTGAGTCGGTTCTAAAACACACGGATCACACCATACACAATCGAGAGGAAAAGCAGACGCCGCTCGTCCATGACACGCCGTCCCCGGTGGGAAGAGGCCCTTGCCAGCAGGAGTCGCGACACAGACCGGCGTCGGGCACAAACTCCCCGGTAAGGTACGTTGTCTTCTTCTTTCTCTGCTTTTTATTTCTCTTTTTGTACTAGGATTATTGTTACGGTTACAAATTACGTGGGGATAGCCAGAAGCTCACAGTAGAAAGTAAACAGAGGCAGCTTCAAAAACCGGGTTTGGGAGTCACTAAAAAACACTAACTCTGAAAATCTCTACTTGAACTTGTCACTACCCTGTGTCTTATTTCCGGGGACACTCGACTGATTGGCACGGTGGCCTGCCACAGTAGGGGGCGGGGAGGGGACAGGTATTTGCCGGGACCAGCTGGGCTCCTGCGGGGTTTTGAGGAGCCCTGGACAATGAGGGGGGGGATGGCCCCGCCCACGCGTGCCTTCCCTGCAGCCGTGCCCTCCCCTCAGGGCGCTCACGCCCGGTGCCCCATCTCATGCCTCAGCCAGAGGGGCAGCGACTGCTGCTCCATCCCTCCGTGCCCCCCGCCTGACAGCTGGCGAACTGGATTGGAGTGAAGCAAGGGAGGGCCAGTGCCCGTGGGCCCCCCGCACCCCGCCCTCCCCGGCCCACCCCGGCCGGCCATGTGTGATGCATGCCCAGCTACACGCGGGAGGCCTCCATTCCCACAGAATGTTCCATCCCGAGCCCTGTTCTCAGTCACTCCAGGAAAGCCTGCGGGCAGGAGCCAGAAGCCAGCTGTGATTCCGGGGGCTGCGGATCGGGTGGGTCCTAGCCTCGGCTGGTCTGGGCGAGGCCAGCCTCTGGCTCAGGCCCCCAGGCCAGGGGTGGTGGACAAGGCAACCAGCTCCTTCTTGCCCGAGGAAGGAAGGACCCCTGTGTGAGCAGCTGCAAGAGCATTGCCCAGGACCCCAGGAGGCCAGAGATGCCAGCTGCCTAAGACCCGGTCTCACTCCTTCTTACCGAGGGGGAAACTGAGGGCGGAGAAGGCACAGGACTGGCCCGAGGTCACACCACTCTGAGTGCACAGCTGATGTAGAATCTGGGTCTCGTGCCCACCGTCCCCGCCCCCGAACCTCAGGTGCCCCCGATTCCTGAGGCTCCACACATAGGATGCAAGTGAGGGTTGATCCCCCTGGGCCCGAGGGCTGCTGAGCCCGTCTCCAGGGCTCCCCACAGCGTCCAGGGAAAGGAAGACGTGCCCGTCCCTCCTCAGCACCCCAAGTGAAGTTTTCCCACTTTGCCTCTGCCAAGCCATACGTTTGGGCACCCCTGTCTGGGGAGATGCGTGGGAGCCACGGGGCTGGTCTGCCCCAGCCTGCCTGGTGAACTTGGGCGGACCGCTGGACCCACCTGAGTCTCAGGTTCCTAGTCCATGAAATGCAGAGAGTCCTTTCCTTACAGAGCTGTGGAGGCGATGGGGAGCCAGGCTGCCTGGAAAATGGGGTGCTGTGTCTGTGCGCCTTGCAGAGCCTGGGCTGTCTCACCCTCAACCCCTTCTGCCTCACCTCTGGGTCCCGGCCACCCTGGATTTCTTTGGTTCTTTGAAACCATCAAGCGTGCTGCTGCCTGAGGGCCTTTGTGCTGGGATGCTCTTCCCCGTCTTTAATGTCGGTGGCTGGCTCTTGCTTATCATCCAGACCAGGGCTTAACTGTCACCTGCTCAGAAAGGCGTTCCCAGACGTGTCTTCTCTCCCCAGCTGGCCAACCAGCACCACGAGCAGGGGTCTGCCCGTTCACTGCTGGGCCTGGAGGGCAGACAGTGTGTGTGCAAGATCTGGCTAAGTGAGGACATGCCATCAGAGGGACACGCGTTTGCTGAGCAGGGTCTGCCGCACTAAGAGCTGGGGAAGATCTGGGTATCACTAACACCAGTGGAATGAGCATGTCTACAGTGGCTGTGTGGTCCTTGGGGATTTACGTGAGCGTTTCCTGGGCAATGCCCTCCCATGTGTGTGCCGTGGGTGGTGGTGGGGGGCTCTGGGGACGGATGTCATAGGCATCCGGGTTTAGGTGGAAGTCTAAAGTGGAATGGTTTTTAGAAACTTCCCTTGGGGCTTCTGCAGCCCTCGTCACCGTGTTCAGATCTGTGTATCTATCCCATCCGAGGGCGGTCCCCTTCCCGGTCAGGGACCAGGCCTCCCTGACTCCCGGCCAGTTCCCATCACTGCCCAGTCTGGGGTCTGACACACAGCAGGTGCTAAACAGAACGTGCTGTGTGCGTGAGGATTTCAGGGCAGTGATGGTGGAGAACTTGGGCAATAATCAGTCCACCGAGAGGCCAGTGGGGAGATGTCCCAGGGATTTTGGACTTTGGGTTCCTACACCCCTAAAATCAAAGGGAGCGGCTGATCTCCTCCGGGCTGTGTGACCCTGGGCACCTTCCCTGCTCGGAGCCAATTGTGCAGGGGGCTCATCACGCCCCCCTCCCAGGCGGTAAGAGAGGGAGCGCGTGGAGACACGCAGCCCCGTGCCTGCCCCATGGATGGCCCAAGATGCTTTATCGCCTATTATTACATTGTTGGGGAGCAAATTCCATAAGAACAAACCCACACTAGAATTTTCAAATCCCCAGTGCCCTCTGAGACATAGCGGGCCCACGCCTCATACTTGGTGACCAGCGGGTTCGCGGCTGCCCGCTATAGCAAGAAGTTTGAACAGGGACGCTGACCATGGCCCCCACCACTGGTGACCTGTGCCCATGAGAGGACTTGCGGGGATTCCAATAGAAACCAACACCCCACCAAACAAAAAGAACACCCAGATCACACCTCCAAACACACATGTACACACGCGCGCACACACACACACACACACACACACACACACACACACACACATTCAGTATTCTGACACAGGCCCACAGGCCACAACTGGAGGGGCTGGAGGCAAGGGGCCCACAGGTACGATGCACAGGTCTAATCCCTGCAGCTTGGATTAGCAGGAGTAGCTTTGTGCTGGTCATCCTGAGTCCACAATGGCATCCCCTCTCAGAAGCCACCAGCCCAGAATGGGACTATTGCTTGCGGACGGGTGGCTCAAGACTCCCTCCCTTAGAACCCCTGGCCCCCACCCCTGAGTTTGCTCCTAATCTTAGAAGTCCACGGAAGGGGGTTGTGGGCACAGGTGGCGTTTCTTCCTCTGCCACCGCCGCCGCAGCCACCTCGGCTCTCCCTGGGGTCTCTGTTGACGTTGCTCTCCTCGGAGGCTGTGCCGGGTGCTTCGGGTCTCACCTCCCCCATCCTGAGGCACGGCAAAAGGGTTTTCTGGGGAAGCAGAAGGAAACAAAATATCACATGGTGTTTCCTCCGTGGGGACTCACTGAGGACACTTCTCTCGGGCCTCAGTGCCCAGAGAAGTCAGGTTTTCTCTGAGTGCATGACTTCTGGATACTGACAACTATTTGACATAAGACTGGAAGCAAGACAAGCAAGCCTGCCACCACTATGGCTCCATTCAGTGCCGGCTCTTGTGGCCCATGTAATAAGACAAGAAAAAAAAGCATCGCGTCTTAGGAGTGGAATAAAAGAACCTGAATTACAATTAATGGCAGATAATAGGCACAGAAAATCCAAGAGAATCAACAGACTAATTCCTAGAACACAGGGCAGACACAGAGATATGGTCTTCAATCCACAAGATAAGCAGACTAACTTATAAAACCAACAGTGTTCATCTGTCTCAATAGTTACTGGAGTGATTGTGTGTCTTAGCTTGGGTCACCCCAGTTAACACCTGCTGTTCTGATGTAATTTTTAATATTGTTCCCCTTTCAAGCTAATAAGTGTTTTGATTTGGATGATAAACTATATGGTCACCCTTGCTATTAAAAAACTAGAAAATATTGGGGCACCTGGGTGGCTCAGTGCTCAGCAGGGAGTCTGCTTGTCCCTTTCCCTCTGCCCCTTTCCTCTGCTCATGCACACCCTCTCTCTGTCTCAAATAAATAAAATATTTTAAAAAACCCTAGAAAATATCAAGAACAGACACAGACACCATTCATAATTATAATAAAAACCATTATGAATCTTGGAATCACATCACTGGACGTGACCGTGTCCTACAAAGCCATGGAGAGGAGGCCAGGGTGCTCCTGGCACGGGGGCAGGCCAGGAGACCAGAGGGCAGGGTCAGGATGGTAAACACTGGCCCACGGGGCACGTGCAGCTTTGACTGGCAGAGTCAAGATGGCGCTGTGAATCTCCTGTCCCCTATCCAATCATCAGGGCAACTGCCCAGTCACAAATACTTACCTTTCTAAGCTTTCTTGCAGATGGGGTGGTCCCATGACCCAGTCCTGTGTAAGTGGAAGTCCCAAGGGAAGGGGACACAAATCCAGATAAGAGCACGAGAAGGAGGGACACTCACTAATGCAGGTGAAGTGGAAAGCAGGGAGACGCCTGGTTCTGGTGGGGTCCCTGACTGCTCCCCTCTGCATCAGTGCTGCTGGACTTGCACTTATAACTCTTAACTGATAAACCATCTTCAAGCAAGCTCCAGGGGCTGTTAGGAGGGGGCAGGGGGAAGGGGGAAGTTGAGGGAGCGGCTCTGACAAAGCCTGTACAGCCCATCTTTCCAGAGTAGGTGAGGGTCCTAGAAGCAGAGCCAATCTCCCTGCTCTCCATCAGCAGGAACGTGTGCACGGGCTCAGAGTTGGGATTCCATAGAGCCTTCTCCGCAGCTTCCAGGACAAAGCCAGGTCCAGGGATCCCTCACTACCTGCTTTACTTATCTCCGTAGCATCCATCTCTAGTTAGCCCACCACCGATTTAAGTGACTGTTGTATTTATTGTTTGTCTCCCCCACCTAGAACGTAAGCCACAAGAGGGCCAAAGTGTCTGTGTGTCGTGTTCACATCTGTACTGCCGGGGCCTGGAACAGTAACATAGCCAGGCTCTGGAACATAGCTTCATAAATATTTGTTGAATGAATGAATGAACCAAGAATGTAAAACCCAGATGGACCATCTTTCAAGTTTAACATCCACAGAAACACTTTTTGAACCTATTTTTGGAATACAGTTTCTGGGAGTCCTTCTTATATAAATTACTAGACGACACACTTGGGATAACCAAGGCCAAATGGGGAGAGTTTGGCAATGGTACCAACAGTGAGAATCTACTGAACTATAGGACTGTCTAAAACAAACCCAGGGATTGGGACTATTATAGGCAAGAATGAAAGAGGAAACAGAGAAGTGGGGTAAATGACAATAGATGGGGGGCCAGAGTGGAGAAGGGGGAGGGAATGTAGGTAAACTATGTCTTCATCACTTAAATGTAGGCGTCTCAAGAGTCATTCGGAGGTTTAAGTAAAATTAGAGGTACAAGAGTAAATAGGGAAAAAATAAAAATATAATCAACTAAAGTCATTTGGTGGAAATGAGAGAAGGGGAAGGAAATAGAAATATTCTAATTTGGACATTCTTCATATGTAGGGAGAAAATAAACACTGTCTAAAGAAATAGAGAATTAAGGGTATCATATCACAGCAGAATTATAAAGATAACCACAGGATCAAAAACACAGCTTTGCAAATTGTCAGAAGACGTATACACAAAAAATAAAACAAAGAAAACAGAGACCATATGGTGGAAATTGACAACCCCCACAAAAGCTATAAAAGCAGAAAGCATATCACAAACCATGACAAAAGTAACACCAAATGTATCTTCCATGTCAGTAAATGTTAATGAACCACACACGCTGATTTAAAAAAAAAAAAAAAAAAAGACGCTCAGACCAGATTACAAACAAGATCTACTGAAGGTAGAGTGAGTCACACAGGTTTCCCATAAAAGCCTGGACAGATGATGAAAGCGCCATGGCAGGTGGTTGCTCAACAACATCAGTGTACTTAATGCCACAACTAAAAAAAAAAAAGGATGAGCAGAAAGAAACATAACCAACAAATGCAAACCGAGAGAAACTAGGGGCCTTGACCTGAATATTAGATAAAGCTGAAGTCAGAGCAAGAAATACCGAAGGAGAAAAAGAAGGGTACCGTGCAAGGATCAGGATGAAAGTCACCACAAGGATCTCAGAGTAATGAATGTCTATGCACCGAAGAACACAGCCTGTGCATTACAGAGCAAGAACTGCTGGAAACGTAGGAAGAAAAAGACAAGGGGCACCTGGGTGGCTCAGTGGGTTAAAGCCTCTGCCTTCGGCTCAGGTCATGATCTCAGGGTCCTGGGATCGAGCCCCGCATCGGGCTCTCTGCTCAGCAGGGAGCCTGCTTCCCCCTTCTCTCTGCCTGCCGCTCCCCCACCCCGTCTCTGTCAAATAAATAAATAAAATCTTTAAAAAAAAAAAAAAGACAAAGTATGCTAGTATCGGTGCATTTTAATTAACTTCTCAGGCCATTACAAATTAAGTTGACAAAAACATAAATAAAAAGATAGAGGGCCAAATACCTAATTAGTAACATAGTGTGTGTGTGTGTGTGTGTGTGTGTGTGTGTGTATGCATGTGTTTGCATATGTGTATACCTGTGCACATGTACGTGTACATGTGTGCGTGCATGTGTGGTGCGTGTGTGTATGCATTAAACAGAATCTACCTTCTATTCAAATGTTCTTGAAATAGAACAGACAGAAAGTGATTATCAGGCCACAAAGTACATTCCAAAATTTAAAAATCAGATAACATTCTCTGACCATAATACACTAGAATTGGAAAATATTGATAACAAAAAGCACAAAACAAAACGAACGCTACCACCAAAAAGGTCAAAAACTCTAAAAGAACTCGTGCGTCGAAGAGAGAGCCAAGAAATTAAAATTTTGGAATATGGAGGTAATAATAAAAATAAAAACACCATATCTCAGAACCTGGGGGATGCTCAGGCAATGCCCAGAGGAAAATTTATAGCTTTAAATACTGATATTAATAAACAAAACATGAATTAACTATCCAACTCAAGAAGTTAGAAAAGGCCAAATAAACTCAAGGAAGGCATAGGACAGCAACTGGAAAGTTAAAACTGAAATGAAGTTAAAAGCAAAGCAAAGACGGAATAAATAAACAAACCCAATTTCTGGTTCTTCGAAAAACACTGAACTGTTAGCTGTAGGTAATCTAGAGGCGGAAGGAGGGAGCGACCACATGGCAGCTGCCTGTGCATCTGCTGCCCATTTCTACTGCTCCACTGTCCCTCAGTCCCTCCAGATGGGCTTTTGCCCCAGCTATTTTGCAGAATTTGTGCTGGTCAAGGTCACCAAAGGCCTCTGTGTTGCCAAACCCAGGGGTCAATTCTCAGACCTTTTCTCACCTGACCCCCGGGCAGCGTTGACCCAGGATCACTCCTCCTGCCTCTGGGACGCTCCGGACCCTCTCTTGGTTCTCCTCTTGCTTCTCCGGAACCTTCCCAGGTTCCTGCCTGTGTCCCTCCCCATCTTCCCGTCTCCTCTCCTTCCCATCTCCAATCACTCCTGAGGAGCTCTGCTCCTCGCAGGGACTCAAACACTCTATGCACAGATGACTCTCTGGCCTCAGGCTCTCGCCTCATCTCCACCCCATCCACTTGACATCACCAATTGGAGATTTGCCGCACACCTCAAACTTAAACCTTCTCAGAACTAAAACCCGGATCTTTCCCATCAGAGTAGAAGCCAAAACCTTTGTCTCCATCTTCTCTGATCAAGTCCCTGTCCTCTCTCTTTTATTCAGTCTCCTCCATCCCTGATGGCTCCTTTTATGGGTCAGGTTGACCGGGGCCCGTTGGGTGGGGCCAGATATCTGCTCAAATGTGACTCTGAGTGTGTTTGAAAAGGTATTTCCGGGACAGAGTCACATCTGAGTCAGCCGACTGTGTAAGCCGACAGCCCTTCCCGGTCCACCGACAGCCTGAATAGAACACACTGACTGGCTAGGAAAGAATTCCTTCTTCGCCTGGCTGTCTTCCGACGGGGACGTTGGTCTTCTCCTGCCTTCAGACTTGGACCCACACTGGCGCTCACACCAGCAGCTCTCCTGGGTCCCCAGCCTGCCAGCTACAGATTGTGGGACTGCTCAGCCTCCGAGATGGTACGAGCCAATTCCTTGTAGTAAATCACTTTATACATGTATGCCTATATCTACGGGGTGTCAATATAGTGTCATTATATCGATAGGTGTCTATATCGACAGCACATCCGTATCTACACCATGCCTCTATGTCTATATCTACAGTGTGTCTATACCTAGGGTGTATCTCTATCTAGAGCATGTCTGTATATCTACAGCGTTTCTATGTATCTACAGTGTATCTATATCTAAGGTGTGTCTATCTTTATCTATAGGATGTCTATATCTTCAGGGTATCTATATCTACAGCAGGTCTGTATCTACATCTATGCGTCTATCTAGTGTATCTCTACAACTACAATGTATCTAGAGCAAGTCTGGTCAATATCTACAGTGCATCTATATCTACAAGTGTCTGTATATCTACAACATCGCTATATTGGTATATACAGTGTATCGGTATCTGCTTCCACATCTGTCCATTGGATCTGTGACTAACGCACCCCCTGCACTTATCTCTTCTCCCAGATAAGCACGGGATTCTTCCCTCGTGGCCCTCAAGTCCCCTGTGCCTGAGTCCTTTGTGACTACTCTATCAAGATGCACTCTTTCTCAGACTCCTTCCCTGCTCTCTATTTTCCTTTCTAGCGCTTAACTACACTCTAACAGTCCACGGATTTTACGCATGTATTTAAAAAATATATCTGTACATCAAAGTAGTGCTTGTCATTGGTTTTGGTGCGCTACCGTGTCCCCAGGGCCAATAATGATGCTGGACGTGGAACAGGTGCTCGGTAAAATGAGGCAACGAGACGAATCACGAGAAAAGAGCCAGGGAGCCTACTCACTCAACGCCGTCCAACGAAAACCAGAAAACCTCGACAAAACGAGTGCATTTCCAACAAAACAGAAATTACCCAAAGGATCCAGGAGGAGAGAATCTACACAGACCAATTGCCAAGAAGAAAAACTGTCAGATCGCAAATCCAAAGTCTAAAATAGGAGCAATGCAAATTAAAGCCACGAGACAGCGTACCGGAGCACCAGCGACAGGACCCTGCCACATCCTTGACTCGTTACGCTGGCAGAGAGCAAGGAGGTTGGGCCCTCCCTGTGTCTGCCGGATTATGGCGGGGGCCGGGGCGGACGGTCTCCGCTTCACTGCTGGTAGGAGGGACAGCAAGGTCGTCTCTGGAAGGCAGTTTGATGGGCCACAAAGATTACAGATGCACGTGCCCTCTGACCCAGCAATTCCACTTAAAAATTATCCTCCAAGCATGCACACAAGGGCAAAGTATGCACAAGCTCGTGCATACCCGATAGCGGAGCTTAGGATCAATGAAATGTCCGTCCATAGGGCCTTGGGTTCAAAAGTGGCGGCTCCCCATTCGTGAAGGATGCAGATATCAGAGAGGCTCAAGCTGCTGTCTAGGAGGGCAGTCTGTCGATTGCCCCCAGCACACCATGCTCACACGCCTCCCAGTCTCCGATCTCTGTCCCAGCTGTCGCTGGTGTTTGTGACTTTCATCCTGTCTACGTGCAGAGGACTCTTCCCTGAGCTGTAGTCTCGAATATCCAACCCTCTCCTGGGTATCCCACTTGCATGCCTAGCAGGTGTCATTCTTGATGCATCCCAAACCGAACTCCTATGTTACCTTCCATACCCACTCCTCCTCAGTCCCCCTCTCAGCTGACGGCTGCTCCATCCTTCCAGTAGCTCAGGTCCAAAGAATGGGAGCTATCGTTGACTCCTTCTTTCTCATGCCCGGGTCCAACCCATCAGCCAATCCCATCTATTCAAAATACACGTAGAATCTCATCACTTCCACTGTCACTGCCGTGGTCCGAGCCACAGTCTTTGAGGATTTCAATATTCTTAACTGATTTCTCTGCCGTCACCTCCCTACAGTGTATTCTCAACACAGAAGCCAGAGTTCCCTGTGCTTTTGATGTATTTTCAATATATATATATTAAATCTTTTCTGCTTGAAACTCTCCAATGGCTTATTACCAAAGCTCTGGTGACTCTCCATGCTGCCACCTAACCCTTTTGTGACACAGCCTTCTGTCATGCCCCTTTGTCATCCTCTCCAGCCACATGGACCTCTTTGTCGTTCCCCCAGCATTCCTGGGTGCTCCTGCCCCAGGGCCTTTGCACTTGCTGTTCCCTCTGCCTAGACATCTGGGCAGAGCTCATTTTCTCAGCAACCTCAGGCCTTGGTGCAGATAGCTCTTTAGGGAGGCCTTCCTGACCCTCCTGCACCCCCAAGGCCCTGCTTACTGCTCACTGCCCTGGTCTTCAAGGACTGATGTTCTATCTCCTTCATTTGAGAATTGTCTTCCCCCCACCCCATCTGTTCCACGAGAGGCTTTTCTGCTCTATCTCAGGCTCAGGAACTTAGGTGGGGGGAGCATGAGATAGATGATTCAGACTCTGGCCTTGGGGACCCCACCTGGAGGGGCAGATGGTGACATCAGATAGGAAAATGCTGAGACAGAGGAAGCCCCAGAGGCCAAAGGAAGAGGAAAGTCACAGGAAGCTTGCAGAGGAAGTCCAGGTGGTGGTCTAGACTTTGCTTGGCTTCCCCTAGAGACAGGGAGCTCACTATCTCGCAACCCATTGTCCTTTCAACTGTTCAGTCAGCTGGAAAACTTTCATAATGTGGGCCAAATCTCTCCCATCGGCCCCAGCCTGGTCCTCCCTGCCTCTGGTGGCCCTTCTGAGACACGGTGCTAGCAGCAACGTCCCTTCTCGCTTGTCTTTGCTCTTCCAGGCTGATGTGGAAAGGAGGCTCCCCTTTCTCTGAGGGGAGGCAGCATCAGTCCTGACCTTGGCCAAGGCTATCATGAGGTTGTCCCTGTTTCTGGGCCCCACAGCCAGGCCAGCTTCTGTATTTCCCCAGAGTCCTTTCTCTGGAGAGCAAAATCTGCTCTAGAACTGCTTGGGGGGAGATGTACGGGGATGGCAGACACGACACCCAGGCTGGTGGGACCGTGCGTGTGTGAGTGTGTGCATGGGGGGGCGGGGCAGGGTATGCCGACGGCCTCTTGGTATCGCTCTGTTTCACAGTGGGGACATGGTATCAACTGCACTCTTTTTTATGCCTCATATATACATTTTACATATATTCTTTTATTCAGAATGAAATACTTTGAAATCAATAATGTTAACAACATGATTTCCCTAAGGGGAAAGTTTTGATGCCTTAGCTGGGCACCTGGAGCCTCTTCCCATGTGGTCTCCACTTCAAGGGACTCCCCGGAATGCCCCAGTGTGCTCTCGCATGCTGGGGACACCTCCCCTTTCTCCACTTGGCAAACTCCTACTCATCCTTCAAGGCCCTGCTTAGGGGGCACCCCTTCCACGCAGCATGTCTTTGTGACAGCCAGGACCGCGTGACACTGTCGAGGGGCTGGGGTTGGTAACGGCCACTGGCCTTGGGGCAGGCCTGGGTTCGGATCTCCACTCTGCCCTTGAGGGCTCTGGGCTGGTGGGGGAGCCACACGGGACCCCCAAACAAGAGTGGGAGGTCCATGCGGCATTAGGGGTGAGGGCCTGCGGACCCTGGAGGCAAAGGCTGGGCAGAGGCAGAAGGGGGGCTCAGGGAAAACTCTCGGGGAGCTGATGCCGAGCTGGGGCCTGAGCAGGGTCAGGAAGATGAGGAAGGGGTGCAGGAGGAGGGCACATCCTGAGTCAAGGCCATTCAGAGGCTCGTAGCAGGTGGCACGAGATGCTCCAGGCAGGGGTGCGTCAGAGAGGTGGCAGTCACCGAGCACTTCCCCTGCCAGGAGCAGGCACCTGGACACAATCCTAGGGCTCTGAGAGTAGGCGCGGGCGCTGCTCCTTCCTGATTCTAACAAGGGCAGGAGTCCGGGCTGATGGGTGTTGGGTATTTCTTTTGCGCAAGCACTTTCCACTCACAGTCTCACTGAGCTCTCCCTGTGAGGCAGGCACGTTATTTCCCTCATGTACAGAAGGGGAGACTGAGGCTCAGGGAGGAAATGGATCTTGCCCTGGGTCAGGTGTCTAGCTAGCGGCAGGCGGGGAGGGCAGTCTGGGCTGCTTGCCCCTGTGCGAGGCCATCGCTCTGGTGCAGGGCAGTGGGTCTGCGGGCTGGGGGCAGGTCCCTGGCGGGGCAGTGGGGCACTGCCGGCCCCCCCGGAGGAGAGAGGCGAGGAGAGAGGCGCAGAGCCTGGACCCAGGGGCGGAGGGGGCCCATGAGGAGGGAGGAGGAGTGTCCCAGCTGGCTGGTATCTGCAGCAGAACTGGGAAGATAAGACAGAGCACCTGGCAATTTGCATAACAATGAACGTTTCCAGAAGGCTGGGAGAGTCGGTGACAATAACAGTTAGCTGACAAGAGCAGAGGAGTCACGAGGCCCAACATGACTAATTGCCAGGTGAGCTGCAGACAATGTGGCCCTTTCGCAGGCATGATGACAGCTGGGTTTGTGTGGCACTGACTCCGTGCCAGGCGCGGGGCCAGGAGCTTTCCACAGCCCCCACCGCATTCCCAGGGCAACCCCGGGAGGTGGAGGGGCTAGTATCCCCCGCTTACAGGGGGCCAATGGGGCGGGCATGCTGAGCGCGCGGTGCAGCCCCGCGGAGGTGAGAATAGAGTCCCCTAGAGCTCTTAGCCACAAAAGAGGCGGACTTGGGAGGCTGCCTGGAGGAGGTGTGCTTGTGTAATACAAGCATTGGGAAGATGCAACATGAAGCCATGAAGAGTTCACAATTCAGGGCCCCAGAGAGGTCCCCATCCCGGTCCACAGGAGCCGTGAATGTGGCCTCACACAGTGAAAGGGGAGTCTGCTGGTGGGAGTAAGTTGGGGACCCCTCAGTGGGCGGATCGTCCTGGGTTACGCAGGTGGGCCTGGTGCCATGACAAGGGTCCTTCAAAGAGGGGTACAGGAGGGCCAGAGCCCGAGAAGGCAAGGGGAGGACAGAGACAGGTCGGAGCAGAGCCACGGCTAAAGGCAAAAGCCACGGAACGTGGACACCTCTGGGAGCTGGAAAATGCAGAGGAGCAGACTCTCCCCCAGGACCCCCAGAAGGAGCCTGCTCGGCCAACAGCTTGACAGCAGGTGGTCCGAAGACTCATCGTGAACTTCTGGATCACGGCTGCACGTCACCCTTCCCCGCGTGAGGCAAGACCTGGGAGGTGAGCATGGGCGCGGGTCCCAACTCTGCGCGCAGGTCCCAGCTCTGCGCGCCCAGCGTGCACACGGCTCGCAGCAGGTGCAACGGCGGGCAGCCCTCCTCCCCGAAGCGCCCCCGGTACCCCGTCCTTTCCTGCTCACCGGGTCACCAGAAAAGGCGAGAAGCTATCCCAACAAAGATCTTATTTGTGGACAAACTGGAATTAATTTGCATTTTATAGGACACCGTGTCATTTGAAAGACCCGAATGTGAAACCTCACTTTCTTTCCCTGAGAAAGAAGATGGCTGTCATCCCCGGGAACGGAAAGGCCAGACAGACGGAGGGGGGGGGAGAAGGGAGGGAGGGCGATGCTCTGGTGAGGCTACTGCCCGCACATCCCACAGACACGATGTTGTGTCTGTGTTTCTAGGAGCACGCCAATTGCTCTGGGGGTGGGGACAGGGATGGGCCATCACGGGAGTGATGGGCGAAGGGCAGGGCATCTGGTCCTGGCATCTGAGGCCAGGGGGCCACATCCCTTCAGCTGACCCTGCTCCTCTGAGGACACCCCCCCTTTAAGCCTCTGGACCCCACACCTCCCGGTTTCCTCCTGCCTCAGGGGCTGCTCCCCGTCCCCCCACTATTTTCCCAGTTCCTTCCTCCACCCCAAGGGCCCCTACACACTTCATCCTCCCCGCAGGCGACCCCCAGCCCCTCGGATTGCATAATAAGCGCCCTCGGCCAAGTCCAAGCTGGCTGCAGCCGAGACCTTCCTCTGAGATCCTCGACTTGTCCGTGGCCCCAACGTGACCCCCTGAGGCTCACAGGCATCGCAAACTCCAGACATCCCACAGTGCTGGTACCCAAAGCCACACGTGCCCCGGGGTCCCATCTCAGAAAATCCCATCAGTGTATCCCCAGAGACTCGGTCCAGGGTCCCCGCTATCCCCTTTGGAGACCCCTCTTCCTTACTGTCTCCCTATCCCCCCAGCCAGTCTCACGGGTGCTGCCCCCCGACTTTCCTTCCAAGGCACGGATGCCCCAGCGCTTTCTGCCTTGGTGCCGAGGGCCTAGCTTCTCGGGCAGGCTGTGGGGAGCCTGGAAGGCTGACCAGGTAGGCGCCCCGCAGACACGGGGCCCGTGGGGAGCGAGCTTCATTATCCAAGCCCTGCATTCGGACTTCCTCCTGGCCCTTCCCCCTCCTGACTTCCAGACGTTTTTTGGGGAGCTTGGGGGGGTCTTTAAACATCTACATCCTAAAGGTTAATTTTTAATGCCACTTTGGTAAATATTTGATGCCACGGCTTTCACGAGAGAGCCGCGTTGTGCATTAAATGCCACAAAGGGCTGGAGAGACGCTGTCCTCTTCGACCGCAGCCTCTGTCACAACCCCACCTCCTCCTGCTCTACAAAAATAAAAGACTCTCCCTTTGCCTCCTGTTATGAATTTTTCAAGGGCTTTCCGCATCCATTCTGGTCCCCGATCGCCGTCTGCATTAGCCAGAGAGAAGGTCAGAGGGGTTTTAAGTTGAAGAACGCCGTGGAAGCATGCCGTCACACAAGGGGAAAGCGAAGGCTGGGGAGGGACGAGTCTGCCCAAGGTTAAACAGCAAGCCGGCGGCGGAAGGAGACCGACAAGCAGACATGACTCCCAGCCCAGGGCTCTGCTCCAGGGCCTGGGACCCGCGGGAGGACCCAGACTGTCCCTGGCCTCCCCCATCCAGTGGGCACAGATGTGATAACAGACACACGGGCCTGGCTGTGATGAGAAGAGGAGCAGGGAGAGAAAGCTTCTGCAGGAGGATGGGGGTCTCGGGGGGAAGAGCAGCCTGAGCAAGGTTTTGAGGGATGAGTAGGAGCTCGGTGCAGGGGAGCTGGGGTGGGGAACCCAGTGAGGTGACCAGGCTGGCAAGTGTGTCTCATGGGCAGAGACAGGGTCTGACCTATTCTGTGTACCCAGCCCTGGACGGGAAGGGAGGCCAGGCTTTGGCCCCTATTTCGCAAATCCTTGTGGAATGAATGCACCTCCCACCTCCAGAGCTGTTTATACTTTGCCCTTGACCATGGCTCCTGGTGCCCTGGCCCCGGCACTGTCCCAGTCTCTATGCTCCCTCCTGGGGACCGATGGCCTGAGGCTGTTTTTACATTACTGCTCCCCCTGGGCTGCCTCAAATACCCCGGCCCGGGCCCCAGGCCCCTTCTCTGTCCTCAGGTTGGGCCAGAGGTGGCAGGAGGGGCGGAGGCTGGAGCCAGGGTCATAGCCAAGCATGAGAGCGTGCACACAACACACACACCTCTGCACGCACACAGGATGCAGATGTCCTGCTACACACACACTAAGGCCAAGCCACACACATGCGCGCGCACACGTGCACACATGCACACAGACACACGCACGCACACGCACACACATGCGCACACATGCACACACACACACATGCATACGCACACACACACACACACATGCACACCCCAGTCTCTGGCTTTCCTGGCCAGCCCGAGAACCAGGGAGAAGGCTGTATTTCCTGGGCAATATGCCCCGAGCCCACCGTTCCTCCTGCTGCCCGCCTGGCACGCACTTGTCCCTCCTGCCCACCTGGGACTGGCCCCCCTGCCGCCCTCAGGATGCATGCTCAACCTTCCTACGTCCTGCCGGTGGGGCACAACCCGGGGCTCCGGCCGCAGCCAGTAACCACCGGCCCCATCCCGCCCTGCGTGGTAGCCTGGCTCCGCCTCTCCTCCAGGGGGGTCCCTCCTCGCCTGTGGCAACACCGCACGTCCCTCGGGTCAGACCCTACAGCTGCCGGGGGTGCCCCCCTTCCCTGCACTCAGGTCTGATCCTCCGTAATCCTGTCTGCACCACCTCCGAAACATTTCCCGAACAGCCCCCTGGCCCCCATGGTCTCCTCCTTGGGGCACAGCGATGGCCTCCCCATGGCCTTCTTGCCTCCACTCCCGCCTCCTACTGCCGGCCTTGCCCGTGGCGGGGGCTCTCGCCAAAGCTCCCATCTGACCAAGTCACTCGCTGCTCAAAGTGCGTGGCTGCCCTGTGGTTTCGTGAAACTAATGGACACGATCTCTGCCGCCGAGATAGCTGCACCGCAGCACCCTGCGTTTCCTCCCTCTGCCGATGCCATCAACCATGAGAGGCTCCATCGTCTAAGGAATGGCTTTTCGGGGGAGAAGTAAGCAGCACTCCACTAAACCGACACCCTGGCTGGGGACACATTTGGAGGCCGGAGGGGATGAAGACGTGCCCCGTAGGGTCATGTGAGTGATAGCGTCAGGCAAGGGCCCGGGCCGGGCCGCGGTCGCTGGGCTAGCATGGAATAAGGCATTTATCCTAGGAGCTCCTGTTTCCATACTCTGGGGCAGTGAAGGTCGGGAAAGGGGAGTCAAAGGATCAGATGAGGGTCCCTCGGCTGCACTGGGTGGGAGAACAGGACCCATCAGCAGGGAGCTGGGAGCTGACGGGCAGCCAAGGGACCCGGGGTTCATGGGACGGTCTTGCCTTCCATGAGCTCTCCGGGGCGTGTCTGTGGGATCTGCGGGCTGGGGTCAGCAGTCAGGAGGAAGAGCAGGACCCAGACGTAATATCTGCGACACACGGGGGCCTGGGGCACCTTTGCAGCTGTGCTTCCCTGACTCTGAGACCTCTAGGGCCTGGTGATGCTGTTTGGGGCTTCCCAAAACTCAGACAACTCTGGCTGGCCTTGCCAGGGAAGTAGATTCTGGGCTAGGAAGATCCCAGGCTAACCAAGCTGACAACAGAGCAATCTGGCACAATATCCCTTTTTCTTGTCTGGTTGATGAGCCGTGACATAAACTCTTGGCAACTTCACGTTGGGGGGAGGGGTGGAAGAGGCGTTGGGCGGGGACCCCTTTGCCTGCAAAGTAGACAGAGACGGGGAAAGGGGGAGACTGTGGAGGTCCTCTGCACACCTTCGGATAGCATCCCCATGATTCCCGGGCGGCGGGGGGGATTATTTGCTTCTCCACCGATTTGCTTCTCTCGGAGAGGCGAAGCCGTTTGCCCAAAGACACACAGCGGGGTGCCAGCCCAGCCCAGGGGACCTCGGGGGACACCAGGGTCCTTGTTGCCGCCCGGGGGGCTGCCCCACCCAGCAATTCCTGAAGCCACAGGTCCCAGGACTTGAGGCGGGTTGGAGGCAAACCAGAGCCCGTGGCCCATGCCATCGGGCAAGCTCTCCCTGGAACCCCCTCCCTGGTGCCCTCTCTCTGGAGCGCCTCAGAAATGACAAGAAGACTATTCTGGGGGGTGTGTGTGAGGAGCCGGCGCCCTCTCGGCCTGCAGGCGAACGTTGGTTTCCATCATTCTGACGGCAGCGGGATGCCCACGCGGGGAGAGTCTCACTGCACCAACAAGTATCTATTCCTGGAAGCAAAATATTTTCGCAGCTGAGGCCAGAGTTTTAATGATGGATGGAATGAAGAAGGCAAGGTCCCCTGGTCCTCCCTGGTCTACACCGATGGAGATAAATTCCTGCTTCTCTCGCCCTGGGCTGCCGGATCTGGGAGCCGGGCCCATCAAGAGCCCCCGAAGCTAAACAGTTTGGGGCACATCACGGCTGTGGGCCCGGCCTCAGCTTCCCTTCGTGGCAATCTTGCCGTCTCCACGTTACCCTGCGGCAGCCCAGGGGGCAATCAGACGGGATTCCCGTGCAATTGATGTGCAGGAACCTCCTCCCTCCTCGCAGGCGATGTTCCCCCAGATTTGTCCAGGCCTCCGTGGAAACATCTCTTTGCTAATTGCTCACTCAAACTGGCATCTTTGTTTAAACAGGAGCCGGCCACAGTGACAGGGTTAGGGAATCTTAATCGATTCCAAACTCGTGTGCTGGTTGGGCGGCGTGGGTTCACCTGGGGGCCGCGAGGCTGGGAGTGGGGACATGGATGAGGCACGTCTGACCAGGCCACGTGGCAGCGGGGCACCATGTGGCTGAGCACCTGCTCTGAGGCAGGTTTCTGGGGGCCCCATCTCTGTCCTCCCAATGCCCCCATTTTCACGCCCAGACAAAGGAGCTCAGGAGGAGCTAGTGACTTTCCCAAGGTCACAAGGCCTATGGATCTGGTCAGCTGGACTTGTGGCCCCAGCTCGTCCCCCGGGGGGCCCAGAGGCAGTGAACTTATCTGGAACTTGAGCCGGAAGAGGGCTCTGCAGCCAGTCAAGTCCACTCTAGTTCATTCTGGACTTTTCCAGAACCTTCTGTATATTCACCCTGTGGCCCAATACACTGATTTTCCAGATAAGTAAGCGGCCAGGATTGATTTTCTGCACATCACTGGCTGGGGTGCTTTGCAGGAGAGGCTGTGCCTCTCTTACCTTTTAGTCCCCACACTTGGCCCAGAGCATGACCAACCCTCAGCCAGCAAAGGCTGAAGGAATGAATGAATGGTGCCCACCCGCACGCTCACCACAGTGCACTCTGGTGCTGAGAAGCCAAAGCAGAGGGTGCTGGCGAGTTTGCAAGGGGCCGGCCCAAGATGTTCCCTCTGGGGACGAGGGCCAGACACTGGTCCTCCTACTGTCTCATCTCCCTTACTTTGCTCCAGGAAGGAGCAGGAGCTGGAAAGGGTGGACGAATCTCTTTTCCAGAACCACCTTGCCTCTTGCTCTGGCTATCACCACCAGGGATTCCTGTCTATGGGTATTTCTGGGAGCACCGGGATCACGTTTCGCAAGCAAGGACACGTTCACTGCTCTGCACTAAGATTCACAGGCCAAGGGGCAGGCAGACGGTCGGAAGTGCTGAACACATGAGCGTTTGCAACATTACGAGCAGGGACTGCCAGTGAACACATTAAGACCAGATCTCAGGAGGAAAAGATCTGATTTGTAACATTTGCAGCCCATTTCCATGGTGCAAATACTGTCAATGGGATGTCAGGGTTGGGAAGAGATGCCTAATGGCCAACATTACGTAAGTTTCACTACACAGACACAATAGATATAAGAGCTCAAGAACACATATGGTAGGAAATGTAGCAAAATCACTAGGAAGTGACAAGTTTGGAGTGTCTATTACTTTTGTGTTTCATGCAACTTATTTGTAGGCTTATATCATTTCATTTTTATAGCAGCTGTATTCAATAACGGGCTCACAAAATTCCTAAAAAATTTACTACTAGCTCTTGTGAGCCAGTGCAAGGAGGCCTTGTTGCATCTTGGCTATGTTTATACGTTTAAGATTTTTTTAAAAAAAGATTTTATTCATGTATCTGTCAGCGAGAGAGCACAAGCAGGAGGAGCAGCAGGTAGAGGGAGAAGCAGGTTCCCCACGGAGCAAGGAGTCCAGTGCAGGACTCTATCCCGGGACCTGAGGATCATGACCTGAGCCAAAGGCAGAGACTTAACCAAATGAGCCACCCAGCTGCCCTATATGTTTGCTTTAAGGCATATTAGCAAAAATATAACTCTTAAACCAAAGATATGATTACTTAGAGCAAATCTGAGTTTTTTCAAAAAAAGCGACTTGAATTAAAGCCAATTAAAACTGTATTAAATAAACAGTACAGGGGAAGGAGATACACAGAGAAGAGCGACACCCAGGAGCAAGTTTGGAAAACAAAAGTTGCTTTACGGAAATGCCTTAAATTACCATCTGTCTTGGGGGCAGTAACATAGATGGGCAACCCACAAGAGAGGAAATACAGTTAATTAACAAGTGAAAGGAAAGGTGTTCAGGCTCTGCTGACAAACACAGAAATGCAAACCACATAAAAACAAGGGGGCCCCCTCCTCACAAGCTGCTGCTGGTGACAGTACCCGTGGGGTGGAGGCTGGCATTGGTACAAAGAACCGTACAGTGGTCACACCCCTCGACTCAATCATTTCCCCACCTGGCATGTATCCAGAAGGAATACTTCATAAAAGGAAAAACCATAAACACTTAAAGGTGTTTATTGCTGCCCCTAATCTACTGGAGTATGTTTGCCCTCCCGTAATATTATTTGTCGTAATAAAAACAATTATAAGCTGTATAAAGGTCTCGCCGCAGGCAAATAGTATGGTTAACGCTAGCACTAGTGTAGCACTACTGAGTAGCTACTAAAATGATATTTAGAAAAATTAAGTAAAACCACAGGGTAATGGCTAATTTAATGCTAAGTGATTATAATTAGAAGACAAAACGCATCCATCGTTATTAGAAGAGTAGTAACCCACGTACATAAGAAAGCAGAAAATGCAAAATACCCAGAGTCGTAGGGGGAGGGTGCCGTGTGGCCTTTCTTCTCTAGTCTACTTGTCTGCTAATAACCACAACAATAATTACAATTAGTGTGTGTCGAGGCATCTGTCACTTGCTGGGCCCTGTGATAACCCTTGTGATCATCCCGCAACGCAAGTCTACCTGTGTCTGTCTCACTGACAGGGAAAGTGAGGCCAGAGGAAGTTAAATAATTTCCACAGGCAGGAGGCACATAGGGAGCTGTTGGGTAGACGGACAGGGACGTCTAGGTGGACAGATGGGGACGCCTGGCTGGCTCAGCACGTCCTCGGGGCTCAGAGGGAAAGACCTTCTGGGGCCCGGGAAAGACCTTCACAGATGACGCCAGAGGGAAGATGAAGCCGCTGGCCCTGAACCAAACCGGACCACCCCACGTGGCCCCTGGAGGACGCTAGAGAGCCAGTTCTGGGTCAGCTCCAGCGCCAAATTCTCAGCTGCTGTTGGGCCCCGGCAGAGAGGGTTTGGTGTGCCAGTGCCTGGAACTCCAGGCCTCATGCACTTTGGGGGGTCCTCGGGCTCCTGCCCTAAGGGTGGGTGGGACCAGGCCAGCACGGTCGGGACCAGCACACGGCCGTGTGCTTGGTGAGCGCCACTCGGGGTTTATTCTCATGGCAGGGGACGTCCAGGCAGACATACTGCTTCCCACTCCAAAAATGTGGGCTTTGGAGTCAGCTGGGCTTGGGTGTGAATCCCGCCCGACTCCGCTGCTGTGCAGCTCAGGACAAGTTGCTAACTCTCTCTGGGGCTCATTTCCTCCTGCATACACGGAGCTCAGGACGCCAAGCTGCTGGGTGGTTGGGGACATGCCCTGACTCTAGTTGTTGCCACTGCTCAGTGCAACAGATCCTTGGGAAGTGGGAGGTATTGTAATTAACAATAATAATGCGATTCATTCATTGATCTGAGGCTTAATGAGTGCCTACCATGTGCCGGGCACTGGGCAGATGAGGACGGATTCATTCAACACTTAGCATGGAGCACCGACTAATAGGGCTGGAGGTATGGCTGAGCACAAGACAGACCAATCCCAACTCTCTAGGAGTCTCCTTACAGCAGAGGAGACACACACCAGATAAGAAAACCAACAAAGCAACAGGCAGTGAGCACCAGAAGACGAGAGAGGATAAGGGGGGTACAGAGGGTGGCAGTGGGGTGTGTGTGTGCTATTTTATAGAGCTTGGCCAGGGAAGGCCTCTCTGATCAGGTAACCAGATCAGACTTTCCACCAGGCTTCTGCGCAGGCGCCTGGTGGAAAGGAGGGAGTGAGTGGAGCAGGAATCTGGGAAGAGAGAGTTTCAGGTGGAGGGAGTGGCAGGTGCAAAGGCCCTGAGGTGAGCATGAGCTTGGCAAGCTCCAGGAATGGCAGGCAGGCCAGTGTGGTCGGAGCCAATGGGGGAGATGAGGAGAGAGGGACTGCGAAAGAGCATTGAATCAGATTGTGGGCCCCTGAAAGGATTTTGGATTCGTCCTCTAGAGAGAGGGGAGACATCCTCTGGCTTTGATTCACGTAATTAGGATTACTCTGTTGCTGTGGGGGTCAAAGAAAAGAAGTAGGAAGAGATTCAGAAGGTGCTGCCTCAGTCCAGGCAAGAGGATGGACCAGATGGTTGGTTTTGGTAGATGGGTACTGAGGGCGGATCCTGGGTCCATTTTCCTGGTGTCCCTGCTGGGATGTGTGAGGCAGCAGAGTCAGGGATCGTGTCCTGAGGAGATGGCGGGAGGGCAGAGGACGCTGGGTGTGATAGTTTGCAGAGCCTTTAGTGATGACAGTTTGCAGAGCCTTTAGTGGTGACAGTTTGCAGAGTGGAGGTGGAGCACACAGGTTCAAGGAAGGAGCCCTGGTCCCTCTGGTGTCTAAGGCTGCATTGATGAGGAGGCATCAGTGAAGGGGACCAATGAGGGGTGGGGAGCCAAGCGGGGTGGTACCCAGGACCTGGAGCTCCCCAGGGCTCCCCACTTCTCATTAGCCTTTCCCATCCTCTGGGACTTAGCTTGAGCTGTGCACTACCTAGAAGGCCATATCTGCACTTCTAGAAAACTCCTACGCATCCACTGAAACCCCTTCTGGGTGTTGGCTGCTCCCTGGCCAGCTAGTGCTCAGCCTGGGGGGCTGTGGACCCTGGGACAGCTGATTGCTGTCCTCAACGTCGCAGAAAGCCTGCCACACCCTGCCGTGACACCAGGGGGGACAGGAGGAACACTGGCCAAGCGGTTTCTGCCTGCCACCACCTTCTGCGTCATCTCTTGCTGAGCCAGACAGCTCTGATTCTAGCATCCTGCCTCCAGGGGACGGGGGGCGTGGCAGCATCACCGGCTGGAGGTATGCCAGGAATCAAAAAATGGGGGAGCAGGAGCTGAACCCAGGTCTGTCTGCCTCTAACAGGTTTTGCGTCTAAATGCTCTGTTTCCTGCCTGTAAAAAAAAAAAAAATAGAGCTTCTCAGCAGGTGGGGTTGTTCCCTTGAGGCCAGCGGCTTCTGGAGGGAGGCAGCGCTCCATCGCCAGCCGTACTCGCCTGGGCGGGATACTCAATGCCAACATCTGGAAACCCGAGGTGCGGCATGAGACGGAGCAATGCTCCTCGAGGTGGAAAGAGACCCGCTGTGGGGGAGGGGGCGGGGAGTCAGAAGCCCCCGGTGGCCGGAGTCAGGGAAGTGGGTCACCGGCTTACGGCCCATCATCTCTCAACGGACAATTAAGGTGGCCATTAAAACCGTGTTATGAAGACTTCTCGATAACGCAGGAAGCTCGCTGAGAATGTTGAATTAAAAACCCAAGACACACAGCCTGATGTGCAGATGGTAACAGCTAGATGGTGGGGAGAGAGGACAATGGATGGCATGGGGGGGTGGGGAGGGCATCCGTGTCTGCGCGCCCCCCGTGTCATCCAGCGAGCACGGGCACTTTGATAACGGGAAATTAGTCATAAAAGGGAAGGAAACCGTGAGCCCTTCTCGGTGGAGGAAGTAGCCGAGCAAATAACAATGAGTGCCAGACATCAGGACCACTGCGCTCGGGCTCTGGGCAGCTGGGATCCTTGTCACCCTCTCCTGATGACCCCTGAGCTTCTGGCGGCCCGGAGGACCCGGTGGGACCTGTCTGGGTCCCACCACTCAGGAGGGCAGACATGGGATTCGAACTCTGGGTTGTCCGTGGCGTTCCCTCTAAACCGCTTCCTTCGGTCCCTCCCCACTGCTCCAATAGCATAGCTTACTCATTGTTACAAGGGAGAAAACCCACGAGCGTAGACCCCGGTTGCTTTGGATGTGGTCCGGTCCTTTCTTCTGGACCCTGGGGCCCAGTCTGTCCTAAGCACCCTGACTGATCCATTCCCGTTGAACTTGGGGGTCTCTGTCTGGGTCTGCAGTGGTCCTTGGGGTAGGGACAGAGCAGAAATAGAGAAGGTTGTGAGGTCCAGAGTCCTCTAAGGGGGCCTTTCGGGCCTCTTGAGGAATATTATCAGTTAAGAAGAAAAAATCTGATTATTCTGTTAAAGAAAAGAACCTTGAGATGGTCTCTGTTCCAGGACAGCTGTTCCCCACGGAGACCCCAAGGGTCCTGACTTACCCAGGCCTTTGCACCTGCTCTTCCTCCCACCAGCAACAGCCCCCCTCCCCTGCTTATTATTTTGTCTAATTATTATTTGTCCTTGAAGATCATTCCAGCTGTCACCTCCTCCAGGAAGCTCTCCCTGATGCCCCAGCGAGGCAGTGTACCCTCTGGGCTCCCTCCTTTCACAGCTGATAGCTCATCGCCACTGTCCGCCCCTGAGTCAGCCAGGCTGAACGACCAGGTGCCCTGCTCAGCACCTGGCCCCGGATGGGGGTGGGAAGATCGACTCCTGTCCCTGCTCCTCTCTGGACTGGAATTGGACCCCACACCTCGTCTTCCTCCCGGCCCCTGAACCCTTGCCCAGCCGGGTCCTGCCCTGGCTGGCGCCTGTGGCAGAGAGCCAGTTCCTGCCTGAGGCTTCCTGGGCATCTGAGGCCTTCGAGCTCTGTCTCCTACCTCCTGCCCACCTTGTCCTGTCTGGCTCCCTGGCAGAGGGGACGAGGCCGAAGACGTGGCCCTGACTGCCGAGCGGCCCTCTGGGCTGGCCAGAGCAGACTGCCTGGGCTCAGACGCTGGGTCTGTCAGTAACCTGCTGGGTGACCCCCGACCAAGTACCTAACCTCTCTGTGCTTCATGTTCCTGATCTGGAAAATGGGGCTGAATCAAATAAGGGCTTGAGAGGTGGGGACGAGGCAGCGAACCAAGTGGACAAAACCTTCATTTCACCCACGAGCTGGGGTGGGCCAGGAACGGAGTGCGCCCTATCTGAGTGCTCTACGCGACACTTGTTTGACTGTGATTTTAAATCTACCCTTAGCACCAAACCCAAGTATTTCTCTTCGGGCCAAGCCTCCCCGGGGTAAGGAAGGACGGGCCGGCTGGTGGCTGGTGGAGGGGTGAGAAGGTGGTTCCCGAAAAGGAATCAACGTTCCCTGCAGTGTGTGCAGCTCTGGGCGAGGTCCCCTCCTTCACCTGCCATCACCATTGTCCAGAAGTGCTGTGACTCAGAGACGGCCAGCAACTTCTCTGAGGACACACAGCAGGTGAGGCCTCTGGTCCCCGGGCCTGTCACGCCACCCTCCACGGTCCTCCCTGATCGGGGAGCGGCGCTACTGAGCATCTTCCTGGGTCTTCCCCAAAGCCGTGTGCACACGGTGGAGACAGAGGTGGTAAGGACGTGGGGGTGTGCCTTCCAGGGCCACAGGGCTGGGGTGGGAGGAAGTTAGGGCCCCAGCCGGCCAAGACAGGGGCTCTGGGGCCCAGGCGCAGGTTTCCAAGTCCAGCTGAGAGCCCCAGGGTTTGAAACTCCACCCACTTGCAGACGTTCCCTGTCTTCTGAATTCCAATCACGGACGCCTCCCTGATATCTGTGATGCCAAGGAAAGAAGACCCTTGGTCTCCCCTTTTGTCTTCTGGCTTTTCTGGAATTTCTTGCTGTTGGCTGGTGGCCTCCTGCAGAAACCACACATCAAGGATCTGGCCACAGAGCTGGGAAGAAAGCGATGCCCGAGCTTTATCGGGAGGAAGGTTCTGGGGTCGGGTGAACTCCGGGGACCCACGGGGGGAGGCCTAGGAATGGGCTCTGTAAGGAGCCAGAGGGTGTTCTGGGCTCCGGAGGAAGGAGGTGAGAGCGGCGGTGGCGGCTACGGGGGTTTTGCTGGCGGGCAGAGGCCTGTGGGCCGAGGGGGGCCCCCCCTACACAGGAGGCCAGAGTCTCGTTCTGCCCGAGGCATCTGCAAGCCTCTTCCAATTTCCAGGGTCACCGTGGTCTTTACTCGTGCTGTTTTCCTCTGTCTGAAGTGGCTTTTCCATTTCGTTCTAACCCGGTGAACGCCCCTCGCTCGCCCGGGCCTGGCTCCACCTTGTTTCTTCCTCCTCCAGGAAGCCCGCCCTGACTTCTCCCTCCCTTGCAGTTCCCTGTGGCCTCGCCCAGCTTCTCCAGGCCCTTTGTGTAGCTGTGGTCGTCCTCTGTGCTGCCCTGTCAACCCGGGAGCCTCCTGGGGGCAGGGCACCCACTCTACCACTAAAGGCCCCTCTGGGACAGGTGAGAGCCTAATGGCATTTGGTCCTGCACAATCTGGTGATAGGTCACTTTCTGTGCGCACCTGAGCCGCTCCTCTCCTGCCTGGGGGTCAGCTTCGTCAGGGTCCCCACGGGCTCCTGAGATAGCGCCCCAGGCTCCCTGGGCTCCTTCCTTCAATCCGGGCCCTGACGTCTCAGAGACCACGGTGCAGAGAAGCGCCCAGACCCTCCAGCATGGCTCTGTCCCCAGTCCTTGAGGGGCGGTCCCCAGGCTTCCAGCCTCGGCACCGCCCAGGCCCAGCCCAGATCGTGCACACCAGAATGGGCAAATCTAACAAGACCCCGGGGCACTGAACGCCCACTGAAGTTTGCGAAACACCAACAGCCACTTTCCCGGGCCGAGTCAGGAAGCCTCCTCAGAGCTGAGAGACTGAGAGGCCACAGGGACTGGGCAGCCTCCTCTGGTCACTGCCCCATCCCACAACCCCCGACTGTGCCTCAGGCCTCTAGGCCTGACCAGGGCCTGTGACCGCAGGGAAGGTTTTGCAGGATGAATAGGAGTGTTTCCCAAGGAGGTGGAGATGGGCAAGGGCCAGAGGGGGCCAGGCCAGCAGGGCAAGGACTGAGGTGGGGACGAGGCGGGAAGAGGCTCGGAGGTAGGCAGTCGGCCCAGGTCCTACTGGGTCCCGGGAGACCTGGGACCGGGAGATCTGCCTCCAGCCGCAGACTTACTGGGTCGCAGTAAGGGCAAGTCATGTCCCCTCTCTGGGGCTGTGTTTGTTCGTCTGTAAAAGGGGATGATAACCCCACGGTGCTCAGTTCCCACTGCAGGAGGGATATAGTCACAGTGGGCGATATTTCTGTGGTCCTTGTCGCCAGCTCCCGGCCGGGTCAAAGGGATGAGAGTGGCAGCCCGAGGCTTCAGGGAGAGCGGTGGGGTGGGGAGGGCCTCAGGGGCCAGGTTAGGGGCTGAGGCCTTGCGGGGGGCAGGGTGGAGGGGAGTGGGAGGGAGGCTAGGGCCCCAGGTGGGCATTCGGTGCTCACGATGGCAACTACGGGGTCAGGCTGCGATTGTCCCCACTTTACAGGTGAGGAAGTCGAGGCTCGAGGGGCCGAGCTGGGACTCGAGGCAGGTGTGCGTGTGCACATGCCGCTGCTGTTCACCCTGGACTGTTCCCCCTGGGCTGTCCACCCTGGGCTGGCCACCACAGCCGGGAGGGGCACGCGTCCCGACAGGATGACAGCGCCACACCCTGAGGTCCTCCTGGTGACTGCAGGCTAATAGTGCGAGGTGGGGGCCAGCGCGCTGAGGCCATGCCGAGCCCTTGGTGGTGCTGAGCGGTGCCCCGGCCCTCACTCTTGTCCCCTTTAGGCCACAAGGCCCCTGGCAGCAGCACAGAGAAGCAGGCCCGAGGGCTGGTGTGAGGGGACAAGGTGACTCGGGGCCCTCTAGCTCAATCAAGGAGCTCCAGCCCCGCCCCACTGTGTGCCCCGAGCATCAGACACAGAGCTCCCTGCCGTGGCCTGGGCTGGGGTTCTGGCTGAGGGAGAGTGTGGCCTAACATCAGTGATGGGATTCGTCAGTAGGTGGGGGTGCGGGCCAAGGACAAACTGAGGGGGGAGGGCCTGCGTCCAGGTCAGGGGCTGGACCTGGGGATTGTTGGCTGAATGCTGAGTGTGGGAAGGGATTGAGGGAGGGAGGGGAGCGGAGGGAGGGGAAGGAGAGAGAGAGAAGGGGGAGGGAGGG
>CM053611.1:104904259-104932724 GCA_028646535.1 Procyon lotor
TTGGTCGGACTCATCCTGTGTGCTCGTTGATGTTCGCTCTGCCCGCATGACCGAGGCCGAGGCTGTTTCAATATCGGCCGCGTCACTGGAGCTCGGCTTGGGGTCTGGCGCAGAGTAGGTGCTCAGTAAAACGGGTGCCGCCTGAGAACGTTCTGGGCCTTTTGAAATGACATAGAGGGGCTGGGGCTGTCTCGGGGCCGCCCGAGTTTCCTGCGGCTGCTGTAACGAATTGCCACAGTTTAGTGGTTTAAAGCAACACGCACACTTACCATTCTTGAGGCCTGAAGCCCTAAATCCAGGTGTCAGGGGTTGTGCTCCTCCTTGAGGCTCCGGGAGAGAATCCGTTTTCTCGACTTCTCGGCTGCTCGGGGTGCCGGTGTTCCCTGGTGTGGGGCCCGCCCAGCTGCTGCAAAGCCAACAGTATCTGTCTTGGCATCTCCCGCTACTTCCGCCGTTTCGTTGCTCACAGCACCTCCCGTGTCCTCTTTAGAAGGAACCTTGCAACTTCTTTGGGGCCCCTGGATAACCAGGGTAGCGCCTCGTCTCGGGATCCCCAGCTTAATCACATCTGCAAAGTCCCTTTTGCCTTGCAGAGCCGCAGGCTCCAGGGATCGGGAGGGTGACATCTTTGGGGGCAGGGGAGATGTTATTTAGGGGGACCCAGAGGCCCTAAAAGGAAACAGCTCCTGCGGGTTCCGAAGAGGAACGCCAGAGGGGAATGTTAGGGTCCTGAGACATTCCCTTGTTGTTCACCCACGAATTCACCGTTAACCCGCCAGTGCCGTTGCGTGCCTCCTCTGGGTCCTGCCCCGTGCGTCTGGCCTTCCAGACCACTGTGGACACACACCCAGCAACAGGTGCGTGCATACACCTTGAACGTGACCGTGCTCGAAAGGACAACTATGGGATGGGGCCCGATGGGACCGTGTGGGGTGTGGTGGGGAACTTTGCATCATCGGGCTGCAAGGGAATCTCCACCGGCCTCTGGCTCCTAGCTGCTCCTTTGGAGCTTTCCCTCCGAAGGTTGGTGTCCGGGCACCCCAGCGGGTTGGGAAGATCCTACTACTTTGTTGCCTGGAATGTTGGCTTGGCCAGATGGGCCAGGTGGGCCGCCCGGAATGCTGCGTTGGTCCCTGGAGTGTCTCAGGTGAGGACACAGCTGCAAGAAACCAGGGCTGCCCTCTTTGGAAGGTGCCTGTCTGCCCAGCAGGCCGGAGTCTCTAGTTTGGATGCAATCTTTACGGAGCCTGGTAGGGTCTCGCTTCTGCTGGTGGAGATGGGCCACTAGAGGGTGCCATCCTGCCGGCCGTTCTCTGCTTCCCCCCCCCCCCCCCCCCCCCCCCCCCCCCCCCCCCCCCCGCCCCACCTCCAGGTCTCTGGTGGCAGGTGCACAGAGAAGCACTTTTTTTTCCCCCTAAACGACTTAATGATTTAATCTTCTTATTTTCTCAGCAGAGCATGCTTTGGACTTCCCTGAATACGATGGGACATTACTGATCAGATTAATTAATATGAGTTTGCGGCACAGGGACCCGCCGAACTTGCTTTACCAGGCTTACTTCTGCGTTGCCATTTCTGTTTTCTCTTTATTAAGCACATTTCTCTCCCGATGTGTTATTGGGCTCGCCCGCTCCGAAATGATCAGCAGATTTCATGACCTCCTGCTTTGCTAGGGCATCCTGCACCGTTCGGCTCCGTGGGGGCCGCGGCCAATGAGCACAAAGGGGAGACTGCGATGTGGCATTTTGATAATTCTGGGTTTCTTTGGGGGTGGCGTCAGCCCTCTGCCCCCACCTTCTGCTTATTTTAGACTCTCCCTCCCTTTTTGTTAACTCGTGACGGATTTTCATGACCAGCGATTGAAATTGCTTCCACGTCCTCACCAAAACCCCAGCACGATTGATTGGTGCAAATGTGATAAATGCACCATCCCCAAATCAAGGGACTAGAACACACTCATCACATCCAGATTAGCGTGCAAGCAGCCAGGAGGCAGTGATTGCCAGGCGTCTGTGCGAAGCAGGTGGGGGGGGGCTGAGAAAGCGGGAGGCAGAGCTGGAGGGCCCCTTTTGGGGGCCCAGGAAGGGTGGCCTCAGGGACGCGGGTCTAGCTGTTCATCAGAGAACATAAGCCAAAGAGCACCCATGAGCGGTGGTGGCCCTCGAGGTCCTTGGGAAGCTGGGGCTCTTGTGCACATCCCCAGGGAAGCACGTCTGCCTGGGGGAGCCCGCCCCACCGTTCTTTGCTCCCAGCATGGGGCTGCATTTCGATTTCACCGTGAGTCACTCGGACCATGCTGCTGAGCCTCTCTTGGGTTCCGTGGCTTCCTTCTCCTGGTTGCTGGTCACCGTGCACGGGTGGCTGGCCTCAGCTCCCTGCTCCAGTTTTGGGCTTTTCAGAATTGGCGTGGTGGGGGGGGGGGGGGGGGGTTGGGTCACACGTGTTGCTGGCACCGTCCAGCCTCCTGATGTTTTATGTCGTGTTGAGGCTGTTAGAATTCAGCCTAATTAGCGTCTATTTCAGATGCTCAGCCGTCACGTAAAGATGTTTGTGGCGATGCCTGAGCGGTGCATGAAGGCTCTTGCAGATTAGATCCTGCCCGATGTCGAGGTGGATGTTTCGACAGCTGGGTTTTTTTGAGAATCGGTGACGTGGGGGTACGTGGGCCCTCGTCATCTGAACAGTGAGCTAGCTAATGAGGCTGTTAGGCCCCTCCATACTTACACAGACCTGGGGCTTTCAGGGTCTGGTTGGGCTCGGTGTCGTCAGGGGGGCATGTCTGCTCTGTGCCGGGCACCGCTCTGGGGGCACAGGGCAGGTAGGCGTTGGCCTCTGCCTCCGGGAATCCTTAACCTGGCTGGGAGATAGTCACATACCCCCTCGGTCATAACTGGGAGCTCAGGGGCTGGCTGTGAGTTCCTGGCTGGACCTTGTAGCCCTTTTTTCCCCCCTAGATTTTATTTATTTACTTGAGAGAGAGAGAGAATCAGCAGAGGCAGAAGGAGAGGCAGACTCCCCACTGAGCAGGGAGCCCTACGTGGGGCTTGATCCCAGGACCCTGAGATCATGACCTGAGCTGAAGGCAGATGCTTAACCGACTGAGCCACCCGGGCGCCCCCTGGACCTCAAAGCCTTGCAAGCACTTGGCTCATGGGGGAGCTTGCCAGGTGGGTGACTCCTTGTCACCCCGCACAGGTGCCGATGGCAGGACAGGAAGAGACCCAACACTTACCGTGTGGCTGCTTCTTGTTGAATGAGTTGTCACGACAACCTTAGGATCGTGTCTGGTTATTATCCACCTACAGTGGAGAGGCAGTAAAAGACAGAAGGAGGCGAAGCACGGGCCCCAGGTCATTGTGTGACGAACTTCCGGAGCCTGTGTGTTCCTTCTGCACATACGGTACCCGTCTTGGGCTTGCAGGGGTCTTGGATGACGGACCCTTTGGAGGGTCAGGGCGGGATGCCCTGGAGGGATTTGGGCTTTGTGTAGGGGAGGCGGTGGGAGGTGGGGACAGTCTGTGCGGAGGAATGACCTGATGGGCTGTGTTCTGGGGACGGAGTCTCGAGACAGCGTGGGAGGTGGACTGGAAGAGAGGGACTGGGAGGCGGTCCCGCAGAGACTAGAGCCGACGCCAGACTTGCGCGGGTCCAGCCGCCGTTTCCGGCCCCCGAGGATTCTACCGGCTGCAGGGAGGTGACTTGGATGAGCTGACCCACTTGCTCCCCGCCTGCACCGCCGGCCCCGTCGTCCCCTGTCCCTACAGGATCAGTCATCCTTTATGAGCAAGAAGCCCGGGCCCCTCCCGTGTCCTGGTTTCTGCTCGCCAGGTGGTTTATATGGGAAAGCTGACATTTCACGTTCACTTGGAAGTCTTTCTTCCTAGTCTCCTTCCCCTAGACAATTGGTTTCTCTGCGGTCGTCGTGTTTTTCTGATCACCCAGGGCAAAGGGGAAGAAAAGGCCTGATCTGGGCCGGGGAATTGTCTGTCTGACATCGGCTTCTGAGCTCCAGCCTTTTTTGTATTCTATCTAAGCAACTTTTGGTGTTCAGAAGCCCTGCTTTCCTGGAGATGGGCGGACGGCTGTGTTCTCGCCGGCCTCTCTGCCGGATGCCTGCAGCAGGTGGCTGGTTGTGACGTGCGCACCAGCCCATGGGGCTTGGGAATGTTGCCCCAGAGGCAGCTTGTCCCAATAAGTCCCTAATTGCAGAGCAGAATCCTTCCTCTGAGCCCCCCCCCCCCACCGATGCCCACCTCGCAGTAATTGGGTCCTCGGTGACCCATGACTGGCAGGCTAATGTAAACCTTAATGGAAGCTCCTTTTCCACCCAATTAAGTGGCTGGAGGTCGAATATTTTGCAAGAACAGTCAGTTCCCCGTTCTCCTGACTTTGGGTCTCTTACCTCAATTCTCCCATTCGGCTCTTTTTTTGTCTCCATAAACACGTACACATTCGTCCCGCAAAGATTTATTGCGTGCTTACCACGTGTCAGGTTTTGTGTAGGCTGTGGGGTCACGGTCAAGAGCAGCACCGGCCCCCGTGCACTCCTGGGTGGGGGTGGGGAGGCGGGCCCACCCCACAGCTACACCCACGGGGGGTAGAGGATTGTGGCTGTCACAGGCAAGGGGGGCTGTAGGGAGCCGGAGGAGGAGCCCTCAGTCTGTCTGGGGCCCGAGGGCAGAGAGAATGCCATCCTGACAAACCTGCGGGGTGGGGTGGAGTTAGCCTGATGGAAAGGGCGTCTCTGCTGGTGGGGATGGTTGGGGCAGAGATGTGTCAGACACGAGTGGTTTGGGGACTGCCTCAATAGGAAGAGGAGTGGCAAGTTGAGAGCACAGCTGGCTTGGTGAGAGGTGGTGTCACTCATCGAGTGTTGGTGGGGGCTTGCATTCTGCCCCGGAGCCCGCAGGAGCCGTGTGGTGGATTGCACCAGGGACACGGTCAGCTTTCTGTGTCAGAAGGATGGCTGCCTCAGAGAAGACTCTGTTTGCAAAGGACAGAAAACTCAAAGTGCGTTAAGAACAAAATGGAATTCATTGGTGCCTTTTGATGGAAAGGGCCATCAGTGGCTGGCTTCAGGTAAGGCTTGATCCAGCACACAAATGGTGTGCCTGAACTGTTCTCTCAGGTCTGTCGATCTGCTGTTGTTCATTTCGAGGTTCTGTTTGGTGGTAGGGTGATGGTGCAGCTTCCACCTGCGTCCTTGCTGGGTCAAGGCCACTGGGAAAAAGTGCATTCCCACTGCATTCTCCTTGTAACTTATAACTGTGAGCAGGCCAAGCCCATTCCTGCCTTGATACCTTGTTGTGGGGAATGCAGTGCACCCATTGGCTCCACACTGGGGTTGGGGAGAGGTCCCCACCTGGATCTTAACGCCTGCAGATGAGGGGTCCATGCTGGTTCCCTCCAGGGGAGGCTGGGTTCTGGTTTGCCCAGAAGAAGGGGACAGGGTGCTGGGGAGGAGAAACAGCTGAGTCTAGGACAGTCACCTGCAGGAGGGGAGAGGTCATAGCGGGGCCCTTGGGAGACTGTCCTGCTGACTGGTCCCAGCCTCTCCCCACGGCTCCCCAAGATGCAGAATCCGAGGAGGGTCCCGTCCAGCATCTTGCTTCCTCCCTCTGTGTTTTTTATGTGTGTATGTGTTTGGGGGCCTTTCCCCTTCAGCCCTCTGGCTCCAGAATCAGGTTATTATAGTAGCTTCGGGTGGTCAGGACTGTGCTGTGTGGTTCCCTCCCTCAATTTCTCTCTCCCTCCAGATCGCTTGCCGTGTCCCCTGAGGCTGGCCATGCTGCCGGGAGAGTCCCCAGCACCCGCTGCATCGCAGAGCCATTTCTACAATTGAACCCATTTTCCTGGGGTGCGGGAAGCAGCCCTTTGGAAAAGAGGGTCTTGGGAGGAGCCGGGGTGGCACGTGAGTTCATTCATTATTGCTGCTCCGCATTTGGCTCGAGGTCGAGAACGGGATTCTGAGCACAGCTGAGGCTCTGGGCTCTCCCTACAGGCAGGAAGTGGTCTGAGCCTCCCTCTGATCCCGCCGGAAGTGGGCAGGTGATGTGGTTTGGGGACCTGCAGTCCCTGCGTGGGCTGGATCCATCCTGCACGGGCCAGGCCAGCTCGGACTTGAGTGTTTCAGAGACCTCGTGTGTAGTGGGAGCTTTGCACGGCAGGATGTGCGAGACGCGTCCAGTAAATCTCCTTCCTTCCCGGGGAGGGAAGCATCCATGGCAGGTGCCGGCCAGGTAGAAACGTGGCCTCTGTGTTCATCTCGGAAAGGAGCACGGAAGTCGCTGGCTGGTTTGAATTTCAGCAGGCAGGCGGGGGAAGCGGGGGGAGATAATGTCTTCTAAGTTCTTGCCGTTCTGGGCGTTGATGGCCAGCGGTCGCTCCCTGACTGGCAGCAGTGACATCGCCTTGGTGTTGGCGGTTGGCGCTGAGTCGTGGACCCTGTCTCGACCTGCTGGATCAGAGTCTGCCTGTTAGCCCGGGGGGTCCCAAGTGCATCGAAGTTTGGGAGCCTGGCTGCGTGCTCGGGGGCTGCATGGTTAGCAGAGGCCCCTGGGCAGGCATGTGACCGGCATCCGGGCGGTGACCGGGTATCTGCAGTGTCCTCTCAGGCCAGGCCCTGCCTCACCCTGCGGGGTTCCCTGGGGGTTCGGCCCCGCAGCTCGCCTCCCACCCCTCTCCCAGGCTGACCCAGGCAGCTGCGCTCCTCCTGGGTGTCCCCTAGGCCAGAGGCCATGGAATGATCCGCTCAGTGAAAGCACAGAAGAGGAGCAGGTGGGCTTCGAACGGTGCTGAGGACAGGGGAGTCCAAGGTTCTGAGCTGTGAAGATGCCCCTGGGATCCAGCAGAAGGCATTTCCCGGGGCCTGGAGGGGAAGGCAGAATTGCCTGGCAGAGAGCCGTTCCTTCACCCCCAAAACTCGCTGCTTCTCTCTTGCCTGCACACGAAGGCATGGCCAGGGGGCCCCCCGTGACTTCCTTAGGGCTCTGCAGCTCACTTGGTGCCGGGCATCCTGCAGGGAAGCCCCGGGTCTGCGGCCTGGACAGGCTCGGCCCCCGCAGGCCGCTTCCCCAGAGGACTGGCGGGGCAGAGGACAGCGATTCCTATCGGGGTGTCTGTTCGTCGTCCCTTCTTTTGACCTCATCTCACAATATGGGGGGACACGGTTGCGGCCCAGCCTTCCCGTCTCCTCCGTCTCTCTACCCTCATCGCTTGCAGAGGTGACAGTGCTCTCGTCATTTTGAAGTGGGGCTTTTCCTTCTTGTCTCTGTGAATGTCACTGCGCACACCTAGAAATACACAGTCCGGGGTTTCTGATTGTGTTATTTGCATAAATATCACGCCGTATCGTTTTGAAAGCTGCCTGGTATGTGTTCCGCAGCCGGATCTCAGCCGTGAGCTCTCGAGGTGGGGCCAGGAACGCCCGCTGACCTCCTTTGGATTTGGCTTCGTTGAAATGCTCACACACTTATTTTAGCCTCGGAACTTACTCTGTTGCGAGAAATGGGCTGAGACCTTGTGCCCCGGCAGAGCCGAGCCCATAGATCCGGTGTCAGACCGAGCCATCCTTACGGGCTGGGTCACAGTCCCAGGGCTTTCTTGCTCCTGTGGTGTGGTCAGCTCGGTTCCGACTCTCATCCTCAGCCAAGAAATTACCGCACGTTAAACACACACAAATACACCAGGCTCCTTGTGATGGGTCGGCATCCTCTTCCAGGGCCAGATTCCATTCCGGATTTGCCTCTTGAAAGGTCAAGAGGCTTTCTTGTATGTTTTCCCTTGCACATCGCTGAAAGTAATTTCCCTCTTGTCCCACATCCAGGGTGGGAAGGGGGGCTGTTCTCCTTGGGGCCATCGGCTCCCACGGCCCTTGACCCTGGGCGGGACGCTGCCGTCCATCTGCCAGAATCCCGAGAATCGTGGACGTTGAATCTGGACATCGTGACCCCCTGGGAAAGACCCGGCCTCATGCCCCAAGGCCTTTGCAAGCGCCATAGCTCCGGAGAGAACTCCTCCCCATCCCGAGCGGTGATCGTAGCTCGAGGTGAACACCGGTCTCTGTGTTAGTCGGAGGGAGCGGTGCCCCTCTCCCCCGGTGGTCCGGTGGGCTCTGCTTGACATCTTCCTTGGGCCGCGTTTTAACCGAGCTATGAGATCTTCGTATGTAGTACAGCGGGCCTCATTCTCAGTGAGACCCCTATGTGAGGAGCTCCGTGGCTGATGAATTTCATTATTCTGATAAACCTTGACTTCTGCAGAGAAATGACCCCTCTGAGCGCAGATGGAAGCCCTCGCTGCTGGGCAGGGGCCGGGAAAGCCTCACGGTTGGGTCCTCCTAAGCACCGGGAAGTTTCTGTCCCCCCCAACTGCCCTCACCCGGCCCCTGGGGGTGCATATGCCTCTACCCTCCCTTCATTTTCCTGGCAGCTCCGAGGACTGCTCTGGTCCCTTGAGGACCGGCCCGACCCGGGAGTGCGTGTGTCTTGTCCTGCCATCTTCTGGTCCCTCTTGTGGACGTGGATCAGGTGACGTGTTGTTTTTGGGGGTTTTCTTTTCCATCCGGTTCCCACGGGGCTGCTGAAAATGTTCCCGATCTTTTGTTCTGCATGAAAACCAGGAAGTGTAAAAAAGTCTCCCCAGGTGGCAAAACACCATGGCGTTGTTGAATGTCAGAAAATGGAATTGTCATCGCTTTAGCGTCCGGGGCGTGGCCCACCCCTCGGCAGGCCTTTGTATCCGCCACAAAGCCCCTCGGGTTAGCAACCACCGCCCCCCCAACCCCGTGGGTTCCCTGCAGGCCATCTTTACGGGGGCGGCGGGGGGTGGGGTGGCTCGCGATCCCCCTTCCTGCCCCGGTGCCCCACATGGAGCGAGAGGCCGAGAAGGCTTCGTGTGTTCAGAGCCACACGTCCCCGACCTTGACCTTGCTCCTGGGGCCAGGTACCTTCAGGGCACGCGTTCCCAGGAATGTCAAAGGGAAAAAAAAACCATAAAAAACAAGGTGCCTAAAAGCCTGGTTTTTTTTTTTTTGGAAGGAGCCTGGGTATAAGTAAATAAATGAAACCCGTACAAAGGAAAAGATTAAAAAAAAAAAAAATCAAAGATGGAACTTTTGCATTTGGCCTGCGGTGTAAATGGTAGGCTCTTTACGAGATGCTTTCAAGTGTCGAGGTTATAGTTTCCAGCTCTTTCCTCCTTTTTATGTGCTTGTAATTCTAGGCAGGAGAGGTGTTTTTTTTTAAGCCTTGCCCAGTCCTTGGGTGGGGTGGTGGAAAGGGACCAGGTTTTGGAAACACGCTCGTATGCATCGATCCAGCAGATGCTGAAACTAGCATTTATTGAGCACTTACTGTATGCTAGCACCTCATTGAGTCTTGTAATCTGTCTTCAAGGGGTGCCCCCATTTCACAGATGGCAGCTGAGGCACAGAGCAAATAAGTGGCTCGCCCAGGCTCAGCTCGTCGGTGCTCGAGCCGGGGTCTGAAACCAGCAGACCAACTCCAGGGTTAGGAGCCGAGTTAGCGCTGGTGTGGGTGGGCAGACGGTCCAGGAAAGAGAAAGCTGGACGTCTGCGTGATGTGAGCCAGGCAGAGAGGAGTCTGGCGTGGGAAGGGAGCACCCAGGAGGGCTTCCTGGAGGAGGTTGCCAATAAGCTGAGGCTTGGAGGTGCGTAGGACTTCGCTGGGCATAGCGAGGTGCAAGACCATGTAGATCAGGGTTCAGTCGTGACTCTGGGGCTCACTGGCTGCAGATCAGGTGCCTTCACACGTGACAGGTAGGTGCTGGCCCGCCAGGACCCAGCTGCTCCCTCACTTTTCAGGAGATATGATGAACGGATGTCATGGAAGGTGCCTGGCACGTAGTAGGTGCTCAGGAAGCATTAGCAGCCCTCTGTCTGCTTGCCGTGGATGGGTGGGAACATGGATTGGGCATTTACTGTGACCTGAGGTTGCAGACGGGTGGCCCCTGGTTGGCCCCCAGAATTGGAACGATGCGCTTACATTTATAAATTGGGAGATTCTACACTAAGTCCTACATTTGAACTTTTTTGAAATCGCGTCAGACTGGTGACCACTGTGATGTCGCGGTCTGCCCCCTGCCCCGGCTGAGTGAGGGGTGGCCGTCCCCCAAGGGCCCCTTGGGCTCTCAACCCCCCCTTCCTCCCTTGGCTCTGTCTTCTGACCTGGCCTCCCTCCTTCCTCTCAACCTCCTGGCTTTGCCCCCTGGCCTGTGTCCCCCGTGTGGCCCACGGCCACGGCACCCCCGGGAGGTGGGCCTGGGTGCAGTGGGAACCTTTGCCACCCATTTTTGCGTGGCTGGCCGTCAGGTTTTATGTGGACAAGGGCATGCATCTCCAAACAGTGGCACGTGCTCAGGAGATCGGTGGGATCTCAGCCTCCTGGCCTCGGGCCCCCGTCCATTTGAACGTCCACACCCATTGTGCACACCAGGCGCCAGCTCTCCCAGGCCTGCGGATCCTTCTCCGTGACTCAAGGCAGCTGACATTTCGCGTCTTTGAAGTGTTTGGCTTTCTGGCAAATGGACCAGCATTTTAAAAAACAGAACATTCCAGGGATTAACGAAAGCCACTAAACTGGCAGAGTGGGGTCCTTGGGGAGAAGCCATGGTTCGAGAGGAGCCCCTCCTTCCAAATGTCAGACTGACCCTCGGAAGACAGTAATTAGATCTAAACAGAAAGGCCCTCAGCGATGGGGCCCATGTCCCCTGGGGAACCCAGGCTGTGAGTAGAGTCCTGAAGAACCGTCCCCTGGTTCAGCGTTGGTGTGGCCGCGTGGTGGGCTTCCAGAGTCCAGCCTGTCTGATCTGTCACCCGTATGCTTTGCAGAGAGTCCCCAAGTCCCTTCTCCAGATTCTTGCCATCTTTGAAGCCTGGAATCAAATGCTGCTTCCTCCAGGAAGCCTTCCCTGATTCTTCCTGGGGTGCAAGAGAGCCACGCCCTCCCCTTCTTCCCTCTTTCCTCTCTTTGTCTGTCTCTTGGAGCCTGTTTTCCCACCTCCGTTCCTCCCCTTCGCAGAGGGTGGGCAGACGCCCACCGGGGCTTCTGAGCCAGGAGCTGAGGGCTCATGGTCTCACTTAATTCCTCAGAGTTCCCTGTGAGGCAGATACTGCTGTCACCCCCATGGTACAGATGGGGAAACTGAGGCTTCGCAAGGTGAAGGGACCCCTCCAGGCCCCGTGCCCGTGTGTGGTAAAGTCGGACTCGAACCCCCAGCTCTGTGCTCACAGACCCGGGCTCCTAACCACTGGCCCAGTCCTTGTTTCCCTAGAGCTTTGCACACAACAAGCTCCTTCGGAAAGTGCTGTTGAGCCGGGGCCTGGGCGTTTCTGTGAGAGCGTTTCTCATTTATTAAGGTCAGGAAATCTCGGGTCCTGTTTTGTGTTATCTTTGATGTGCAAGGGCCGAGTGGAAATTTCTGTTTCCATGTGACCCCGTTTCTGTGCTTTGAAAATGCTATTTCCTTTCTCCCCGTGTCTTTGAGATCAGGCAGCGGGGGCCCCCGGAAGTATTTCCGCGTGTCCGCCCTCTGCCCCCCACCCTGCCATCCCTCCCCCCACGGCCTGTGTCCTGGGGAGCAGATGACCCGTGCGGCATCTTTCTGAGCCGGGTTACGGGCTCGTTGTCGTGGCTCACCCGTGTGGCTCACCTGTGCCCTTTCCTTCTTTCCCAGGCTGTGAACATGACCACACCCCCGGCCGCCTGCACCCGGGGCAGGGCTGCTCCCTGTGCGCCCTCGGCTTCTGTGCCAGATCCCCTTTGCCGCTTCCCTTTTTCTGCCTTCAGAAGCCTTTTGCTGGTGAAGATGCTCCTCAAAGCGATGACTGAGATGTGGCCGCTGGCCTGGGAGCTGGCCGGGCCCCCGTGGGCGTCTGTGGAGTGTGGCTTGGGGAGCTCCGGGCGGGAGGGGGGCACCTCTCAAAACCCTCCCTGCGCCTCGTCACGTGGGAAGACGCTGAGCGTTTGTGTGCATCTCGTGCAGAGCTAAGCTACGGGCGTGGGGACAAGAAGACGGCTGTGCACGCGGTCTCCTCCTGGGGGTGCGCCCTGGGGGTGTTGGGGGTGGGCTTGGGGCTTGGGGGGGGTGTGCGCGGGGCGACCGCGGGGACGACTTCCAGCTTCCAGGCCGGGATATTGTTGGCAGAGGGTCCGCTTCTTCTTTTTTTTGTTGCAGTAAAACACGCGCAACATCAAATCATTTTAACCCCTCGTGAGCGTGTGCTTCTGTGGCATGAAGCCCACTCACGGTGTGATGAGACCGCTGCCCTCGTCTCCTGAGGCTTTTTATCGTCCTGCGCTGAAACTCTGTCTGTGTGGACACGAGCCCCCGCCCCCTCCCTCCTCTCGTCTCGGGTCCTTCCCTGGTGGGTGGCGTGGGTGTCCTCGCCCAGGGCAGAGGGGCTGGCCGGGCGCAGAGCCCGCGGGGTGCCTGGCTCTGGGCTGGATGTTCATCGTCTCGTCCTCCCGAGGGCCCTGAGGGGTGATTGGGGTTCCCTGGGGCAGCACCGCCCCAGCCTGCCTGCGTCCGGGCCATCAGGCCTGTCCCCCCGGTTGCTCTTCAGATGCCCGGGATCGGCGGTGTGAACGGTTCACGGTGACTGTGGTATTGGAAGAGGAAAGAGGTTTTCAGGGGTGAGAACGGTTCATGGAAGAGAAGGCCTGGGCACCCCGGCGACCCGGGACCACCGATGGGGAAGCCAGTCCGTGGCACGTGGTCAGGGACTGTGGCCCAGAGCTCTCAACCAGGACTGTCAAAAGCAACAGGTGCCCAAGCCCCACCCCCCCTTTTGAATGGGGTCCTGGGGCTGGAGGCTGGAGTCCCAGGAGTCCCCGGCCCCGGAGGAAACAGTGGGACAGGGTGAGGGTGTTCATCCCCGGGGTCCCCGGCAGTGCCCCCTGGCGGATGTGACTCGAGGCGTTTTCCTGCGGGGCGGGGGTCCTTTCTGCCCCTGGCATCCGTGCTGTGCCTCTGAGGCCTGTGATTATCGAGTGCTGCCCTCACCCAACACACACACACACACACACACACACACACACACACACACACACACACACACACGGGCTGGTGCTATCCACGCCGCAGGTCGCGGTGCCTCTGGCTCAAAGCCTGGGGTCCGGTGTGTTAGATTCGGTTGCAGGCCCTTGTGTCCCAGCACCGGCCATGACCTGCTCTCGGGCTCCTGCTCCCTTGAAAACTGTCGACAACAGCATCCCTCTAAATTCAGGGCCTGCCTGTGCCCGCGTTAGGAACGGCCTCCGCCCCCAGGTCCCCCGGCTGAGGGCACAGCTCTCCAGGGAGCAGGGGGCGCCTGCCATTTCAGGTCCTGTCGCCGCGATTCCAGCTTTGTCCATGTCAGCAGCCTCGGGCTGACCTGGAAGTGCCCAGAAGCTTCTGTGTGTTAGTCGTGCATTCCAAAGAGCAGCGAAAACAGGCTGGCCGGGTGTAAGCGGGCCTCAGGAGGTCCTTGGCGCCAGAGGGAAGAACCGTAGAACGTGTTCTCGGTTCAGAGCATTTTGGCTCGGGCTTCCTGGGAGACAGGCCTTTTAGGAATGTTCGTTCAGTGCTAACAAAGCAGGAGTTGATTCCCGTGTGTTTCCGCCGCCGACTGGCGAGGCCCCAGCACTCCGTTGACACTGACCCTTGTTTTCCTTTCTCGACAGTGAGCGACCTGCAGGAAGAAGGCAGACTTGCCATCAACTCGCCCATGTCCCCCGCCTCGGCGGATATCCACCCTGAAGACACGCTGCTAGGTACCGTGGGCGCTGCCAACCCCTGTCGTGACACCGCTGGGCTCCCGCGGTTGGTGAGGCCGAGGAGGAGCTCCAGAGGGACGGCCTGGTGACCGGACCTCACGCCAGGCGGCATCCGAGTCTGGGCTGTTCGCTCAAGGTCATGTTTAGAAAAGTCAGGAGGAAGGAAGACGGGGTCTTCCTTTGTCAGTTTCTGCCTGATTTCTCGTGTCAGTTGTATCAGTGGTAACGTCTGATGAGGCCAACAGATCGAGAGTCGAGCCTCATTGAAAAGACAGCTTGTTATACGCAGAGTTCCCGAGGCGACCCTGGAGGCGGGCCAGGGCCGAGCAGGAGGCTGGAGGGAGGGGAAGGCGAGGGTGTGGACTGGCCCGTTGGGATAATCTCGGTGGGCTCTAGGAGCTCTCCTGAGCGGGTGTCCCGGGCCCCGGGGGGATTAGAGCAGGGGTGTGTGGTCTGGGAGCGTGAGAGCCCATGGAACGCGTGGCCGCTGGGGGTGGGCTCTGGGTTTGTTGGTTTGCGTAGGAAGGGCAGTCACAGGGGAGTTGGTGGCCCTCTTGGGAATTGCCCGGCTCTGGGAAGGGCAGTGTCTCCATCCCCGAGGTGTCTAAGCATTTGAAAACAGAAAGTGAGAGACCTAGTTAATACATCCTGATCTCGGCACAGGCCAGAGCTGTCCCGAGGCCATGGGCTTGCTGGGTGGGACCCACCAAGTGGTGAAGGTCCTCTGCCCCCACCTCCTTGGGACCACATCACAGCCAGCACTGATGAGGTGACAGTCTGGCCACATTTTTCTTAAAGCGTGTTCTGGGATCTGGTCGGTCTGAAAGGCGGCTGTGGAACATTCTGCTTATTTCCAAACCCGGCTTCAAAGGGAAGCCCCGTTTCTGGTTTCCGCAGCAAGGCCAGGCCAGCAAGGGCTTGTGGAGAAATGCAGACCTAGGTTCAGCTGGGCGGACCTGAAGCCGAGTGCTGGACGAGCTCCCTGAGATCCTGCTGGGGTCCACTGTGGCCCCCATCTCTTCTTGGAAGAGGGTGACTCTTCACTGTTGCTGCTGCTGTCTTCAGTGTGGCTGGAGTGCGTGCTCCTGGGTGACCCTCTCTCAGGGGAAACTGGGGACTCGCTTGTGGGTCCGGAAATTAGCTGGACACTGAACAGGAGGCCTCGCCTCCCCCTGTGGATATCCAGCACTGGGTAATTCTTTACTGTGGAGGCTGCCCTGTGTTTTGTGGGATTTGAGCATCCCTGGCCTCTACCCACGAGATGCCACCTGCTGGGACAACCAAAACATCTCCAGACATTGCTACGTGTCCCCTGGGGTAGGGGATGGACGCGGTCGCTCCTGTTGAGAACCCTGATTTAGACTAACAGGAGGGCCAGCAGGTTTATCTGAAACACATGGCCGGCTGTCGTTGTGTTGATAATGCTTTGAACTTGCCTTTCCCTGGGCCCTAACCCTCCTCGTTTTGCCGTCTTTATAAATGGCTGCTCTTGGGCAGAGGGAGTCGGTGTCCTTCAGTCTGTTCCATAAGGTTCTGCTTGTCCCTGAGGTTCGTGTGACCTTGAGAAGGACAGACCTGGTCAGCACCTGGAACTGAGTTCTGAAAGGTGAAGGGCATGTAGAGTGGAGGAAAAGGGTATCAGACAGGGAGCGGCATGTGCCAAGGTCCTGTGACAGGTGGTGGTGAGGTTTGCCGAGGAGCAAGGGAAGGCTGGAAGGGCCGAGTGCCCGGGACGCTGGGGGGGTGAGGCTGCAGAGGGCCCTGAAGGTGCTGGCCTTGGTCCCAGGAGCACTGGGAGGCTGCTCAAGGGACCCCTGTATGGGGTTACCTGGAGCCTCTCTCTCAAGCATCAGATCTGCAGGCCCACGTCATGCTCGGGTCCCAAGGTCTCCCTCTGCCCATCCCCTGCATATGGTCTGCGGTGCCTCCCACACCCTCCCCTTCTGCGCGGGCACCGGCCAGTTTTCTGGATGGTGTCGGGCAGCTTGGGGGGGTTGCGGCTTTCCCACGCCAGCCCCTCTGGAGCAGCTCTCTGGGCCCCACGGTCCCTGGATCAAGGCTTGAATGTGGAGGGAAAACAGGTAACAAATAAACAGAACAGGGATGAACACATTTTATCATGAACCCTCACTTGCTCCCTTTTTCTTTTGCTATTTCTTCTAAGTTTTTGGTGTGCACTATTTATGTAGCAGAGAACTTTCTCGGTGTACATATTTGCTCACAGGGGCTGCAGGAGCTTTTCCCACAGATGTGATCCAGCCCGTGTGCGCGCTGTCCTCGCAGGGCGTGATCCCACGGAGAGGACGACTGGCTTTTCTTGCCCCCCGCTTTGGGCAAGGGGAGCTGGCCGTCCACCCTCTGGTGCTGACCGTGACTCTCTTCCCCGGCAGAGGAGAACGAGGAGCGCACGATGATCGACCCCACCTCCAAGGACGACCCCAAATTCAAGGAGCTGGTCAAGGTGAGGAGCGCCTTGGTCAGCGCCGTCCTCTGGACTGTGGCGGGCAGACTGCGGGGCGCAGGGCGAGGGGCCGAGTCCCGGAGCTGGGCCCCGGGGGTGGGGGGGTGGTCACAAAAACCTCAATGAGAGGGCTGGGGTCCCCGGGGCTAATTCGGAGTGTCCACGGCAGCTTCTGTCTCCTTGACCTGGGTTCTGAGCCCCGGCGTGGCTCAGCAGTGAGCTGCGTGCGTGCGTGTCTGAGTGCCGATTGTGGTTTGAGTTCTGATCTAAACCACGATGGGGCTTCAAAAGGTAACCCCCTCGATGGAGGGGCAAAGGCGCGGCCGCGTCCTCACCCCGTGGGACCATCTCCGCGCCAGAGCAGGCAGCCGTGCGAAACCCCTCACGTCCGCAGCCCAAGGCGGACGCGGGTGACCCTGGACTGTGAGGACGCTGTCTGTGACGGTCCATGCCGCCGACATAGGCCATTAGAAGAGCTCTTTGAAACGTTTCTCCACCTTAGCCGGCGCCGTTGGACGTGAGGCAGTGCGGAACCGCATTCTCACGGGGGCGACGCAGGATCGGGAAGGCCTTGGCCAAACTGTCTCCGGGTAAAAACTGACCTCGGAAAGGCCCGTGCTGGGCCCCGGGTGTGGTGAGATGAGCGATCGCCTTCCTCCTGTGTGGGGTCTGCCTTGTGCCCCTCTCGGATTCACCTGCACCCCCTGACCCCGTGTTGTGCCGTCGTGACTCCTGGGCCCGCAGGGTGTTTCGGCCCCCATGGGATGAGGGCGGTCCACTGCTTGTCCTTCATCATCGGCCCACGTGGAGGGGACCACAGCATCCCTGCACCTGGGGCAGGCCCTCGGGGACCTGCGTGGGCTCTGGCTCCCCGGCTCTTCCAGATTCTGGATTCGGCTGAAAGGCCGTGCTGCAGGGACTGGGGCGTGCTGACTGGAGGGCAGGCCCACAGCCCATCGGACAACGTCGGCGGGGGGACCAGAAGACACTGGAGATGCAGAGCCTCTCCCTTCCTTCCCCGCCGGGCGGCTGGGACGGCCACGGCTCCGCACAGGGGGCTGCAAGGCTGAGCATGGGTGGATTTTCTTCCGAAGTTGTGGTCAGCTCCGGAGTGCCCCTGCTTCACGCCCCTTCCCGCTCACTCTTGCTAGTCTGGGCTTGCCCCCCACCCCAGCAAGGGAGCAGCAGTGAGCTTGGCCATGGGTGCTCTTTCTGGGGAGCCCAGGGGTGGTGGGCGGAGTCCCGGCCCCCCAGGATGTCCACGTGACTCTTACCTCCTCCTGTGGCAGAAGGGACCCTGGGGACAGAATGCAGGGATTTTGGTTTGGGAGATGACCCCGAGCCACTCCCGTGGCCATCCTGCCGGCCTGAGCTGTGCCAGGAGACGGGCACTTTCTGGAAGGTTCTGCCTGCTCCCAGACGGCAGGCAGCATCTCGAGTCAGGCTGGCAGCCTGGTTTTCACTTTACACACCTTTTCCAAAGTGAGCGTGAACACTGAGAGTGAAATGGCCGGCTGGGGTTGTTAGTCGCTGTGGTGATGGCATGGAGGGGTATGCAGGGGGTACCAGTTCTCACCGATTAGAGCCTTTCCCAACAGGGGTGTGGGTGGGCGGTGGCTCCCGGGATGCCCCGGTAGGGCTTCGGCTGCCCCTGGTTCCCTCGTGTTCGTTGGGCGTGTGGGGGGCTGGCAGTGAGGCCCGGGCGTGCCCCTCAGTCGGGGTCTGCTGCCGTCAGCACCAGCTTCTCCTCGCGGGGGGCATAGCCGGTCCCCAGGCCACACTGTCTGTCCCCGGGGGTGGGGAGGAGGGCAGCCCAGCCCCCGTCACTTCCTGCCTCCCCTTTCGGCTCGCCGCGGAGCCTGTGCCCACCCAGGTGTGAGGTGCGAGAGGCCGACCCCCCAAGCCCCATGCTCACTTCTGACACTAGTTACAAGTTTGGGGTCCTCAAATCGATCTGTAGGTTTGACACTAGAAAGGACGCTCTGGGGGCCCCGAGGCACAGGCCAGCCTGCGTTCCGGGCAGAGTTAGAGCCTGCACCTGGCCTGGGCGCATGCGGCCCCCAGCGTGGAGGACGCTTCTCCACCTGTCCGTTTTGTCCCGATGTCCCCTCTGGAGATACGTTCTCCGGCCCCTGCCCCGCTGCTGCCTCTGCACTCCACACCCCACCTCCTTCCCCTGGCTGGTGTTGTCCCCACCACCCCACCCGGCTTCCCTGGCCTGGGCCTGTGCACTTACTCATCTCCTCCCTCTCGAATGGAAGCCCGTGCAGTGAGTGTCGGATTTCGCTCCCAGCTGAATCCCCGGGGCCCACACACAGCGGTGCTGATTCCCGTTTGTAGGAGGAGGGGTGAGTCAGAGCCACCTGCACGGGCGGGCGGTGGAGGGCAAGGCAGGTCTCTGCCCCATCCCACACCTATGGAGTCAAAGTCTTGGGAAAGGGGCTCTGGGAGCCTGGGGCGAGTGTTGGGGGCCCTTGTGAATTGGATACTGACGCAGGGGGTCCCAGGAGCCCCCTCCTTGAGTATGGGGGCTGTGAATGTCCAGTCTTGGCGGTTCCAACAAAACACCAACAAAACACATTGACCTGCGTGGTTCTTACTGCTTTTCAGACCCGTTCTCTGCCCCGTGGATTCTGCTTGTCCATGCTCTGGTGGTTCTTTGCAGGGATTCTGCTCTGAAAGGCTGTTTTGGGTGGGGAGCGTGGGCCACACGCTGGCCTGAGCAGGTCAGGGATGAGATCAGTGGACATCGGCCACATCCCAGTCTGGGTACCCCAGGGGGCTATCTCTGAGGCAGCGCGGTCAGTCCCCTTATTTTCTTGCTCTGTTCTCAGTCATCTGCTCTTTCTCACCTCTTGTCTCGGCCCCCGTCCTGTCTCCCTCTGCAGACTTGGCCCCGTGACCCCGCTGCCACAGGACTGTCACCGTTTAAAATATTGCGAGCTGCCCTCTGCTTCCCAGGAAAAAAGCACCCTGGCTTCGGCCACAGCAGGCATTACGAACAAGGCCGTTCATTCAGAAACTCTCTCTCAGCATCTGTTGTCCTCCTGTGGCGTTAAGGGGTGAAGGGGCGAGGTGCGCTTGGAGTCTGGCTTCCTCGATTCAAATCAGGGCCCCGACGCCCGTGGGAGTAGCAATAGCACCATGGATGCGGAGCATGGAGCTCAAGCGCGGCCGGGGCGCCCGGGGCAGAGGGGGAGGGGCAGGTCTGCCATGGGAACTGGGACGTGGGCGCGAGCATCCTGTGGGTTCTAGAGCCCAGAAGGCCTCCTGCAGCGCCCTCCCCCCTGGTGTTCTGGGCCACAGGCCTTTTCCCGAGCATCCTCCAGAAGCCCCCTGGACCACCCACAGGGCGAGCATCTTCTGTGGCTCCAGGCGGGTTGCAGTGTGTGCATGAGATACTTGATGTTTTTAATGATCCTCGAAAGACAGCGTGGCAGTCGTCCTGCCTTCCAGAACGAAGAGCCGGAGGAAGAAGCCGGCGCGCTCATAAGCACGCTGGTCCAAGGCGAGCCGACCGTGTCGTTGACTGGGGTACACGGTCCTCCCCGTGAGCAGATTTCACATCTCATTTCCCACGTTATTGGACAAGACTCTTCCTGGCTGTGCAGTTCTGTTTTCTTCCTCCCTGTGTCCCCGTGAAGAGAATCAGCTGCAGAAAAAAGTGATCCCCCGGGCGGAAGGCAGTGCTGTTGGAGCCCGAGCCGCGTGGAGATGCCCTGGTGATGCGTCCCGGCGTTTGCACCCGGCTCGAGCCGGCCCCCCTCCTGCTGCACCCCGGCCCGCGTCCGTGGAGGAGGCAGCCGGCGAGCCTGTTTGGAAGTGATTAAAATGTAACTGTCACAGCTCTGGGGGGAGACAGGTCGCAGATCCTGATGATCCTTCAGAAGGAATGAAAGGAAAAGTAATTTTTTATTCTGCTTAAGGCAAGCCTGTGAAACATCCGGGCTGGGGGCATTGTTGATGTAGGTCCTAGACATTTGCCAGCAGGATTTGGGGTTTGCAAATGAGCATGTCCGAGAAATAGTGATTGGTGCTATCTTGAAAAAGCCTTGCACGAAACGGGATTAAGAAGGGGGGGGGCGTGGAGGGAAAGTAGAATGGCGGTGCTTTGGTGCTTTGCAGGGTCTGGCGACGAGATTACCTGTCCCGGGGGCGGCGGGGGGGGTGGGGCGCAGGATTGGGTGCCCGGTCGCTTTTGCTTCCCAGAGCTGACCCCCGGGGCCTGTTGTGGGGAATGGGATCTACATCCCTTTGTGTCCTGTTTTATATTCGATCAAGTCAGCGACCGGATGGGATTTTTAAGTTTTCGTGTCTTCGCAGCAGAAACGGTGTCTTTCGTGTGTTTGCCAGTAGGACTGAGCTCCGGGCGCGGCAGCCTCTGGCTCCAGATGTCTGCGTGCCCGAGAGACCGGCCGGGGTCTGTAGGCAGTGCTACAGGTGGCTTGAGCACCGACTGTGGGTCTGTCCCAAGCGTAGCCACTGGGGATATGTCACTGAGCAAAACAAAGGCACCACCCTTGTGGAGGGCACGGGCCGGCTGGGGAGACAGATTTAGGGAATGAATGGCCTGATGGCCATGAGTGCTTTAAAGGAGGCCCAAACAAGAAGCAGGGTGGGTTTCTCTCCTTCTGTTCTAGGTACGGTGGTCGGGGAGGTGACATTTGAACCGAGAACTGCTTATTGGTCCCTAGGCAAGAATGTCACCATGGAGGCAAGAGCAAGTGCAAAGGTCCTGTGGTATGCATGTACCTGGTGTGTGTAAGGACGAGCAAGGAGGGCAGTGTGGCAGGAGCCTCATGAAAAGGAGGACAGTGGTCAGAGAGAAGATCAGAGAGGTGGCCGGGTGTTCACTCCCCGCACGGTGGGGACCAGCTCTTTCTAGTAGCCAAGGGAGGACGAGATGGGCCTGGCCTCTGCCCTCTGTGTATATATACCCTTCCCGCACATGCCCTTCCCAGCAAGCTGCTGGGGCGCCTTACCGGCCCCATGTGGGGTAGAGATGAGGTCATGTTTATATCCCACGTCTGGCATATTCTGGGTGCTGAGGGTTTTGCTGAGAAAGTCAGAAAGGAGCTTTTGACACACGGACAGCTCCAGGGACTGTCGCTCTAACATCCGTGTAGATCACTGTAGCCGTCCAGAACGGGGCCGTCTCCCGGGTCCTCAGACGGCCCTGCAGAAGCAGGTGTGAGCATTTGCATCCCAGAGATGAATTGAATAACCGCTTTTCTGAGCTAGAATCCACACACCATCCAGTGCAGGGGTGACTCGTCTCCTCCCGGAGTCGTGCGACCATCGCCTCAATCAATTTAAGCATGTTTTCATCGCTCCCGAAAGAAACCCCACCCCCATCCAGTCGGTCCCTATTCCTTCCCCCTCCCCCTGCCGGCAGCCACTCTGTCACACGATACGTGCCCTTTTGTGACCGGCTAATTTCATTCTGTGTCGCGCTTGGAAGTTTCATCCATGTTGTAACAGATGTCAGTCCTTTATTCCTTTTTATGGCCGAATAATATTCCACTGCGTGGCTAGACCACATGGTGTTTACCCTTCATCTGTTGATGGACCTTGGGTTCCTTCTGCCCTTTGGCTGTTTTGAACGGTGGCTATTTTGAACATCTGTGTACGAGATTTTGTGTGGACACGTGTTTTCAGTATTCTCTTTTGGCACATGCTTGGGAGTGGGATGGTTGCGTCAGGTGATAATTCTGTGTTTAACCTTTGGAGCAAGTGCCGCACTGTTCTGCAAAGTGCATCATCTTTTATGCTGTCAGCGACGTGGGGAAAGTTCTAGGTCCTTCACATCCTTGCCAATGCCTTTTATTGTATGTCTTTTTAATTACAGCTACCCTCGTCGGCAGGAAGTGATATCTCACCATGGTTTTGATTTGCATCTGCCTAATTGCTTAGTGACATGGAGCATCTTTTCCATGCAGTGCGCATGCGTGTGCTTCTTTGGAGAAATGTCTCTCCAGATCTTTTGCCCATTTTAAAATTGGCTGTCTTTTTACTATCGAGTTGTAAGAGTACTTTACGCATTTTGGATATAGACTTTCTCTCGAAGGGTTTTGCAAAATCGTTTCCCATTTCCCCAAATCATTTCCCATTCTTTTTACTATCTTCCAGGTATCTTTTTTTTTTTTAATATTTTATTTATCTATTTGAGAGAGAGGGTGCACGAGTGGTTGGTAGGAGTAGAGGGAGAGGGAGAAGCACACTCCCCGCTGAGCAGGGAGCCCGACGAGGGGCTCAATCCCCAGACCCTAGGATCTGACCTGAGCCGGAGACAGATGCTTAACTAACTGAGCCATCCAGGCATCCCTTTGCTGGTATCTTTTGAAGGACAAGAGTTTTTAGTTTTAATTGTTTATCCGTTGTTTCTTTTGTGGTTTGTGCTTTAGGTGTCGTAGCTAAGAAATCTTACTTAATCCAAGCTCGTGAAGGTTTACTCTGCTTTCTAAGACTTCCGTAGTGTTCATTTTTATACTGAGGTCTTTGATCCATTTCGAGTTGATTTTGATTTTTGTGTGTGGTGTGTTCTTATGCAGGTGGACACCCAGTTGTCGCAGCATCATTTGCTGAATTGAATTAGCATCGTTACTGCTCTTGGGAGGCTATAGGGGGAGGAGGATCAATTGCATTCTCTTGGCCTCTGTGTCTGTCCTTATGCCGGCACCGTTCATTTTTATTATCGTAGCTTTCTGGTTTGGTTTGAAATCAGGAAATTTTTCTTTTTCTTTGAGATTGTTTTGGCTATTTGGGAGCCCTTGGATTTCCATATGCGTTTTAGGATCTGCTTGTCAATTTCTGCAAAGAAGCCATCTGGATAGTGATTTTTTTTTAAAGGGTATTTATTATTACTTTTTCTAACTACCACAGCAGCATAGACCGCTGAAAACCTAGAAGACAAAAATCAAACAGAAGGCAGTGGAAATTTTATTTGTGTCCTTTCAGGCTTTGTCTTCTGTGTATATAGCTTTTCCTACAAAAAACTTGGAGTCGTTCCAGAATGAGTAAATGTTTAGGGGCACTTTTGGATTAGTACCTTTGCAGAAACATCTGGAACTGGAGTTGCTGGGTCACGCAGCGCACACGGGGTTAGGAACTGTTTGGCCTTGTTTTTAATGAAGACTCTGAGGACCAGAGATGTGAAGTGGCTCCAGGTCACACAGCTGGAACTCGGGGTGGGGGTTGCTGGGCCTCAAGGGCGGGCCCCGGGTCCGGGCAGCGCACTGGGTTTTGTAGGTGGTGGTGGTGGGGCTTGCTTCTGAGGGTGATGCTTGAACCTTGGGATAGTGAATGCCCTTTGTATTAGTGTTTTGTTGACATGTAACTAAGTATCAACTCATCTGCCTTTTTTTTTTTTAAAGATTTTATTTATTGATTTGACAGAGAGAGAGATCACAAGTAGGCAGAGAGGCAGGCAGAGAGAGAGGGAAGCAGGCTTCCTGCCAGGCAGAGAGCCCAATGCGGGGCTCGATCCCAGGACTCTGAGATCATGACCTGAGCCGAAGGCAGAGGCTTTAACCCACTGAGCCACCCAGGCGCCCCACATTTTCTTTTCTTTTTAAAGATTTATTTATTTGAGAGAGAGAGGGAGAGAGAGAGAGAGTGCACAAACAGGGGGAGGGGCAGAGGGAGAGGGAGAAAGGGAGGCTCCCCGCCGAGCAGAGAGTCCGATGCGGGGCTCGATCCCAGGACCCTGAGATCATGACCTGAGCCGAAGGCAGAGGCTTTAACCCTCTGAGCCACCCAGGCGCCCCTCAACTCATCTGCTGATGAGCGCACAGTTCAGCCGGTCCGAGCTATGCCTGGGTTCTCTACTCCGGGTGACACCGGGCTGAGTTCTTTCCCGGAGGCTCTGGGGAGGAATCAGCTCTCTGCCCCTAGAGACCTCTCCTCCCCAGGTGGGCCCTGCTGCCTCCGGAGCTTGTGGTCTCTGACCTCTAGATCCAGATTCCGAGGGCTCATGTGCTTGGGTCAGGCCCACCTGGATGATTGGTCTTTCTTGAGGTCGCCGGGCCCTATAACAGCCTCCTCATGGGGCGCAGACCATCATCTTCACAGTCCTGGGGGTGATAGGGGCCTGTGCACAGCAGGCTGGGATCTTAGGGGCCGGTTTGAAAATTCTGTTTGAAAATCATTTGAAAGCTAGTAGCCAAAAAGTATAGACAACGTAAGGAACCTTATTAGTAGTCACTCATCTGGTATTTATGGCCCCAGTAGGAGTCAGGGCTTTTCTGGGCGCTGTGGGGAGGCTAAAGTAGCAGGGGCTGGCCCTGACACTCATTTTTATCTCTTAAGTTTAAATGACACGCTTTGCAAAAAATTCACACCAGGAAATCTCACCGAGTGGCTGGGACAGGCCCCTGGGGGGTGGGGGTGCATAGACGCAGGGGTCTTAGTTCTGTGGCTGTGGGAGTGGGCTCAGGGTCCGGGCAGTGGGTCAGGCTTAGAGAGCCACAGTGGGGGGGTCATTCCAGGCCTCTTGGTCTCAGGGGAGAAGGAGCATCCCCATCCTCTGTCCGGAGAAAGCGTGGTCTGTGGAATTGTGCCCTGGACCGGCGGCGGCAGCAGCAGGGGGCCAGCGAGGGGGCGGGGGGAGGCAGTTCTCTGAGACTCCAGCCCCGGTGGAGGCCGTGTGGCTCTAGCTCGGCCCGCAGGGTGGGGGCACCGGCCCTCCTGCCCTGCTCACTGCGGGTCCGCCTTCTGAAAGCCCCCACCTTCCCCGAGATGTCCGGGGCATAGCTTTGTGCATCCACGGCCTCGATTTCGCCATCGCCCCGCGCGTGCTCCTAATTCATCTCTGCTTACCTCCCAGCTGGAGCGTCGGCTCCCGGAGGTCGGGGACACCTCTGCCCCCCACCGCCGAGCAGGAGCCAGGTTGCTGGTGGGTAGGGCGGGGGGCGGGGGAGACAAAGGGATGGGGCAGGTCTTCTTGTGATAGTTGGTGGCTGTGTAACCAGGGTCCTGGGAGGGTGAGTGACAGGGTCTGATGGCTCAGAGGGTCTCTGCCTCCCCCCATAGATGTCAGAGCAGGAAGGCTCGGATGTCCTCCCAGCCGCTTCTAGACCTTTCTCTCCCTCCTTGGACTGTCTCCCCCTCTTTGTTCCCCTCTTCCTCATTGGTGCCTCTGGCCAGTGGCACGGGTCTTCCTCTTGACCTTCTCACACTATTCCCGAGACCTCAGCCCCCTGGGACGTCCCATGCACCCGCCCGGCCACTCCTGTCTCCCTCCATCTCCCGGTCCTCCACCCTGCTTCGCCTGCCCATTCCCAGGGTCACCTCTGACCCTTATTCCTGCCTTACCCGTGCCGTCTGTCACGTCTGGATGTATCTCTGCTCAGATGCCACCTCCTCCAGGAAGCCCCTGACCTCCTGGTCCTCGATGGCCACTGTACCCTCCCTATCCCCAGACCCTGCCTTATTTTTTCCAATAGCCTTTATTTTCTAAGCAAGTTTTAAATTTATGGAAAAATAGTGCAAGAGAGTGCAGAGAGTTACCGTAAACCCACACCTGATTTCCTCTCTTATTAACGTTCTCTGTTATCTCGTGTGGCACATTCGTTCAGTATTAATACATTGTTGTTAACTGAAGCCCACATTTTATTCGGATTTCCCTAGTTTTTCCCCACTGTCTTTCTTTGGTCCAGGACCCCGCCCAGGACCCCCCATGAAGGTTCATCATCGTGTCTCTTAGCCCCTCTGGGCTCTGGCAGCTTCTTAGGCTTTCCTTGTTTATGATGATCTTGCCCATTTTGACGAATATTGATCAGGAATTTTGGAGAATGCCCCTCTCTGGGAATTTATCTGATGTTTTCCTCCGGATTAGAATGGGGTGATGGGTTTCAGGAGGAATATCAGATCAGGGAGCCTGCCATCAACATGACCGATCACTGTTGGCGTTTGACCTTCATCGCCTGGCTGGGTGTTTCCGTCAGGCTTCTCCACTGTTCCCTGCCTTATTATTTTCCCTCTGATGTTGATCACAGTCTCAAAGTGTGTGTGTTTGTGTATCTTTTCATGTCGGATTAGAACGTCAGAGCAGAGGCCCCATCTGTCTTATTTCCGGAGTCTCGCACATAGTGGATGCTCAGTAAATTGGTTAATCAACTTGGTGGCTGCTTCTGCCTTAGTCCCCACCCGCAGAGAGCTTCGGGTCCACTGGAGGAGATCATTACATAAATGTGAACAGGGTCAGGGAAACGGTGCTTGGGTATGGTGAGGGGGGCCATGGGGCATGTGGCCTGGAGGGGATGGGGTGGTCAGAGAATGACAGTGAAGTTTGAGACCTGAGGGATGAGGGAGAGCTGGCCAGGCGGTGGGGGAGGGAGATGTGTTCAGGCTGGAAGGAAAGGCACGTGCAAAGGTCCTGAGGCAGAGAGGAACTTGGGGTTCTTGAGAACACCAGCAAGGAGGCAGGATGCTCCGTTGGAAGTGGCCTTGGTTCAGGGAGGTGGTTTAGTCAAGGACGGTGAAGAGGAGAGGGTGAAAAGTGGATCCAGTTATGAGATGGGCAGAGGTGGGGTGAGGGGTGAAGGCCAGGCTCTTGACACTGGTGCATGGCGTTCTGTTTCTTTTGCAGAAAAGGAGCAGGTTTGGAGGGAGATGAATTCTTTCAGAGATGCTTTTAGGGACACCTGAGCAGCAGGATCGTGGAGGCGGGACTGCATGTTTAGGGGTTTCTGATTCGGGGACTGCGTTGGAAGTTGTGGGAAGGCATGAGCTGGAAGAGAGTGGAGAGCAGACGAAGAGTTGTCCAGGGCGAGGCCTCAGAGCTGTGGCCGCAGAGGTCAAGGGGGACTCCCCAGGGAGCTGGGAGGGGGTCAGAGAGGAGGACACAAGCTGGGCGAGCATGCTGTCCGTGGAGGAAAGTGCTGGAAGGCGGGAAGGGAGTGAGCTCCGGCTGCCAGACCCCAGGCCGGGCTCTCAACCTCGGCAGCCGGCCTTGGGGAGGGCGAGGGAGGGAGTGGGTGGGGGACGGTGCGGGACAACTATGGCTTGTTCGGCTCGCTGACCTTTGGGATGGCTTTGTCGAAACCAGAATGCCGCAGAGCTGCTCACCTCTTTCTTTCTTCCTCCAGACCTGCCTTTAATTTGTGTTCCCTTCTATTCTTCATGGGATCGTGTGTCTGATTTGATATTTTTGAGTTAGTGGGAAAACAGAAGATGCTTCACGGAAATTTGCTTTGTGGCCAATTTCTCAGGTTACATCTGTTTCAAAGGATGACAGAGAACTCACTCTTCTCGACTTGTGCCCTTTCGTTCGTCTTCCAGGGGGGCAATAAAGTCCCATTTCCAAGAGGTCATCGAGACCAATTAGGTAGCTTTATTAGTTTTGCCTGCACAGGAAAATCCTGCGGTATTTTTAATCGAGTCTTTCCGGGCTTCCGTTTTATTTCGTGGCTGAAGCCGGATTGGCCGAATGGAATCCTGTTTCTCCATAGATCTTTCACAGCGGAAGCTGTCTTCTTTTACGGATACGTCACCAGGGATGAGAATGGAGACTTGGTCGGGAAAAGTCTGCAGCGGGAGGTTGACCTAGAGAAGTGAGTGCGTGCCCGTATAGAAAGCGGGATGCCCACGTTCCCGGCAGCAGGACTCCCCAAAGCCACGAAAAGTGGCGACAACACAGAAGCCCTCAGCTGTGACGAGTGGACCCACGAAATGTGATAGATCTGTGCGCAGGGATGTCATTCTGCCACGAGAGGGAATAAGTTCTGATGCGCGCTTCGGTGAGGGTGAGCTCTGAAAACATCGTGCCCGGTGAGAGAAGCCAAATGCAGAAGATCCCGTATTATATAAAATACAATCGATATAAAATTTGTAGGAAATCCCACTGGCGTGAAATTGCATTTATACGAAAGATCCAGAATAGGCTGGTCCGCAGACCGAGAGCAGAGCTGAGTGGTTGGAAGCTGGGCTCAGAGGGCTTGCTATGGGGCTGTGGGTGTCTTTTGGGGGCGATGAGGTTGTTCTCAGTTGATCGTGGCGATGGGTGGATGATTCCATGAAGACTAAAAACTGCTGACTTCCATGCTTTAAAAGGGTGGATTGTATAGGATGTGAATTCTATCTCAGTAAAGCTGTTGGAAAGAAGAGGGGCTCAGAGCTGTCGATCACGGGCCATCTGGGACCGCCTCCTCTCCAGGGCTTTAGGCTCAGGGTGACAGGAGCCGCTGTGGGACGGATCCTATGGGAGGGGAGGGATGGACGTCGCATGGGC
>CM053611.1:104933224-104953546 GCA_028646535.1 Procyon lotor
AATCCCTGACAGCCCCGGCGGGCCCGGCGGGGGCCAGAGGCTGCGGGTGCTGGATAAATCAGTCTCAGGTTCTGTGTCCCGGTGGGGGGGCTCCGGGGCTAGCCGGCTGGCCGGCATCTGCAACCTGATGGGAAGCCATGGACCGTGTCATGACCCCTGCAGGCGGCTTCTCGGGAGTCCAGAGCTTCCCTGGGCCATTTTAGGAAGCCGCTATAGCAGGGTGGAAAGCCAGCAGGTTCTGGACGGAGCCCGGCCGGGGCCAAGGGCTGCCTCGGGCCCTGGTCGGCCGCGTGACCCGGGAAAGCCATGGTCTTTCCCAGCCTTGGTTTCCCTGTAGGAGGCAGAGCTCCCAGGGGTGCTGAGGGGCGGTGTTCTTACAGGGGTTCCCGGGGTAGTGCTCCTGAGGCTCCGCATGATCGGTGCTCCAAAATTCCAGAATTAGGAGAGTTGTACCCACGCTGTGGGCTTCGTTGTGCACCCACCATTCATAGATTGAGGTCCTAACCCCTTGCGTCTCGGAATGTGACTGTATTTGGAGACAGGGTCTTTAAAGAAATCATTAAATTAAAGTAGTGATTAAATCTTAATTTCATAATTTAATAATTTAAATTTATTTTTATTTTGAATAAAATTTAATAATAATTAATAATAATTATATTTTATATTTTTATAAATATAAATATAAATATTTTAATTTATAATATATAATTTATAAATTTATAAATATAAATATAAATTTAAAATATAAATTTTATAAATAAAAATAAAATATAAAATATTTTATATTTATAAAAAATAATAATAAATAAATTTATTATTAAAATAAATTAATTTAATAAATCACCTTAATTAAAATTAAGGTTAGTCTTAATCCAATATGCCTTATGTCCTTATAAAAAGCGTTTAGCACACAGACCCACATGGGGAGAAGATGTTGATCTGCAAGCCGAGGACATGGGGACAGGTCCCATGGGGAGCAAATGGAATTGGATTCCAGCCAAGCCTGCAAGCCAAGGTAAGCCAGGGGGTCATCCTGGAGGAAGGGGTCTGACTATAATTTCCACCAATCGGCTAGTCCCTGCTTGCGGAGGATGGGTGTGGGTACCAAGTAAACCACTCCAAGAGCTTGACAAGTGTCCCCTGGGACCTCGCAGGGATGTAGGTATGGGAACAAGAGGCTGCCTGGGCCATGCTAGGTGCTGAGGGACAAAGGGGCTCATTCTTGTGTCCAGATGAAACCCTCGAGAAGAGCAGGTTCTCGAAGCTGAGGCAGAGGGCAGAGCATTGCCTGGGGACTGCAGGCTGAGGGGCCCATGGGGAGGGTCTCCAAAGGCTGTTTAGGGGGCTCTGACCCCAGCTCACAGCTGCCCCTCCTCACCACTCCGTCTAGCAATGGGGATGGAGGGGGGACAGGGGAGAAACCAAGGAAGCCCATGGCCCTGAAACCAGCTCAGGGCACTGGGGCCGGCAGGAGCTTTAAATTCCATGAGACTCTCCCGGAAGGGTCCCGATGACCCAAACCTGCCCGAACAAACTAGGACAAGTACCCACCGTGTTCATGCACACGTGGGAAGAGTGAGTCTGCCACGTGGGAGCAAGTGGCCAGAAGCCAGGAAGAAGGAAGGTGGTCCCATCCCCAAGCTGCCAGCCCACGCCGGACCCACACTGGGGGCTCCCGGAAAGAGCATGTGAGGAGCAGCTCGGGGAGCAGGGAAAGGCTCACCCAGACCCACGGGGAGGGGGCAGGGCTCCCCTGGGAGCGGGCGCACTGCTGGGTGACTGCACGGCACAGGGGGCACGCGGGGCGGTGCACTGACCCTGGGTGAGAGGCCAACTCACCGAGAGCCCGGTCCCTCGAGAGGGAGATTCAGGACGTGCTCCAACCGCGCCCTTGTTAGAAGCATCCTTCCCGGATGTCAGCGACCCTTCTCGACCAGGCTGCTCCCGTCCTGTCATGGGGGGCACCTGCTTCCCTGTCCACTCTCAGGGCACTAAGTCCCCTGAAGCTGTGCCCTTATGACCTCAGTCACTGGTGTCGGGAAGGGCTCTTTTGTCTTCAGAAAACTTCTGACTGTTTTCGAAATAAAGGCATCTTTTCGTGGCATAGTGATGCTTGGAGAAGGTGGGCTTTGGTTTTCTGTCTGCACTTTTGTACCTTAGTCTGTCGATCAATCACCAGCCACTGACTGAAACTCACAGGCACGCACACGCACTCACATCCACACATGTGCACACACGCACATTCACATGTGTGCACGCACACACTAACAATCATGTGTGTGCGTGCACACTCATATTTATACATGTGCACACACACGTGCACCCACAGTCACACACGTGCACCCACACTCACATATGTGCGCACACACTCATAGTCACACATGTGCACACACTCACTTTCACACACGTGCACTCACACACACATTCACATACAAACACTCACATGCAGGCATGCACACACATATTCACATATGTGCACTCACACACTCGCATTCACACAAGTGCACACACACTTGTATTCACGCACATGCACACACGCACACTCACACGTGCACGCACACATGGACCCTTCCCAGGCCGCCATGGACCACTGTCTGCAGAGCATCCTACCCGGGGCGCCTGTGGGCTACCCTGGCACCCTCGCCCCCCACCCCTGCCCCGGGACTTTTAAGAAGTTTAGCAGTTTGGCTCCAGGTGGATTCTAAGGGACCGTCTCTGTGAAAATTGATCAAAGCCAGAGAGAAGTGCTCCAGCCACAAGCTTTGCTCGCCCGGATGGCACGCCGGGGGAGCCCTCCTCAGTCCAGAGGCAGCCGGACGTCTACACGGCTCCCGGCAGGTATAGACCAAGCCTTCCCTGTGGCTCATACAGATGTGCAGCAAGGGACCTTGGGGTCTTTCTCTCAGGTCTCCGTGCCCAACTCGAGGGTCTGAGCCTTCCCCATCCACCCCCTGCACGCTCTTCGAGCTTCTGCCCCAGATCCCCGCCACGCCCCCGTCCCTCGGCATGAAGTGTGAGCGTCAGATAAAAGGATGCGTGAGTCCTGCCTGTGGCATAGATGGTGGCCAAGCCACCAGTGTGTCCCCATGTACATTCTGCACGCCAGGCACGGCTGTTTAAGGGTTTTATACAAATTAGCTCACTAAATCCTTCCCTCAACCCCAGGATGGAAGGACAGCGAACGGACACACCTTGCAGACAGGACACTCATCCCCAAGAGGTTAAGGGCCCCACCCAGGGTCACAGACAGTGAGGCAGCCAGAAGATGGCAGAACCCTCCCTCCTTCCCTCCCCTCGGCTGTCCTGGGCCCCTGTGACTCAGTTTCCCCATTGCGAAGGGTCTGGAGGTCACACCTGACCTCTGGGGTCTCAGGCACTCTGTGACTCTGCCCCAGCTCCTTCCTCCCTCCGAGTCACCCTCTGCTCGCTGCTCACCTCCGACTGCCCAGCGGATGTCTTCTCCGAGTGCCGCTGGCTGTATTTTTTTTTTTTTAAGCAGGTGTTAGTTTTTAGAGCATTTTAGGTTCACTGCAAATTAGGCAGAAGTTACAGAGATTTCCCGTATACCCCCAGCCCCTACACAGGCGCGACCTCCCCCATTAGCAAAACCCTGCCCCGGAGGGAAACATTTGTTACCACTGACAAAGCCACATTGACGCATCACCCCATGCCACCCATTTTGTCCCCAAAGACCATTATATTAGGGTTCGCTTTTGGGGTAGCACCTGCTGTGGGTGGATACACCCATCCACGAGTATGGTGTCACACAGAGTAGCCTCACTGCCCTAAAAGTCTCCCGTGCTCCTCAATTCATCCCTCCCTCCCCCTCCCCCGGGCCACCGCTGGTCTTTTCAGTGTCTCCATAGGTTTGCCTTTTCCAGAATGTCCTAGAGCTGACATCTACTGTATGTGGCCTTTTCAGATTGCCCTTCCCTTAGTAATATCGGCTGGGACATTGCTAGCATGTGTCCCCCCGCCCCCCGACACCACCAATCGACAAAGACACAGCCATCCGAAATGGCCACTTGAGAAAATGGTTCACCCCCAACTTCCCCTACCCCCTATCTTGAATCCTGTCCTCATTATAGAAATAACAATGATCTTAGAGGCACGAACACACCTGTCCCTCCTCTCCCACTTCCCTCGATCTGGGTCATCCCTCCCTCACCAAGGCTGGGCTTGCCCCCGGGGCTTGCTTTGGCCAAGGGGACATGAGTCCGTGTGATGCAAGAGGAGGCTTGGAGAACACAAGTGCACTGGGGTTGGCCCTCACCTTGCACTTGGACCATTTCGCGCACCGGGTCAATTAGCCACAGGTCGCCTGCCGGAGAGGCCATGTCGAGGGACTAAGGTGCCCTAACCAGCCGCCTGCCAACCACCGGTCGTGTGAGTGAGGACACCCTAGATCATTCTATCACCAGCCAACCTGCCAGCTGACGACGGACGCATCAGAGAGCCCAACAGAAATGAGCTGAGCTGACCCAGACCCGCAACTTCACAGGCCACCCGCAGTCAGGAGCTAAGGAAATGGTTGTTATTTTAAGCCACAAAGATTTGCGATGGTCTGTCACACAGCAGGAGCTAGTAGTTGCTGTTGGTAACGTTAGAGTTGAGAATCGGGTTTTGGGTCCTGGTGTTCCAAACTTCTGAGCGGCTTTCAGTGCGGACCTCCCTGGAAATGACCCGTCACATCCAAGGCTCCTGTGGCTGAGTGCTCGGTGCCCAGGTCATCCCCGATGACTTAGATCGGGCGGCAGGCGCCTGCAGACTCATAGCCGCGCGGCTGGTGAAGACCACAGGTTCAGCCGAGACTGACCGAGAGCCTGGACGTTCTCCGCTGTGAAAAGTCAGGATCCTGATGGAAGACGATGCTACTCCCTCGGGAAGGAGCTCCGATGCAGAATAGTGGGGCCTCCCTTTTGATCTTCAGGTCGTTGTCTCGGCCAAGGGGTTTCCCCAATCCCCAAGTGGGGAGGGAATACAGAATCTGGAGATTTATTCTTATTTCTTATTGGACGTGTCTATGCATGACTCCACCGGGAGACAGCATGCATTTAGATGGATATTACAGTTAAAGGTCTAATAAACCATGTCCGTTGTTCTTGCTCGAGGGCAGACGTCTTCAACGCACCTTTCCTTTCCTTCACAAAGTCCTAACCTGAGAAACACCTGCAGCCGCAGTTCCAGACTGCCCCCTCCAACCCCCTGAAGTTACAACTCCTGACCTGGGGGCCAAGGTCAGGAGCCCCTCCACCAGATGAAGCCAGGAGATCTCGCGGGACTCTCAGGAAGGTGCAGCCATGCAAGGGGAGCCCATTTTATAGAGGAGAACACCAAGGCTCAGAAAGAGGAGGCCGGGGCGTCAATCAAGCCAGCCCCTCGGACCGCACAAGCCAGTGAGCCGTTCTAGGAGTCCCGTGGGCCAGAATTGACGTCACTGCTCTGTGTGATGCCGAGTGACAGACCCCCGCCCCATCCCGGGCCCCACCGCCAACCCCTGGCTCTGGTCCTCTGAGCCGGGAGCCCTCTTGGGCAGGGTCTGCATCAAGCCAGCTGGAGATAGTCGTCAGGAAGCACCTGACCTCGACTCATGCCTTGGGCTGATGGCAGGGAGATAATCGGGTCCTGCCCCGGGCCGCCTCTTGGGGGTGACACAGGGTGGGAAGCGCCCACTTTTCGAGGCCTGCATCCACTCGGGGTGGGGAGCTGGGGTGGTGCATACAGTGGGGCTGGGCCTGGGCCTTTCCAGTCCGTGGGTACATCTGGCGGCTGCTTCCAACCTGATGAATGCCTCTGGGTCTCGGAGGGACCTGGAAGCCCAGGCGGCAGCTGGGGGCCCTTCTTGTTTCTGAGCGTGTGAGATAGGGAGACAGCCAGAAGGGCACGCTGGGGGTCTGGACCCAGCTCCCTCCTCCTCCGCATGAGGAGGTCTGGGGAGCGGGGGCAGCGGGGGTGAAGGTCTCCCATGGGCTGCGTGGCACCGAGCAGCTCGCTGGGTCCAGCTGGACGAAGTCTGGGGGCCCACCTCCGAGGGGTACCTCAGTTAGCTTTAGGGTCCGTCCCAGGGCGGTTGGCACCTGGCCAGGCTGGAAACGGCACCCCCTGCAGGTGTGCGGCGGGGCACATCAGCCCGCTGCACTCACCCAGCTGCCGCCGCCCTCTCCGCCACACCTGCTCTGCTCTTAGTAGGTCTCTTGCCCTTACCATCACCCGCGATTTGGTGATTTTGTAGCTCCCGCCCCCTCCCAGGGTGTAAACTCCACGAGGACAAGGAGTTTTGTCTACTTTGTTCCACTGCCGTGTCCCCACGGCTTGGAAGAGGTGCCCGGCCCTTGGCAGGGGCTCCATAGCTCTTGGGCAAGTGAATGAGTCAAGTGAGATGATTTTGAGCCTCACGCCATCCTTCCAGAAAGGCAGGCAGGACAGGAGGATTAATGCCCCCCATTCTGTACCAGTAGGAGAAACGGTGGCTCAAAAAAAAAAAAAAAAAAAAAAAAAAAGCAGTCTGCCTGAAGCCACGGACGAGTAAGGGGCAAAGGCAGGTGAGAGCCCCGAGGCCAGCTGGCCGATCTCAGGGACCTGACCCGTCCCACAGCTGTTCAGCAAACGTTCCTGGAGCTCCAGTGATGTGGCGGCCGCAGCGCCAGGCCGGGGTTGCAGGGGGAGCCAGCTCTCTGCAGAGCCCACAGGCCCGTGGCGGGCAGGGACACCTAAAGGTCATCACCAATAATGCATGATTGTGAGCTGAAGAGTGAGGAGCAGGCCCTGAACCAAGGATGTTCAAGCCAAGACCCAGAAGGTAAGGGGTCCATTGGCCACTCGGGCAGGGCGAGGAAGAACATTCTTGGGTTGGAGAACAGCTTGGCATAAAGCAGCTGGGGCGGGACCTCAGGACGTACTGGGGGCCAGGAAGGACTTTCAGGGTGGCCCGAGCTGAGGGAAGGGGTGCTGGGTGGCCAAGTGCTGGGCAAGGATGCGTGGGGACTTAGTGGCCATGCTGAGACGTTGGGTCTTTACCGAGGACAACTGGGGCCCTTGAAAGTTTTATCTGAAGTGATGTCAGCAGGCCTGGGGACCTCAAGAGTGGACCCTGGGGACTCTGTCCGGCCACTAGCTCTGGTCCTGTGGCAGCCCAGGCCCCATCGGGCACGGAAGCCCTCAAGGCACTTCTCAAGCAGCGTCCAAACCTGACACTGTGGGCCTGCGCTGCATTCGTGACCTGTTGGTGCCTCCAACACTAGGAGTCAGTCCGCGGAGCACTGTGGCCAGAAACTGGCTGTGGGTGCCCCGAGTGAGGGCAGCGCACACACAGTGTCTTCAAGGATGGCCTTGGGGGAAGTGACGGGCTCAGGGACACATCGCAGGTGCTCGGGGGGCAGCAGTGGGCCGGGGTGCTCACGCCGTGCGGGGCCCTGAGAGGAAGGTACAGCAGCACGTTTCCTTTGGATCAGTCACAAATACTCATAAGCTCCTCTACTGGGTTGACTCGTGTCCCTCCCAAATTCCTGTCTACCTAGAACCTCAGAATGCGACCTTCTTTGAACACCGGATCTTTGCAGATGGGCTTAGTTATGATGAGGTCATACTGGAATAGGGTGGGCTAGGGACCGGTGTCCTTATAAGAAAGCCACGTGAAAAACACAGACAGACAGGACAGGGAAGAAGCAGAGCCTGGAGGAATGTGGCCACGGGCCAAGGGAACAGCAAGGATGGTGGGCCGCCCACAGGCAGAAGCAGGACGAGGTGAGCAGGACCCTCCTCTAGAGCCTTCAGAGGGAGTGTGGCCCAGCCAACACCTTGATTTTGGACTTCCAGTCTCCACCTGGAGGTGGAGAATAAATGAGGTGAGGGAATAAATTTCTGTGTTTTGAAGCCCTCCAGTTCGTGGTCATTTGCACCAGCAGCTACAGGACACCGAGGGGCTCCTGGCTCTAGCGCCAGCCCCTGGGACACCTCGAGTCACTATGATACAGAGTCCTCTGAGTGGAGCTTGATTTGGGCCTACTGGGCACCTGAGCCTACCCTGGTGGCTGCCACTGGATTACTGCTGAGTCTGCCCCTATTACCACTCTCCCTAGGAAGGGCCCTGCAGGCAGCTGCGTCAGGTGACCTGGCTCATCCAATCAGAGGCTCGCCTGGGACTCTGTCTGGGGCTCACGGGGTGATTCAGAAGCAGGGGTCATCAGGGCATATTTGTGGTGGAGACCTTGCCGCCAGGCATCCTGGATGGCAGTGCCCAGGGGGCCACCGCACCAGGCTGTTCTCAGTTCCTAAGCCTTTTCCTGGCCAGACTCTGTGTTTCCGATTCTTAGAATCCCCGGATATGCTTCCCATCAAGTATTTCTGCTGTTTGCAACCAAACCCCCTGATGGTCACCCCTCGATGTGGGCTCTACCCAATTACGGCAGCTGGGAAAGCGGCATGACCCGTTAGCTAAGGGGAGCATTTGAGCCGCAGAAAAGGAGAGGCATTTACCCAGGAATCCACAGCAGGAGACACTGAATGGAAAGCCGGTGCTGGGGATGGGGGTGGGTCTGCATGCAGCTCTGGCTGGCTGAGATGAATAAGCCAGGCATCTAATGGCAGGCAGCAAACTCTTCCCTTTCCCTGCCCTTCCTCTAGCTTCCCCTTTTCCACAAGGACTCCTGGGAGCAGCAGCTCTGAGCCTGACGGCTGTTGGGAGCTGGGGTGGGGCCAGCACAGGTGAATCAGACTGTCTCCACGATGCTCGTGTCTGGGTAGGGGGAGACAGTGGCAAGGACAGCCCACCCAGCATGAAAATGAGTCAGGGATGCTGTCTAGAGAAAGAACGGCCCCTTCTCAGGAGGAGTAGGAAGGCTTCCCAGAGGACCCAGCCTTATGGCTTTTAGGGGTGAGTGGGAGTCTGTTGGGGGGCCGGGGTCTGGGAGAGGCAGTGGGTGGTGGTTAGGAGCTTGGCTATAGAGCCAGAAACTTCTGGAGCTTTGGGAGCACCAGAATCTACCGTCAGAGACCCTAGCCCAGTTACCTCCCCACACAACCCCCTAGACCTCCCTTTCTGACCCCCCCTCTCTGCCCAGATCCATCCACAGCACCTCAGAAGATCTCCATCTCCTGGGAATGCAGTTTCCCCACACTCTGCCACTAGCCGGCTCCCCTAGGAGTGCCTCTGTCCCCCAGCCCCTGCCCTGCAGGGACTTTAGTCCCACAGTCAGAGGTGTGTGGCACCTGCCAGGACTGCTCTTTCCCATGTGGTGTGAGGAAAGGAGCAGTGGGCAGCTGGGAGGGAAGTGGCAAGAGGGGTAGGGGTGGGTGCAAGAGGTTGTCCTGTTGTTGGTCTATATCTTGTGCCCACCCAAGGGCCAAGGGAAGGCTGAGTCATAACACTCAGTGATTACTTTTAGTTTCCTCCGGGCTGCTCTAAACACCTGCTCTCCACAGCCTTCCCTCTGCCTGGAAGAGGCCTACTTCTGGCACACATCTGCTCTGACCTGAGACAAGGAGATGGGCAGTGAGAATGTGGCCTGGCCAGGACTGAGTGAAGCCCGAGGACAGCCAGGAGCCCAAGGATCGGCCTTGGGAAGAGCCTTGGGACACATCCAGTGACCCAGTTAGATCTGGGAGCAGGCATGACAGCTGCTGGGGGAACAGATGGATAGGGACCTAGGGAGCACCTCTCGTGGAAACCCAGCCTCACCAACTGACTCAAGCCCAGCTGGGGGCAGAGCAGTAGGTCCCAGTTGCCTTTGGACCCAGGAGACACCGGTTTCAGCATTGCTCATTATTAGCCAAATTCACATTTCTTTTAGTTAATTTATTCCCTTAGGGACCTGTGACCATCTTCTTGCTGGGCAACACTGGGGAAACATGGAGACAAACAGGCAAAGCCCCTGCCTTTGGGGCAAATGGAAAGGACATGAATGATGGCCATGGAGTGGTCAGGGCTATAATGGGTGGAGTTGCACAAGGAGGTTTGGGTGCCCAGGGGAGAGCGAGGTCAGAGCCTGGGTGGGAGCAGGAATCAGCCTGGCATTGGTGAGTATGTGCCTAGAATCCCGAGGGATAAATACTCTATGTTTACCATTGACTCCTCTCCCCTCAAATAAATCAGCATGTCTCTCTATTTCTGCCGTCTCTGCTACCACCACATTGCTTCTTGCCTGCCCCCCTTCCTGCCCTAACAAGGAGAAAAGTGCAGGAACATCTTGCATAAAATGTGAGAAACATCAGCTTCAAGGTGTGGAATGGCGACAACAGCAGCCATCAGGACTGCAAAGCCCAGAGAGAAGGGAAGCTCATTTATGCGAGGCTGGCTGTCTACCCTGCTTTCCCCCCTGGAGTCACCTGCCCATTTGTAGGTGGTGATTCCAAGAGGCCGAGCTGCTGAGCAGAAACTGACATCTCTTGGAGCTTATGGAAACCTCCTGGGGCTGGGAGAGGAAACCCAGGGTGATGGCTAGCAGGGTATCCAAGACTTGAGGGTCTAGATTCCAGAAGAAAAGCATAGAGAAGTGAGCTCTGTGCTCTCTCTGTTTTCCCTCTCAAGGAACTTGCCATTTTCTTAGCAGAATGAGCCCAGAATAAAGTGGCTGTCAACAGACTGAAAATCTTAGCAGAACTTTCCACGTATTTGTGGTGGAAAAAAATATTGGCGTTTGGGGATTGCCAAGAAGGGGGACACCATAATCTAAGTTGGATCCTGAAGTTAGCTATCCCTGAGGAATTGAGGTAAGTCAGAGGTGAAGCATTCTCAAGAAAGACTTGTAGGTATCTTGCTGTCATCTGAATGCCTTCAGAAGCTAAACCCTCTTGAAAGGATTATAATACTATCTTTAAAGAGTTGAAAGAAAATCACTGCCAACCTAGACTTATATACCTACTAATCTGTACCCAATACTCAATATTCAAAAAAAAAAAAAAAAATCCCCAGGCTTGAAGCAACATGAAGGTGGGGGGGGGGTTGGAAACCAGACAAAATAAATGACCCACTGGCTATCCAAATATTGGAGTGGCCAGATGTAGACATCAGCATTATTGTGAGTAGTATATTCAAGAAACTAGAGGACAATGCAAAGAATTTCAGCCCAAAGCTGGAATACACAAAAAGAAGCAAATGGAAAATCTGGATCTGAAAAATCATTGGGATTGAGAGCAATATAGGCTAGGCTGGATAGAAAATGAGTTAACTGGAAAATAAGTATTTGGGAAATATCTGTACTAAAGCACAGAGTGACAAAAGAGGGAATGATAAGGAACCTGGGGATCAGTTAAAAGATCCAACTTGCATATAATTGGAGTCCCAGGAGGGGAATCTGGGGGTGAATCAGGCAGAAACGCTATTTGGACAAATAATTCCTAAGGAGTTTCCAAATCTGATGAGACACCAAACCAAGATTCAAAGAGCTTGATGAAGCCCTCCAAGCCACACCAGGCACGTCATAGCAAAGCTGCTGACAACCAAAGACAACGAGAAAGTCTTCTGAGCAGCCAGAGAAAAAAGACACACCACCTTCAATAGAGCAATGTTAGGACTGGCGGGTGGCTTCTTAACAAAGATGATGTGATCCAGGAGATGGGCCTCCTTAAAGGGCTGGAGGAAAATACCACCAACCTGGAACTGCACCTCCTATTAAAACACCCTTCAAAAATGAAAGGAAAGTAGATATTTTCAGACAAATAGAGCTTACAGAATTTATGTCTAGTAGACCTTCAAGAAAGGGAGTGCTATACAAGAAGCTCATCAGGCATGAGGAAGTGAAGGTCAAGCATACTGATGAACTCACATAATAACACAGGGAGAACAGAGAGCAGTAGCAGGGGTAAGTCTGCAAATACACAGGTAGTGAAATAATGAGGAAAATACACGGAGGGGGCAAATCGAGTTAAAATGCTCTGAGGCCCTCACTATTTTGCATTTTCTAGGAAGTGGTAAAAAATTGTACCTTCACTTAGACTACAGTAAGTCAAAGATGCATGGTGTAACCTCTGGAGGACCACCAACAGACTATTTTAAATATGCATAACTGACAAGCTAATAGAAAGGGGAAAATGAAAAAAAAATAATTCATTTTTCTAAAATAAAGGAAGTAAGGGTGGGGCACCTGGGCCGCTCAGTTGGTTAAGTCACTGACCCTTGATTTCAGCTCCTCATGGCAAATGATCATGAGGTCATGATCTCAGGATCATGAGATTAAGCCCAGCATCCAGCTCTGTGCTCAGCATGGAGTCTGCTTGTCCCTTTCTCTCCTTCTGGGCATGTGCACTCTCACTCTCTCTCATTCATAAATAAATAAATAAGGTTTTGTTTTGTTTTGTTTTTTTAAGGAAAGGGAGTGAAAGAACACCGTATGTCTAGAATCAATAGAAAACAAATACTTTTATTAAAAGACATCATCTCACAATTTTAAGTGGTTTAGTTTTAACCCAGCTGTGTGCTGCTTAGAAGAGAGAGCTTAAAAACAAAGACTTCTAAGATAGGCTGAAAGTGGAAAGGTAGGAAAAGATCGTGCAAACTCTAATCAGAGGAGAGCTGGTTTAGTTACAATAACATCAAGCAAAGTAATCATTAGGGCAAAAATCCTAAGTAGAGATAAAGAGGGACAATTGACCAAGAAATTCAATGATAGAGGTTCAATTAGCTAAGAGGATGAAAGAATTCTAAACGTGTGTGGACTTCATAATACTATCTCAAGATAAATGAAGGAAAAAACGAGCAGAATGAAAAGGAGAGATGGACAAAGTTTTAATCCTCACGGGCAATCAATGCATTTCTCTCAGTAACTAATCAAACAGACAAAGATGTAGTCGGGATACAAAAAAAAAAATTTTTTTTTTAAAAAGATTTTTACTTATTTATTTGAGATACATCACAAGCAAAGGAGGCAGGTAGAGGGAAAATCAGACTCCCCGCTGAGCAGGGACACTGATGCAGGGCTCAATCCCAGGACTCCAGGATTATGACCTGAGCTGAAGGCAGACACTTAACCAACTGAGCCACCCAGGTGCCCTGGATACAGAAAATTTTAGATGACAGTTTTAATCAGCCTGATCTCCCTGATACATACAGAACACTGTGAAAGTAAGTGTGAGAATTGATGTTCTTATTGAGTGCTTCTGGAACATTTGCCATAAGAGATTATACAATAGGCTGTAAAGAAGTCGCAACAAATTTCAAATCAGTAAAATCGTATGTTCTTTGGCATTAAGTCAGTGGAATTACGCCAGAAATCATTAAGAAAAAAGCAACTAGAATATTGCTTCCATTTGTAAATTAATAAATATTCTCCTAAGTAACCAATGAGTTGGACAATGAAGATCAGAAAATGGTCTGAAATAAACAATGGTAGAAATTGTACTCCAAATTGTACCTCAGTTGTACCCCAAATATGGGGTGCAGCTAAAGCAGTGCCTAGAGGAAAAACTGTAGTCTAAAAATTTGTCATTTGTGGGGGAAAGACTGAAAAGAAATGATGTAAGTTTTTTGCCATCTTAAGAGGCAAAAAAACAAACAAGCAAGCAAAAACAAAGTAAACTCAAAGTAATTAAAAGGAAAGAAATCAGAGTGGGATCTTAAAATAGTAAAACAGAAAATAAACATATAATAGTGAAAAATCCACAAAGCAAAAAAATTCTTCAAATGCATAATAGATTGCTAAACTCCTAGTATGACTGATCAAGAAAATAAAGAAACAGTATCAAGAATAAAAAGAGGACATCTTTACATACCTTACCAACATTTTAAAGAAGGATATTATGAACATCTCTTCATGCCTGTAAGTTAAAATTTCCAGTTGAAACAGACTGAGTTCTAGAGAAGCAAAATTGACCAAAGCTGACCAAGAAGAAATAGGAAGTTTGAATGGTCTTATATCTGTTTTAAAAATTTAATCTGTAATTTAAACCCTCCCCCAAAGAAATCTCCAGGCCAGCTGGCCCCCCTGATGAATTCTCCTGAACACGTAAGGAAGAAATAACACCAGATACAAATTACACACAGAATAAAAAAAGTGAGAATACCATTTGATTCAGAGACAGAGCAGTACATTCACACTTAAATCTGATGTGGACATTACAAGAAAAGGGATAGAATGCATTTCCCAAAGATAACACATCAATAGGTTTACCCCATGCCTCAGGCTCCTCTTATAATTCTTCTCACTCCTTTTGAATCTAGGAGGAGCCAGGGGACCTCCCTGACCAATGGAGGGCAGCAGAAGGGATGTTATGCACTTTCCCAGGCTGGTCTATTAAGGGTAAGAGAATATAGTGTATGCCTATCTGCCTCTCTCTGTTTCTCTCCTCCTCTCTCACTCTTGGGACATTGCCTCCTAGAATCCAGCCACCATGTTGTGAGGAAGCCCAAGCTGGATCCCCAGCCAGCAGTCAGCATCACATCGGCCATCGGAGTGTCTGAGACCTCACGGGATTCCCATCCTGTTCAGCCTTCGAGTCTTCCAGCTGAGACCCCAGACATCACACAGCAGATACAAGCTGTCCCTCCTATGCCCTTTCTGAATTCCTGACCCACAGACTCCATTAGAGATAAGATTACTGCTTTAAGCCTGGATATTTGGGTACAATTTGTTATGCCGCAGTAAGTAACTGATACACAAAAAAAGTGAGTGGCCAATTTAAAGACAAAAGTTAAAGCTGTAATGATCTTAAATAAAATATTAGCAAAGTAGAATCTGGCTCTAAACACAAAGAACAATACATCATGACTGGGGCTACTCTGGGAATTTGGCATTTGACAGTCGGGGAATTCACTGCATTAGAGGAGTGTAATGATATGTTTGCCCGATTTGTGTAGAAATCACACGTGATACAAGTCAACATTCATGATTTTTACAAAATGTTTAGCAGTTTACGAGAAAAAAGTTCTCTCATCTGATCAAAGTATCTACAAAACCTTCAGTGAATGTCGTACTAATGAGGAAGGATCGAAAATGTCCTCCCCCCCCTCTGGGGTCAGGCACAAGTCAAGGGGACCCACTATCACAGCATCTGTTCAACATTAAGGGGTTTAGTCAGTACAATAAGGCATGAAAAGGAAAAGTACAAGGACAGGAAGAAGAGAAATGACATAGTCTGCGTGAACAGGTGACAAGGTTTGTGAGGACAGATGAGCCAAAAGAATGTACAGGTAATCTGATAGATCTGATCAATTTAGCAAGATTGCTGGCAACAAAGTCTATATGCCCAAACCACCTGGATTTCTATGTGCCATTCACAAATAGTTAGGAAATCTTAATAAATCATTCATTTGCAATAATAACAAGAACAAAGCACCCGGGAATGAATGATGAAAGATGAACAAGACTCCCCACCAAAATCAAAACATTGTTGAGGGAAATCAAGTAAAATCTGCTTTAGAATGCAGGGATATACCATGTTCATGGATGAGAAGGCTCGCTATTGTAAAGCTTTTAATTCTACCCAAATTGATCTGCACACTGAATATTGAACGCCATTTGGTCAAATTCCCAGCAGGGGTGTGTGTGTGTGTGTGTGTGTGTGTGTGTGTGTGTGTAAATTGATAGGCTGGTTTTACTATTTATATGAAAATGAAAAGGACCTACAGTATTTTAAAAACCTCAGAAAAGAAGAACAAAATGGGAACTCACAAGAGTGCATTCAAGTGCTAGAATCAAGTCCATCACCAGTATTCCCTTGAGCGTGGTGTGCAAAGGCACGTAGGTTTGGGAAGGTGTGAAAGGCAGCAGCCTCACTGAGGCAGGTCCCTATAACCGCCTGAAGAAAAGGGCTCAGGAAGTGGCAGGAAGGGCACAGATGCAGAGAGCTATTGTGGGCACAGCCCCGTACTGAACACTTTGCAAGTTCTCTCTCTTGGAATCTTCAGCGCAGCTCCAAAGGAGTGCGTCACTACCCCATTTTACAGATAAGTAAACTGAGGCTCAGAGAAATGAAGCCACTTGCCCAAAGTCATGGAGGGCCATGATTCCCACATAGACCCAGCTCTGTGACCTGTGCTTCTAGGAACAGAGACTGGCCCAGGCCCGAGAAGGGACCCCTAGGAGTGAGCCGGGGCCACACGGGCAGGTCTGCGTCCTGGCGAAGCAGGGCACTCCCAGCCTGGCATGCCTGGGGTCTCCAGGGCAGGGCTCCTGCTGTCTTCCTCCTCCGGGCAGGCCTGGGGCCCTCACAGTGCCTGCAGCTGGATCGCACACAGCCCAGATGTTCTCTGCATACAAACAACCCAGTTCCAGGGCGGCCCGACAGGGGACTGGGCGCAGAGCAAAGGGCACAGCGGCCGTCGTACATGCTGCTGAGTGAACCGAGTCTGCACTCGGTTCTCAACAAACTGTGGGCATCCCTTCCTCGCCCAGCCAATTTCAATCACGCCAGAAGCAAGCTGGCCCAGTGGGGGCTCCAGACAAGTTTCTCTCCTTGTGCGCGCCCCAGGGTCACCAGGGGGCCTGGGAGGGAGGCGGCCAGGAGCCCTGGGAATAAAAATCTGGCAATGGATCTGGGAACAAGGGAGGGCTTGATCCCAGGACCCCAACTGGTGGCAGGAATTGGAGTCAGCTAAGTGAGGGCCGGGCCCGCCCCATCCTTGTTCGGCCCTGGGCACGGGGGAGGGCCGATCTCACTTCCTCCTTGGAGAAGGGGACGAGTCACCCCCTCCCTGGACTACTGGGAGGGATCCTGGGGGCTCCTCCCAATATCATAAGGTTCCCCCCAGGGTCCCAAAGGCCCCATGGCTTCCTGGTCACAAGCCAGCGAGAGCAGCTCCTTCTGCTCCCTCACCCAGGTTGCTGAATGATCTTGGGCAAGTAGCTCCCCTTGAACAGGTGAGGGGGCCCCAGAAGGACCCCAGGGTGGGAGAGGAGAGGTCCTCAGAGACAGCTACAAGGAATACATGGCTCTCATCCATCTGCTTGGACCCCCCAAGCCTCCAGGTCCAGGCAGGGCGTGACGCTGGTGTGGGAGCAGGGCAGAGACAAAGATGGGGAGAGGCCGCCATCAGATGTCCTGCACATCTGATGTCCTGCACCATCAGATGTCCTGCACCATCCGATGTCCTGCACATCTGATGCACATTATGACCCAGCTGCTCTGGGTCATAAGGGCTCTGAAGAATGGTAGTGAGCACCCTGTCACCAGAGGTGTGCAAGCCTCGATGCTGCATGTAGGGGTGGAGCTCCTGGGCCAGGGGGTCCCCGACTCCTGAGAGGTGATAGGCATTTCGGTACAGTGGAGAAGCCCCCGGGCATCTGTGCCTCAGTTTCTCCACCTGAGAAGACTAGGGAGACAGCAGCCCCCTGTCGTGCAGGGCTGCTGTGAGGACCAAGCGTGCTCCCATTCGCAGAGGCAGAGTGCCGGCAGGTACTGACACCAGCCAGAGTGACTGTCACACGCTTGGAGGGTTAGGACAGACGGGGCTCAGGCATCACACCGTGGCGCTCCATCTCCATGGCTGGCGGCCCAGCCAGGAGGCTGAGGGGTGGGGGCAGGGAGCGGATGTCCCCTCAGTGCATTAGTCTTGTTCCCGGATCTCAATTATCGTCCCTAGACCACAGGGCGGCTTTATGGAGTGGAAAAAAATCCATTAAGGTTTTTAAAGCAAAGCTCAAGACGTAATTACCTCTTTGTCAGGATCTTGATGTGGGGCTGGCAGCCTGCCCCCCCATCCCCTGCTGGCGTTGCTCAGGTGGGGGCCGCGCCTCTCGGGGGCCGGGTGACCCAGGTCCCCACTGCCAGCCTCAGGCGGCTCTGGCCCCCCTCCAAGGAGCCCAAATGACTTCAGGGTGCCCTTTCCAGAGCCTTCTGCCACAAATTGATCTGGCCTCTCCTGGCCCACCCATCCCCCACCAGAATAACCTTGAAAAAGTCAGAGTCTGACCTTGTCTTTCTTCTGGCTAGAATCTCCAATGGCTCCCCAGTGCCCTCTGGATAATGAGCAAACCCTCAGCAGGGAGGATCAGTGATCTGCCGGCTGGCGTCTGCCCGATGGCCGGGCTGAATGCAAGGCCCTGGTCTGTCAGCTCTGGCTGGCACCCCAGCCCAGCCCGGCTACTTCCCAGCGGGTTGCCTGGCGTCCTCGTGTGTAGACGGTATAATCCGGAGGGCTTGCCAAGGAAATAATGCAATAACACAGGGAGAGTTCGCGTGGTGCCCGGCTGGCTCGCTGTCCCTCGGTCCTGTGCCCCCTCCTGCCCACCGCGCCCCCCATTCTCTCTCTGCTCAGCCTTGCAGTGCCCTGGCAGTGCCTCCTTCCGGGTCCATTTAGGGTGCCCTCTTCCAGGAAGCCCTCCCTGATTACCTAGAGTAGCCCTGGGCTTTCCCATCACAGAAAGGAGCACACAAAGACGTCAGTTTTCCTGCCGCAGTGAAGACAAATGCAATTACCTTGAATTAATGGGGAGGGAATCCACCTCCCCTCTAACTGCCCCGGTTCCTGTGTTTATACACCGCTGATCTCCCCGGGCTCCTGGCTGCCTTGCCAGAGAGAGTGTTAAAACCCCTGGTTTCTGCCAGTTCCCCTTGAAGGGCAGCTTCTCTGAGAGGTCAGATGTGAAACAGGCAGAAGGGTGAGTCGGTCTTCCATGCGGAGAGCCCAGAAAGAACCTTCTGGGAACCTCCAAAAGTCTGGAGAAGGCCGAGAGCTGGGTTTGAGGATGAGCCGGGAGGTCTGAGTGGCTGGATCCCGGCTGGGGGTGGGCGGAGATTTTGTCCCATCTTGACCGGAGGCCACAGAGCCGCCCAAGGAGACATCACATGATGCTAATAATGTCTTAAAGAGCCCCTTGGCAGGTTCAAAGTCCCGGGGGTCTGGGGTGGGCATGCAGCCGACTAAGGTGGGGGGGACCCCAGGAGCAAGTGAGAGCTGAGTGGCTGGACAGGTTGGCCAGAGAGAGTGGGGGCCGTGGAGAGACTTGGGTGGATTCGGGAAACGTCTGGAAGGCAGGGCTGCAGGATTTGCTGACGCACTGGGGACTGGAGGTAGAGGCAGGAGGGGAAGGTGTCACCTAGGGGGAGAGGGAAAGTGGAGGGAGGGATCCCGGAAGAGTTGTTATCTGTGAAATGTCATCCCTACCCCTGGGGGGCCCTCCGCCCACCCCAGCCCCTGCCATGGGAGGTGGGCTGAGCCTGCTGGGGACCCCTGCCGAGCTCAGAGGCTGGGACTGTCCATCCACCTCCTGGGTCTCAGTGGCACACGGGCACCCCTCCCAGAGGCTGGCAGCCCTCCTTGTTCGTGCTTTCTGCTCTAGGGGGCTGCCCCATCCCCATACTTGCGGCAGAGGTTGGTGAAATCCCCCTGAAGGTCCCTATGCCCCGGGCCCCGCTGCCTCCTCGTCTGCTGTGTCGGCACCACCTCTGCCCCCCTCGGTGGGCCCCACCCTGGCTTTCTTCCCCCTGCCCGAGGAAGCTGCAGGTGCCCACACGGGCACGTCCTGCCTGATGCCTCCCTGAGCTCCAGACCCACGCTCCCGCACACTCCCTCGAGGACCACGGGCCTCTCGGGGTCAATGTGTGACCTTCACATCCACAGCAGTCGCCTCCAAATCTCTTCTTGGTGCTTTTCTCTGTTTCCCAAGGGCGCTCTTCCCCACCCGTGGAACGTCAACGTGGCCATGCCATCTGGCCCTCCTGAGCATCTCCCGCCACATCCTCCCCAGGAAGGTCTTCGGAGAGGGACGTGGCTTTCCTAGGACCCCCCGCCAGCGTCCAGTCCCCCAGGCCGGTGCCCCCAGCGCACCCTGAGTGTGGCCTGGGAGCCGGGGCAGATTTCGGGCTGGTCCCTGCCCTCCTGGGCACCTCCGGCAAAGGGCCCGCCCTGCCCTGCCTTCTGGTCTGTTCCCCGCTGCTCACACGCACAGGACGGTTTCACGGGCCACATAAGGAAGAGGGACGCATAAACAAGAACGTGTTTTGCAAACTTTCTCAGTCACGGACTGACCAGTTGCAAAATTGGGGATTTTTTTTGGCTCCTTCCCCCGGATCAGGACTGGAGACGGCGACAGGAACTCCCCGTGGGGTCCCAGAAGCTCCCAGAAGTGCCGCCGGGGTTCTGGCCCACATGCGTGTGTATGTGCAAGCACATGCGTGTGCCTATGTGTGTTCTTTACTGGTGATGCCTGCTGTTGTCAGGGCCGCTGTGTGACACTTTCATCTGTCTGGAGCTGTGGGCTGTGTGGGCAAGAGCCCATGTGGTGGCTTCGTGGCACTTCCTCCCCCTTTCCCCGCCCAGGGCAGGGCCTCCGGATGGCCTGGCGGATGGCAGCAGGTCTATAGGGAGGACGCCTGGGCCTCACCCAGGGGACAGTGGGCTGCTCAGCCTGTGGGCAGCTCCTGGCACTACCCTGGCCTCCTGCCCTCAGC
>CM053611.1:104954046-104969596 GCA_028646535.1 Procyon lotor
AGAATGGGAACAGATTGGAGTCCTTCTGAAAGCTGGGAGAGGGTCGGTGGGAGGTAAGATGAGAAAAGCCTTTTCAAAATAGGAAACGCTTTCAAGGATGTCGTCACCAGTCTGCCCCAGGACCTTTGCATATACTCCCTTGCAGCTCATGGGAGTGTAGATGAGGGTTTCTCCCCTTCAGCCAGCCTCGCAGAGCCCAGTGACCAAGCCAGGCAGAGCCATACATTGGGTGGGCGTACCTATTTCTTCTTCTTCTTCTTCTTCTTCTTCTTCTTCTTCTTCTTCTTCTTCTCCTTCTCCTTCTCCTTCTCCTTCTCCTTCTCCTTCTCCTTCTTCTTCTTCTTGTTTTTCTCCACCCCTTCCCCCTCCTCCTCCTCCTCCTCCTCCTTCATCATCATCAACTATCATGGTCGTTCACAGAATGGGCCAGGCTTAGGCCATGTAGCCCTCCTAGAGGGGTACGTGTTCTGATTACCTGTCTGGGAGATGAGGAGGTTGAACTAGGCGAGGCCAGGAAGTAGCTGAGCTGGGATTCCGCTCTGCTTGAGAGTGCTGCCGTCAACCATGCGGTGGCCCACGGGGAGCAGGTGCCGCCCCAGGCAGCATGAGTGCCTTGTGCTTGGCGTGCCAGTGGCGTGGGGCCACCCTCTCCCAGATCACTTGCCCTGGCTGATTCCCCTGGGGCTGGACCCTTGGCCACCACATCAAAGCCTGTGGTTTCTGGAGGCTGAGGGGTCTGGAGGTTGGGTAACCATCAACACCCACCATGAGGCTTTTGCTGCTCTTGCTCTGCCCACCCAAACTGTGGCTGGAAATCCTGGCTCTGTCAATGAACACAGGGCCTCCCTGAAATTCTGGGCCCTGGCATCTGCTTGGTCCTCAGCATGGCCTCAATGTGGCATCATGTTCCTCTTGGCCTCTCTGCCTCCACGTCCCAGGACACCTCTGAGCCCAGCCAAGTCCCCAGAGACACTATGGCCTGCGACCTCCTTCTCCTCTCCCCCTCCATGTGGCAGACTCCCGCCTTGACCAAACTTTCCCGAGGATCCGCTGAGCTTGATCAGGACTTGACCTGAGCCCAACTCCTGCAGAGAATCCTGCTAAGCTGCTTTATCAAGGATCCCCCAGTTCCCCATCCCCTATCCTTGATGTTTAAGTCCTTGGCCCTTGGGGAGAATTCTACCGGGCTATTTAGCAGGAACCCCCGACCCCTGAGGTCTAATCAAGCCCCTCTTAGTAATTTTCCACCCACTAACCCCTCGTTCCTCTCTGTGGTTATAAAGCCCCAGCCGTCTTTGCTGTATTTGGAATTGACTTCAATCTCTTGATCTTGTTGCAATAGTCTTGACCCCTATAGCAATAGTCTTGAATAAAATCTTCCTTGCCATTTTTAGCAAGCATCTGGTGTAATTCTTCTCTTTAACAGACCCCCCTGAGCCTCCACCAGCCTAGCCTTCCTCCCCCAAAGCTGCTCACCCCTGAAATCTTGCTCTGTGTCTTGGTCTACAGCAAGCTCTGCATTCAGAGCCCCCGACTTCACCTCTTGGCTCCCCTCCCGGGAGGGTGCTCCCCACACCCTCATCCACGTCTATAAAGTGGGTAGAGAAGAGAAAAGAAACCACACACACAGCACAGAAGGCAGATCTCTGAGCAGAACAGGTGGCTCAGCGAACATGTGTTTCTTTGTCTTTCTCAGGCTCCTGTTTATAAGATGTCTTAAATCTGCCGGCAAAGAGAGACTCCACGCCGCCAGGATAGTCTGTCTTCCAACAGGGGGGACAAAATCCCAGGTGGTGAGCGAGCGGCAACTCTCAGAAATGGTGACATCTGCCCAGCTCTGCTTCCCTCTTTATCTCTCTATTTCGGTGTTCAAAAGGACAGGCAGGTGGCCATTCGCAGAGCTGAGGTTGAATAAAAGAACTGGGAAGGTATTGGACAGTCTGGGCTCAGCGCCGGTGGGGTGCGGGTCTTTAGCAAGATTGGCTTGGCATTTTGTTTTCCCCTCCGCTGGAAGAGCAGGGCCGGGAGTCGATGGGATGTTTTAGGTGTTTGTTGGAGTTCTCCTTCTCTTACCCCAGGCAGACAGCTCTCTTGGAACTGGCTGGAATCTGACCCACCCGAGGGCCTTGCAGGCAACCTGCTGTCTACACCTTGACTGGCTTAGAGGGCAGGGGCTGGGGACAGAGGCATCGATTCCTTGCTCGTTTGCCAACTTCAAAAGTCTGCTTTGTGAAGCCTTTCTTGCATCCACCCCCACCCTAGGCTGGCTCAGGGTTCCTCACTGGGGCCCGAATTGTGCCCCATCGCATTCCCTCGACACAGCTCCCTCTTTGGGGGCAGATGTGTCTGAGCACAGAGGTGGCAGCAATACATGTGAATAAATGAAGGCATGAACGCATGGAAGTCTTTCCCTTCTCCTGCGGGCATCTCCTGCCCGCACACAGGGGCGCACAGAGACTCAGTGGTGAGGCGCTTTTATCCCCACGAGGGCCAGCTCAGACCCAGCAACTGACAGCTAATTACAATACTACTATTAATATAACAACAATAAAAATAACCACCACACTAATGCCACCGCCAATGACGGAGCCTTACTATGAACCAGGTGCATTTCCCAGTGTATGTTACTGAAGGCTCGTGACAGCCGTGGGAGGTGGGTATTATTATCCTAATTTCTCAAATGAGGAACCAGAGACTCAGAGAGCTGACTCCCTTGATGAGCAAGCGAGGGCAGGCGGGGGAGCCAGCTGTGGGCAGGGTGGGGCAGGGAGGGGCACTGCGGGGTGGGGGAGGGGTGTTGGGTCATGTGGTTAGTGTCCCAGGGAGCCAGCTGTGGGCAGGGTGGGGCAGGGAGGGGCGCTGTGGGGTGGGGGAGGGGTTTTGGGTCATGTGGTTAGGGTCCCGGGGCTGCTGTGAGGATGGGGCAAGAGGAGGGGGCCTCAGACAACACGAATTTATGCCCCCCCTGTTCTAGAAGCTGGAAGCCTGAGATCAAGGTGCAGGCAGGCCGGTTCCTTCTGAGGCTGTGAGGGAGAATCTGCCCAGGCTTCTCCCCCTTCCTGGGGGTTTGCTGGCGACGAGTGGTGTTTTCTGGTTTGCAGATGCATCCCCGGGTCCCTGCCTTTTGTCTTCGAGTGGACTTCTTCCTGTTCATGCGTCTGTGTCCAAGTGTCCCCTTTCTATAAGGACATCGGTCATATCAGATTAGGGCACACTCAGGGTGGCCTCATCTTAAAGTGATTCATTATATCTGCATCAATCCTATTTCCATGTAAAGTGCCACATTCTGCCGTACCGGGTGTTAGAACTTCAATCTAACAATAAAAATTGCTGGAGGCCAAATTCAACCCATAACAGGGACTGTGGGCGGGGCTCCGGGAAACTGGGCCAACCATGGAATCGGTGAGGTCAGGCTGAGTGCCAGGTGGGCACTAGGGACAGGCCAGCGGGAGGAGGTGATGATGGGGCACTGGGGACCTAGTGTGCCTGGGGGAAACTGGCAGCTGGTCAGGGAAGTGTTGCTTGGGTTCCCCGTCAGGACAAATGGGTCCCTCAACCCAACACAGCCCCTCAACCCCATCCTCAAACCATAAACCCAGCAAGAGGTCCTTGCCCCTCCCTCAGCCTGCATCACCTCAAGAACTCTTGAATCTGTTCTCTTCTCACAAATAAGCAAGTACATATATACTATAGCAGATAGCAGTGAACACCGAAGGGGGAAAAGCCCGAGAAGACAGGAAGTGTCAGGAGGGGAGGGGGCTTCAGACAGGCTGTGTGTCAGACGAGGCAGGCAGGAAGGAGACCAGGGTAGGGGGATATTAGGGGACAACATAACTAGCTGGTAAGCCGGACCAGCCAGTACAAAGGCCCTGAGGCAGATGTGTGCATGACATGTCCTAAGAGCAGCAAGGGGGACAGTGGAATGGAGGAAAAGAGCAGATGGGAAAAATGCAGGAAAGAGTTAGGGTTAGGGTTATCCAACCTTATTCAGCAGGAGGTGGGTGGGTTAGCTTGTGTGCTAAGATGCAGGCTTTGACCCAGGCTGGTTCCCCATGACCTCCCCATCTGATGGTGAGAGGAGCCTCAACATCCGAATACCCAAGCCCAAGTCACACCCAGCCCCCAGGCCTGTCCTGCCTGCACACGCCCAGCTCCCAAATCAGCAAAAGCAAACAATGCGTGGTTGTCATGATTGAAATCACTTTATATAACAATATCATGAAACCCTGGGGAGGAGCCGGTAAGAAAACCCCCAGAAATAATGAAATAAAGACAATGGACTCGCTATGAATAGAAACCCCATTTGCAAAAACCACAGAAGGGATCACAATATTTCCAAATCTTCCCATGGCTTTGCTTTAATTGCCGCTGAGCACCACTTTCTTCCTGATGCTTTAATCAACCAATTTAGATGTATTACCGTGGTTGACACAGTCTTGATTTCTGATAAATGAAACAAAAATATTAAGAACACCGGCACAGTTGGGAACAGCAGGCCCGCTTCCTGCCCGTGTTCTGCCTAACATTTCTGCGAGATATCCCCGCTCATTCAGCAAGTCTTTGCTGAGGGCCTACTGTGTGCCAGGCCCCCAGAGGCACAGCAGAGAGCTAGCAGATACATGAGACCCCCCCTCTTGCCGTGTTGGGGAAATTCCAGATCAATGGAGGATTTGTAACAACACGACAAAGGAGCAGAATGCCCCAGGTTCTGGGGACAGAACCTGGAAAGGGAATCTTACTGGGGAGGAGCAGCGGAAACTGCAGAGGCCTTACTGAGGGAGCTGACATCCTGGGAAAGATTCCATGGAGTGAGCCACTTAGCTTTGTGGGTCTTTTAGGGCAAGAGCGTTGCAGAGAAGGGAGGCCATGAGTCGGCCTTGGCTCTTGGTGGGATGGAGGGCCATGGAGGGAACCAAGGAGTCTCTGGGGCTGCCGGCTGAGAGTAGACTGGGGAGCAGAGGGGTATTTGAATTGCAGCTCTGCTCCAAATATCGCAACTCTGTGATTCTGTGGTCCTCAAAAGACCTGAAAGCTTGCGTGGGGCTCAGACCTGGGGTCAGGGAGACAACAGTGCCTTGAGGTTTACAAAGTGGGGTTCTCTTGACAGTTTTACAGCTGGCCATTCTTGGACAAGGCAGTCTGGATGGCTTCTGTCTGTAGTCCCCGAGTGGCCCAGCTGGCTGCCGTGAGTGTAGGGGAGGGAGTGGGTGAGAAAGTGCTGGACCAAACACAGGAGCTCTCTGTACTCTGAGAAGCACCCCTCTGAGTCCTGCCATCGATGACTGGCCCCGGGCAAGTCCACAGAAGGGGATGGGATGGACACACACCCACAGAGCACCTGCCACACACCTGTCTGGAGGCCCACGGGGCAGAGGTGAGGGGTGGGGCCACCTGAGCTCTCCACAAACAGGAACTCAGCTGCAAGCAACGGGTCCCTCATTAAGCCCCCGAGGCCAGACTTGGGGGCTGGGAGGGGACCCTGCCAGGTTTTGCTCACAGTGCCCCCTTCCATGCCGCATATCGACACAGGTGCCTCCTGTGTCCCCGAGACCCAGAACACAGGTCCAGGTAGGAAGAAGCCCCCACCCCCACCCCACACACACCCTGATGGGCAGACCTGTGTGCTCACCGCTTAGCTGAGTGCTGCTAGGGAGACTGTAGGAGTCCTCCACCCACTCTGATCCCCAGGCTCCTCCTCTGTGAGACGGAGTGACTGGAAGAGCCCAGCAACTTTGGCAAGTGACTTGCAGGCCCAGAGCTCTGGGCAAGACAGGAAGCATTTGTTTGCTCCAATCGCAGCCTCTGCCTTGTCCTCTCTGGCCTCTAAGACGAGCCCCCAGCCCTCCGGCCACCCCATCCACATTCACCCAGCCAGCAGCATTGGCTTTAAGTCTACCCTCCCACCCAGCTCTGGGGGGCCAGGACTGGGAGGCCGCAGGACCACTGCCATTCTGTCTTTCCTGCTCCACTCCCTTGCCCGTTGGGACAGTGGAACCCTGAAGGGTTCCTGGCAGCAGCCTGGCAGGCTCACTGATTTTAGCTCACAGTCTACACAGCGTGCCTCTGCTGGCCCTGGATCCAGATAAACCCCAGTGTCATGAAACCCCAGGGTGGCCCCTGGCTCATGTATGTGTGAATCACTGTTTTGATATCCCCGAAAGTAGAGGACGAGGTTGTACTTGATAGCCCCTAGGAGTGGAGAGCTCTCTAGCTGAGGGGACGCTAGTTGGGGCGATTCCTCCCCATCTGCCCACAGGGTCTCCCCGAGGTCCCGGCCCCACCCCTCAGAGACACAGAGCATGGCCATTTCCTCTCCTCGCCAGCTTGGCCCTGAGGAGGTCATCCATTGTGCCCGTCCCCCGAGGAGCATGATACCAACACCAAGCACCTACTGTGTGCCTCAGAGGTGCCTACTGTGTGCCACTTTCTGTGCACACCTCGCACCACAGCACCGTGCCCCCATGAGGGGCCACAATCTCCATTTTTATAAAGGGGAAATGGGCTGGGAGAGGTAAAGCCACAAGTCTGAGGTCACAAAGCCTGTGTGTGGCTGATCCGGGGTCTGGCCTTAGGCTGTCAGGTTCTGAGCAGTGTTCTGGGCTGTTAGGCGCCCATCCAGAATCGGGCAGCCATGGCAACTGGAGTGCACTTGGGAGGCTGGAGGGTGGAGGCGGGGCCTGGGAGGAAGGTCTCCACCCTCCTGGGCAGGGGGCGGGGTCAGGGTAGGGGCTGTGGACCAGCTTCACCTGCCGATGTGGGGGTGTGGCCACTTCCTCACCTGGGGAGCCCTGCCTGGAGGACCGGTGGCTTACTGAAGGTCAAACACCTTCCCATCCTCCCGGCAGCGGGACCTCAGCACAGCGGCCAAGCGCAGACTTGGCACTTTCAGAGATGGAAACTCCCCCCTTCCTCTGGCTCCTCTCCTCTTCCAAACAGCTGGCAGGGCTCAGCCCTGTGCCCAAAGATGCCAGGAGCAGCTGTCCCCTCCGCGGGCAGCCGGGTCCTTTCACTCCTGCCGCCTGCGGGGCTTGGGGGTGGGGGCGGCTGCCCCAGCTATTCTTAGCTCCCCGGGCCCACAAGCAAGGTCACCCTACCGTCCCGAGAGAGAAGCGACTCAGATTTGGACGAGTTGACAGCGCCGGTCCCTGGGCTGCCCTGCTCCAGAAAGCAAGGGCCGTTCCTGGTTCAGGGGCTGGGCCAGGGCGGGCAGCCAGGTGGAAACCCAGCCCGGAGGCAGATACGCTGCTCCACCCAGCGATTCGCCTGTGGGTGCCCAAGGCCCGAGCCCAGGGGTGCCTGTGCTCACTGATGTGTTCCGGGGCACCCAGGACAGGGCCTGGCTCCTAGAAGAGGCTCCCTCAATACTCCCGGAATGTGTGGATGGATTAATCCTCAAAAGAGACCTGATCTCCTTTTCGAGAACCACACGGTCCGGTGGGTGAGGCAGCGGTCTCCATAAGAGTCATCTTAGCCAACTGTCTGCGAAGTGCCGTCTACACGTCATCGGCCGCAGGAAGAGCAGACAGAACTCAGTCCTTGCGACAACCACGCAGATCAGAACTCTGGCTTATGCTCAAATTAAAGGCCAGGACGCCGGCCGTGGGGAAGCCAAGGGTCCCCGGGCGGTGACTCCAGACCCCAGGCTGGAAACCATCCTGAAACTGGCAGGCTGGGTGGGAGCTCCCGAGGGAAAGGCCAGCTCACTGGGCCCCGAGAGGGATGGCGGGGACTGGCATTCTAGAAGAGGCAGCACATAAGCAGTGACCCGGGAGCCTGTCATGGAGAAAACAGGGGACCTTGGGTGTGTCTGTAGTGGCTGGCTATGCAATGGGGGCGCAGCAGGAAGGCTGCATGTCCAGGAGTGTTGGGGGCCCGGCGTTGGGGGCTGGGGCAAGCAGGAAGCAGGGTTAGGGTTGCACTTTGGCAAGAGCCCCTTGGCTGCCCTGGGGAGGGGGCACAGGGGGCCAGGACAGCTAAGGGGGGGCTGGGCCCCGGCCCAGCAAGAGCAGGTGGGTGGGGTCTGAAGTCAGGGGTGGAGATGGCTCAAGTCTCCCTGATCGCTGGGAGAGGGGGAGGAGCACCGGAGGGAGGGAGGCAGAGAGAGAGGAACCTAATTACACGGTGGGATTAATCACAGCACCTTTACGGGAAGGACTTCTCACATCATTATCTGCCGTGGGATGAGCAGCGTGTTTGGGGTGCGGGGAGAATTAATTAATGTTGGGGACGCCTCAGAGAGCGGCGGATGAAAGGTGCAAGGCAAGTGCCAAATGTGCTTATTAATAAAATATCAGGGCCAAGTTGCAGACGCAGCCAGACCGTGTGCTGGGGGTCCTGGGGGAGCTGGGAGGGCTGTCCACCCCGCGCTGCCTCCCAGGGCAGCTAGAACCACGGGCGCAACTTCTTGAACCAGGCCTGCTCGGGGCTGGGGCCCTGTGCTGGGTGACCACGGGGACATCGCGTCAGGTCAGACCCAGGGTGGCCCTCCAGGAGCTCCTGGTGGGGACAGAAGCACAGATAGGCAGGGTCATTCAGTGTGACCGGGGCTGTGATGGGCAGGAAGCCCAGAGGAACCAGCCTGGACTCGGGGAAGGCTTCCAGGAGGAGGAAACAAGTGACCAGGTCATTAAAGATAGAAAGGAACAAGAGACACAGTCCGGGAAGAGAAAACAAAGAGCTAGAGGCAGGCGGTATGAAGTCAGTTCAGGAAAGATGAGAGACTGAGCAAGCCTAGCGTGACCCTGTGGTGGTGTGTCCTGAAGGCACTGGGGAGCCATAGAAGACTCGGGAGCAAGAGAGTGAAGCTGTCAGATTTGGCTTCACACAGATGTCTTTGGCTCCCAGGGGGGCAGAGAATGGAGTCAGGGAGGCTGCTGGCTACTGCAAGAGTCCAGGCAGGAGGGAGTGAGGCTTGAACTAGGTGACACCAGTGGGCACTATGGGGTATGGCCAAGAGGCTGAAACCAGAGGACCCAAAGGGCTCTGCCTGGTTAAGCCCTTGCATATGCCAATTACCTAGGGATGGACTGGTGAAGATGTGAGCCTTGTCAAGGGCAGAGTTCCCACGTAGATGGGCCTCTGTGTCCATGGCCCCAACCGTATCCTTCTCTGGGAAGGACAGACCCAGGTTCAAATCCCAGCGTGACCACTTCTTAGCTGTGTGATCCTGGGCTCATCACTTAACCTCTCTGGGCCTGTTTTGTCAACGGTAAATAGAAATGCAAAGAAGTAACTCCTAGGAAGGTAATGAGGGTGCAGGGAGGCCACTGAAGTGACACCAGGGGGGCACAGAGCACCCGGGAAATGGAAACCCCGCCTTGTTTTGGTCAAATGTATGCGTACTGGGCTGATACCTGGGCCCCCTGGGGAAGAGAGGAGAGAAGGCACACTTCGTGCCCCAAGCAGCTGTCCACTTAATTCGAGAGGGAAGGCGGGTCTTCATCTTAGCTCGGGCAACCCATCCAGGGCCAAGCAGCTGTCAAGCGGAGGCTCCTTCAAAATATGGTTCTAAGGAGCAAAGCCCTCACACCACTTCCCCAAGACAGAGCTTCTGAGAAGGGGCTGCGGGGGCAGTGAGGCCCTGAGGGTTCTGCCCCTGGCCTGCCCCTCACAAGCAGCGTGCCCTCCTGCGACCCCACTGGGCCCCCTCCTGCAGCCCTGAGACGGGGTGGCCCCCTGCCCCCACGCCCCGCATTTTCTCTAGGTGCGAACGACCAACAAGGAGCTCAGGAGGCCTTGCATATGCCAATTACCCGGATTATCACTGTTGTTGTGATTACTCGGGGGGCCTGCCCGCAGGGAGGGCTGGGCGGCGTGGAAATTAGGCCTCTGCTCTGGGTGCTTGGCTCAACCTACCAATTTACATCATATTAATCCTCATCATCTGTGCTCTGGGGTGGAGGTGCTGGTGAGACTCGGGAGGCTGAGCACCACCAGCTGCAGCAGAGCGGGAACCCGGACCGACGCCGGAAGGGGGGTCCCGTCCTACCAGCCAGGTGTGTGCTGGGGGCAGACCCGCGGGGGATCCAAGGCCAGGCTGGAGAGCCCTCACTGCCCCCGCCCCCAACGCAGCCTCTCTGCCTTCCTTTGGGGGGGGGGGCCTGGGCCATGGCTCCTGGGAGCCAGGCCTGGGATCACCCCCTGCGGAGATGAGCCGACTTGCCCGAGGCCACCAGCGGGCACCAGGGGAGCCGGGATTCAGGCCCGGGGCACGAGGCCAGAGCTCTGCATCACAGTGCGTCCCTCCCATTCTAAGTTCCTCACCTGCGAGACAGTCACAGCGACAGAGGACCCGGGCTCTGAAGCTGCAGGTGCGTCGTGACTTACGCACACGATGCCCCGGCACAGCCTGATGCGACCTGAAGGCAGGTAATGAGTGACGAGGACCGATGAATACACTGAATTCCCGGGGACTCTTGTTTTGCAGTTTGGAAGGCGCAGCTGGGGGCCGCCCACCAACCCTGCCCGGCTCCCTCTGCCCCCTGGCAGACACGCTCCTGCCCCCCACCCCCCACCCCTGCTGCAGCTCCTGCGGCCGGGCATCCGCAGGCTCCAAGCCTTAGCGTCCGGGGCGGGCCGGGCGGCAAGGGCCACCTTCTCAAGTCTTGCCATTGCCTCCGGAGGAGCGAGGCCCATTGCTAGAGTCAGGGGCCCCAAGCCTGTAGCCTGTAGGACTTCGCCACCAGCCCTCCAGAGATGGGGACTGTGTCTTTTCATCCCTGTGCTGACTTTTCTGAAATGTGGACTTGGCAACTTGGGCCTGACATTATTGCTTACATCTCCCTGATAGCCACATAACCAGCTATTGGGGGGTGGACTGAACCCAAGGGAAACCCTTGGGAACATCTCGGTGCCATACCTGAGAACAGGGCGCCGTCATGACCCATCACTTGCGTCCGACGAGGGACCAAAGCCGCCCTTGGCACACACACTGTGGCCCAAGGCACATGGGGGGTAGGACCACTCGCAGGGATGTGGGAAGACAGGGATCAGAATATGGAGGGCTTTGAGCCAAGCTAGGGACCCAGACCCACCCCAAAGGCATAAGTAACCACAAAAGGGCCACAGGCAGAGAAAAAGCTAGGTCAGGGTCATGTACAAAGACGGCCCCGGGGCTGGCGGGGGGTCTGCAGTGGGGAGGACGGGTTGTAAGGATCTTCCCCCCATAAAGATTAAGTTAGTAGCTGGCATGAGTGGTTGCTGAGTATATTGGTTTTTCTTTACATATATATAGGTTTTTCTATTAGCACTTAATTAACGTACTGGCTTAAAACAGCTCCCATTCATTATCCCACAGCTCCGTAGGTCAGAAGCCTGGGCGGGCTCAGCGAGTCCTCTGCTCGGGGTCTCACAAGGTAGAAATCAAGGCATTAGTCAAGATGGGCCCTTGTGGGGAGACTCCGGGAGTCTTTTTGGGGGGCCCCTTCAGGACGCTGGCAGAACGCAGTTCTTGGTGGCCACAGGACTGAGGTCCCGTTCCTCACTGGCTGTGGGTGGGGGGCTGCTCTCCCCTCAGAAGCCTCCCTCCTGGAGACCCATTGACTTGTCTTTGACGTCCTCTTCAGCATCAGTAGGGAAAACCCTCACTTTTTTTTAAAGGGCTGCTTTTAAAGGCTGCTTTAGGCACGGGATAATCTCCTTATCTGAAGGTCAACTGATTAGTCATCTTCATTATATCTGTAAAACCCCTTCTGCCACATAATGGAATTTCATAGTAACACCGGCTGGGGAGGTGGTGGGACCCGTTTAGAATAGGGCTTGCCGTGTGTGTGCGCTTTTGCAGCCGACAGAAGCCTTGTCTCTTCTGGGCTCCGAGTGGTCCTGCCAGGCTCCCTGCCAGGGCCGGAACAGAACCCTGTGCTCACCCCTTGTGGCCAAGAGGGAGGCAGGCAGGAGCCGGGAGGAGCGGGAGGCTGCGTGAAAGCTCCCAGGTGAGTTCCACCCCGGTCACTGCACTGCCCCCTACTGCCCGGCTCTGGAACCACAGGGAAGCTGCGGCTTTTCTGCCACAAAGGACTCCCCTGGCCAGTTGGGAGAGTCTAAGCAGCAAGGTCCCAAGATGGTTGTGTGATCTGACTGGCCTCCTACCTCCAGGGGGTGGGGGGTCGTCAGGGCTGGAAGGCAAAGGCCTGCTGCTGGCTGGCTCCTCTCGCTCCAGGGGTTTGCATCCTCTGAAAATAAGGGGGGGGGGTGGATTGATGCCCTCCCTTCCTAGTGCTTTGTCCAGAGGTAGAGGCAGCGTGGGTCTTTAGCCCTTTCGGATGGAGAAGGTAACAGGCTGCAGGAAGCCAGTGACCTTCCCATCACCCCCCCTCCACTCCATAGGAAGGACCAAGTGGCCAGATGGTCCAGAACCTAAGCCCCAGGCCAGGCCGGCAATTCAAATCCTGGCTTGGCCACATCCTCCATGGGTGACTCTGGGGCTGAGGTTCCAAATGTCTCCGAGCCCTGGTTTCTTGTTTTGAATTCGGGAAATAGGGGCTTGAGGTCAGAACCCTAAGATCTTGAAGAGGATGGAGGGACTTGAGGAGCCCTCGGCAGGGCAGAGGCTGCTCCCCGAGGGAGGGGGGAATAAGGGGAGAGGTGCAGAGGCAGGGGGCCAGCTGGGGTGCACCCCTCCCCCTGCAGGGGCTCAGCCTCCAAGGGCCCGCTCCCTCCCAAAGGGGGGGTCACTGTACAGACCTCTGCTGAGCGCCTCATGTCCCCAACTTCTAATTAAATGGCAGTGATTTTGACGTGGCAGGTGATCTTCTCGGGAGGCCTGGCTTTAAATTTAGCTCCCTCCCCAGCCAGCCCTTTGAAAAGGCTGCTCTCCACGGAGAGAGCGTGAGTCATCGCCAGGCCTCCCTCCCGCCTGCCCTGGTGAGCAGCGCGTTTGCGGGGGAGCAGGCCTCCCGAAGGCAGAGAAATAGTAAATAGGGATGGTATTAAAGGCGACCGTGCTTGTGGAGCTCGACACACAGTAGGCTCAGAAATGGGGCACCTGTGTAATTACCCGCACGTACCCCCTCACGTCTCCCGCCCCCAGCTCAGCCCCCCAGAGGGGACACAAAGATCTGTGGTCTGGGTACCTGGATGCCGGATGCCCGGATGCCCGCATCCATGCTGGGCTCAGCTCGCCCCCCGCGGCCCCAGGAACCCACTCCTCCTGCTTCTGCAGATGCACAGCCCGCTGGCGGGAGCCCTGAAGCCTGAGAATGCTCCCCATCCCTAAAGATACCCTCTTGCGCTAGCCCCTAAACCTGGGGTGTTACCTTATATGGCAAGAAGGAAATGAAGGAGCTTTGCAGACCTGGGAGGGCTTTGAGATGGGGGATGATCCTGGGCTATCAGAGGCCCCCAAAATGCCGTGATAGGTCACAGGGGACCTACGGAGAGGGAGCGGGGTGGGGGTCCGATGCACACAGAGGAGCAGGCCACACAGAGAGACGGGCGGATGCTGGCCTTGCAGGCTGGAGTGACACGGCCAAAGTCAAGGATGCTGGCAGCTACCGGGAGCTGGAGCAGTCCCCCCTCTTGTCCCCAAGGGAGGCAGCCCCGCTGACACCTGACTTTAGCCCAGTGACGCTGATTTTTGGCTTTCTGGCCTCCAACACTATAAGGGAATAAATATGAGTTGTTTTAAGTCTCCAAGTTTGGGGTCACTGGTTACGGCAGCCATCGGAAACCAGTGCCCAGGAGTTGGGAGAAGTGAATGAACTTGGCCTGTCACACAGCTGGGGAAGAGCCTCGCTGAAATTCCAGGCCCTCGTCCAACCAGTCCCCCCGCCCATGCTGTTCCCTGCACACTCGGGACTTCCCCCCTCCACCTCCGGGAAGAACAGAAGGGACAGCGGTGCAGATCCGGTACTAAGTGGCAGGTGCTCCTTTCCTCTATGACATGGTCTCTCCTTTAATCCCTATGTTGACCCTTTGAGATGGATAAAATCATCCCCAGTCTGCAGATGAGGAAACTGAGGCTCAGGGAGCCAACCTCACTCTGTCCAAGGTGGGGGAGCGATCCATGGGGACGGAGAAGGTGCAGGCCTAGGAGCACAGGGAGGGCAGCCCCGCAGGCACGCAGTAGGTGGGCAGTGGACTCTGAGACTGACTAGGGCAACCCCGCCATCAGCGGCCTCGAGGGGCTCGGGGGGCCTGGCTGCAGAGCAGGCTGGGGAGGTGGGCTGGGACCCCAGGGCCAGGAAGGGGTGATTGTATTTGAGCAGGTAGCCGATCGGGGTGGATGGAGGTCTAACATCCTGACATCACCCAACTGGGCTGTGAGCCTCTTGGGCGCAGTGAGCTCGCCTCATCTCTGGGTGACTCGCGCCAGACAAAGGATAGACCAGAGCTCTGCTCAGTGACCCGAAGGGGGAGGAGGGACTGTCCTGAATATCAAGGCTTTCCAATATATCCTGAACATGCCGTACCCGGTACACACACACACACCCCACACTATATGGCCTCGATGACCCCCGGGGCACAGCCTCTGGCGACAGAGGCTGTTTGTTTCGTATTCAACCTGAATATGACCCCCAGGAGCTCTTGGGCCTGTTTCTTCACCTTTCTTGTCCTTGGTTTTCACCATAACATGCAGTGACCGCAGACCCCCTCTCGGGAGGCGTCCTGCCTCACTTAATCCTCACAAGATCCCAGGAGGGAGGTGCTGCTACCATCTCTTTAGGGAAGAACACTGCGCCAGGAGGAGAGCCTATGGTGGGAAGTCAGGGGGATCTGGGCTGCAGCCCCGCTTCTGCCTCTTGCCGGCTGTGTGGCTCATGGCAGGTGTCCTAACCTCTCTGAGCCCCAGTTGCCTGCCTCGGCTGTAAAAAGGGGAGGACGGCACGCAGCGCTTTGGTGAGGAATAAATAAAATACCATGTATAAAGGGCTCAGCCCTGTTTCTGGTGAAGTTCGATCCATTTCCATGACCATGAAGCCAGATCCAAGGATGGGAGAGCCCCCAGTTGGCACTCAGGGGACTGACCTGCCCTCCAGGGCACTCAAACGCACTCTCCCTCCCCAAATGACCAACGGATAGCCACCCTCATCACCACTCCCTCTGCGGGATCCCTGCAATGTTCCCCCATGGTCCCTACCACTGGAGGTTGAGGGCCTGGGACAGAGGAAGGTGGTGAGACGGGCTCATCGAGGTTGGCTCTCTGACTGAGGGCCACGAAAAACACCTGGCACACCCAAATGGGTTGGGGGGAAGTAGGGGCTGCTGGGGGGAGCAGGTAGAGACGAGGACTGGAACCGGAGAGGGGAGCCCAAGCTGCAGTCACGGTGGTCAGGGAAGTCAGGCTTTTGGGGAGGAGGCTGAACAGAGCCTCCTTTGGGAGGTGATGGACTGTCACCCCCAAGCCTGACCCAGCCACCCAGCACCCTGGTCTGGCCAGAAGGAATGCCTCCCTTGACAAGAAAAGCCTGGGGAGAAAACCTGACCAGGTGAGCCTCCTGCGGCCGGAGGCGGGACAGCTGCCACGACAGGGTCCACCTGGCAGAAGGGGGTCTGCGTTTCCCCAGGCAGGGGCCGGGAGCACCTTGAAGGAGGCAGGTGAGCGCTGGGGGGG
>CM053611.1:104970096-104986960 GCA_028646535.1 Procyon lotor
CCCGGGCGGGGAGGGGTGGGCGCGCTGGGAGAGCCGCGTTGGGTGCTTCGGAACGCGGGGCGGAGAGTCTGGGGGCGGGAGCCGGGTGGGGTTAGCCAGGGCTCTGGCGTTGGGGTCCGCGCCGGGGCTGGTCAAGGTCGGGGTCGCTGAACCCTGGAGGGGAGGGGGCCGGGTCCGAAGAGCAGTCCGGAGCGCGTCGTGCCGGTACGCGGCAGTTGGGGCCGGAATGCGCGTCCGAGGTGGGGACCGGCGTCCGAGGACCGAGTCCCGGAGCGCAGCGAGCGGGGAGCCCCGTGCGCGCCGGACAGAGTTCCGGAGGCACGCTGGGGACCGAGCCGGTTCCGGGGGCCCCAGCTGGGCGGCTCGGGCCGCCAGGAAGACCCCCTCCAAGGACGCGCCCCTCGCTTCCCGCCTGCCGCGTGGCCCCAGTGGAGCCGCCGCCGCTTCCCGGGGCCGGATCAATATTGATCCCGCGCCCGGGGCCGGGTGGCCCGGAGGCGGCCTCTGAAGCTCATTAGCGCCAGCGGTTGCCGTGGCAACGAGACCCCAAGCGTCTTCAGGTTATATTTATTCTAATTATTATTATCATTATTAGTATTAGTGTTTGTTAGTCAGCCAGAGGAAAAAAAGAAAGGAGGAAAGAATGCACGCGCGTCCTGGCGCCTCTAGCTGTCCTCTCTTTGGAGGGAGCCAGCGTTGGGCCGCTGGTGGGCCGGGCCCAGTGGGTTGGGGTGCTGGGCACCCCTGGGGCGGTGGGGCCAGGGAAGGGGAGTTACATAATCTGCCGTGGGAGTATGTCTGTGTGCCTCTTTGTGTCTGCCCGGCCTCTCCCGGCCTCTCTAATCCCTGGGCTTAGTGACTGCTCCTGCCCAAGGAATCCCAGAGCTGGATGGGAGGAGCAGAAAGTGCCTTGCACCCGGAGTCACAGTGGGTGGCCTCTAGCCCTCTCTTCTCAGGCCGGGTGACCTTGAGCAAGATGCTTGACCTCTCAGAGCCTCTGTTTCCCCATCTATAAAGTGGCCCCGGAGCCCTTGCCACCTCTGGAGGTTGGTGGAGGTTGCCCTGGGAAGGCCCTATCCCTTTCTGATGGTGTGTTGTTGGCTGTGTGACCCCAGGCGGCCTCCTGCCCTTCTCTGGGCCTCAGTTCCCTCGTCTGGAGAATGGGGGCCTTGACCCCCGTGGGTCTAAGCCGTCTTCAGTCACTGGTGTCCCGTGAATCCCACGCTAGGCTGTGATTGAAATGCTGTTTAGTCAGCAAGGTAGGCCCCATTCAGAGCCCAACTGAGGGACGGGGGTCCCTCCATCATCTCTCATTTCTTCACCTGTCAGATGGTCTCAGTGTGACCAGAAAGCGTGTGGCCGGGCAGGACATTTCACCAACAGGCAGCTTCAGGGTATGGTTGGAAATGGCTTTCCAAGCAGATTCAGAATAAACCCTGGGTCCCTGGTGCCAGCTCAGGACGGTCCCCATGCTGGTCAGGGTTGTCTGGAATTGGGGGGGTCCCCCAACCCCTAAATCTGCGGCCACTCGAGGCAGGACTCCTCCCTGCGAGCCATCTGCCTCCAGAGACCCTGTTGGCCGTGCCAGTCCTGACGGGGGATTGAGTGTGGAGCCAAAGGCCAGAAAGTTCCTTGGAGCCGTGGCCCCCCCACACTTCAGGGGGCCCGAGGTGCAAGCCCCAGGTAGGGGGTTCTGCCAGTGTCTTTCATGTCACAGTCCCACGGAGTTCCTGCCTCTGTCTCGGGCATCTGGGAGGGGAAGCAGTTCAGCTTGGAGCTCTGCGTGTACGTGTGAGTGTGGGAACACACGAGTGTGTGAGTTTGCAGCTGCCGTGGTGTGCGTGTACACGCGTGTGTGATGCGAATGTGTGTGTGTGTGTGTCCCACCCCACTCCCAGGCCACCCAACCCGAAGCCTGTCCTGCCGGTGGGGGCAGGGTCAGCGCTGCTGTCGGGGAGAGAAGGGGGGAGGGAGGCCTGCCCCAGGGAACCCCAGAAGGCCACTCCCTGGTCCTGTAGGCCGGGTCCCTTCCTTCCTTTGGGCACACTGCCTAGCAAGTCCCCGTGGCTGCTGCCGAAGGGCATCGGCTCTGCCCTTGGCTGCTCTTGAGGAAACAGCCCCTGATGGAGCCAGCAGGGTTGGAGGCCCGCCTGGGGGTAGCCGAGGCGGTGGGGGGCGCAGGTGGGGAGCGTTCTGCCCCAGAGAGCCCGAGGAGGGGGGCCAGGGGGGCCTGGTCCAGAAGGCAGGCCTGAAGCAGCCAGAAGGGAGGAGCAGAAGGTGTTCTGGGCAGAGCCCCTCGCTGGGCGGTAATGCAGATTGGCTGGGGGGGGGCGGGGGGCCGCAGGACTAGGGAGACAGGCAGCAGATGGTGGCGCCACGCAGCCCGGGGCGGGTGCCAGGGAGCTGGACACCCCCCCCCCGCCCCCAGCCTGGGGGAGGGTTCAGAAGCAGGGGTGGGGAGGCAAGGAGGGGAGGATGGGTAGGTTTGGAGCTTGGACACTTACGTGGCCCGCCGGTGGGAGCCCGTGGTTGGGGTGGGCAGAGGGAGGGGTAGTTTGGAAGACAAGGATTTGGGTCTGGTTTCCAGCTCTCTAGGACAATCGGCCAAGCCCTCGCCAGCCCTCCCCGCTTCCGGCCACACTGCGGGAGAGGAGTGCCTCTCGGCCAGGCCCTCGGCTTCTCAGAGGGAGGGAGCAAGCAGACACCAGATCGCGCTACGTCCACTGTCTGCAAATGACAGATGACTTGGCGGACGCGCGCACAGGATGGGACCCCCGTGGCACTAGGCTAGCATCTGATGGCAGAGGCCAGAAGGCCTACTATGTGCCAGGCATTGTGCAGACAAAACGGCCTCAGAGGGGTTGCAAATAACCCAGCTGCTCCTAACCCTGAAGGGACTCCACCTAGAGCCCGGCCCTAGCCCCAAGGCAACCCGGGTGTGAGGGGGGCATTGCTGGGAGCTGCCGTGGGTCAGGCTGCCTGCAGTCTCACTTCCAAGCCCTTGTTCTGTTTTCCTCTGTTCTGGACCAGGCTAGAGCGCAGCCCATCTTGCTCTCGGGGTGATAGGTATCCCCTCCCTTCTTGAGGATATTCTACCTCTATTAACTCAGCCTCTGCTGGTTTGCTTCTCCCCCACTGAGTCCTACAACAAATTCACGTCGGTCCTAGGATGAACAGAGAAACCCCAGCCCAGCTTCCTCAAAACAGCAGCTTCTCCTAGTCTATTGGCTTTTCTAGAAGTTACTGAAATAATAGTCAACCTCTAAGAACAGGAAGAACTTGTGTCCTAAACGCTCTTCTGTAAGGTGGAGTCCTGAACATCCGGAGCCAGCAAAAGTGAGGAGCGTGACCCGAGAGCCCTGGGCCACGGCCTCCTGGGGATGGCAGGTGCCGCCCACTCTGTTGGTTTGGGCCTCACTCTGCACATAGCCTGGCAGGAAGCAAGTGCCATCTCATCCTCTGTCCATCCCTCTCTTCTTTTCCTTCCTGACCTCCTTCCTCCAGCACACACATTCCTTGACCCCATCTCTGTGTGTGACCTGGGCACGGGGAGAAGATCCTAAAGCCCTCTCAGACCTGTCCCCTTGGAGCCCTGCCCAGAGAGGACCAGGGCTCAATTTGGGGGTGACCGAGTATATAGAAAGATCATTCTCTGGCCGGGACAGTGGCTGTCTCAGCACCACAGACCGTGTGACTGTACCCTCCCCCAACCCCGCGATAAGCCCCTCCTTCCTCTTCCCCTTGACTGTGACCGGGTTGGAAATTTTCTGGAGAGGCTTCTCTGGGCATCGTGACTTGGCCACTCACTGGCCCCCGAGCCTGTTTTCCCACTCAGCAGTGCAGGACATGAAGGTTGTGGGGGAAGGGGTCCTGGTAGGGTCGTGGGTTTGGGACCCCCCATTCTCCATAGCCTAAAGTTGGGGGATCAGACAAAGACAGGGACCCCAGCACATCTGGGGGGCCTCTGTGCCATACTAAGTCAGAGAGAAGCCCCAGGAGCTGCTGCTGTGGGTCCTGAGAGGGAGCCGGAAACTTATCCACGTACCCAGATACAGAAGGGGATACCGAGTCCAGAGCTGACCGCGGACGTGCGCAAGGTCACAGTGAATGGGCATCCTTGACAGCCAAGGATGTTCAGGGATATGACGCAGACTTGGTAGGTGTTTCTCAGAGGCCCCTGAGGCTGCCTGGGTTGGGGGATCAGGAGGAGGCTTGGATGGTCAAACCGCACTCCCTTCCAAAAAGGGCTTCAGACACCCCCACCCTCCCTCCAGCCCCCTCCAGGCCATTGGCCATCAGAGCGGAAAAGCAGAAGCCAGATGAAATGCAAATGCCTCCCATCCCAGATTTCCAGACGTCAGCCATGAATGGAGCGTTTACTTTGCGTGTTCTCGGCAGCCTGCCCCCTCCCCCCACACGCACTAGGGCGCACACTCCGATTACCGCCCATCTGTCCGCACGCACGCAGATGCGTGTAGACTCGCCTCGAGAAATTAAGAAATAATGCATGAGTTTCCCAAATTACACCCATTTAACACTGAATTAAGTTCTGGAAGCTCTTAACAGAGCCCTGGGAGGAAAAAAAATTTTTGTTCACACTTCCCTGGAAAATGAGACAAACCGTGATCTTTTAAAACCCAGCTACATAATCTGATTATTCCTCGCTGGCAAGCGTCAAGAGAAATGCCCGGCGGAGGGCGGAGATGGCTCGGCCGCCGCCGAGAGATTTGCATGGGGAAATTGGGCCGGGAAAGTTTGCCTCCTGCGCCAGATTCAGAGCTCCTCGGCGCATGATGGGCTCAGAATAAAGTGCCGCTTTCTTAGATATTGGCACAAATTAAAAATAAAGGCAAATTCCTTCCATAATCCAGTGCGAGAATTCCCTCCGCGGCTCCCCGAGCCGGTTACGGAAAGGATGGTGATTTGCTTTCACTTCGGGCTCCTTTTCTTTTCAGGGAGAATCTTCTATGCGCAGCTGGATTTCTAGACCAACAGCCAATGCATTTAGCTTGCACTGATTTCATGTTTCCAGAGCACCTACCCTGTGCCGGGACACGGTATCAGGGCCCTGGAGACCAGACCTGATGGGTTCTGCAGTGTGTCTGTTGGGGGCAGAATAGAATAAAACAGGCATCTGCAAGGTCCCACCCTCCCTGGGGGGGCAGGGAGGGCTCCCTGGAGGAGGTGACTTTTGGCTTGGATCTTAAAGGGTGAGTGGGAGGGTGCCAGGCTCTGAAGGGGGCAGAGGGCACTTCAGGAAGAGGAGCAGTCCAAGAAAAGTCTTAAAGCAGGTCTGGCAGAGGCTTGGATTCCTGGTGGCATCTTCACACTGGCGGGTTCCCTTGTTACAAAGCCTCTTCACGTGCATTGCCTTCCAGCACACTCAGGAAGCCCCAGAACAGAACCCAGGGAGAGGAAGCGGGTGCCTGGGGTCATAGCCAGACGGGGCTCTGAAACTCTGGGCTCCGGATCCCGTGGGCTCTTTGGGATGGGGGAATGGGCATAAGACACTAAAAATGGAAATCCTAAAAATTAAATCATGGAACCATAGACACTAATACCAAAGTCTAGAAAGTCCCCTTTCTCCTTCCCTCTGAGCCCTCCTCCTCTTCCGCTCCCCCCTGGGCTGGGCTGCAGGACGTGGGACCCACGATGTCCGTGCTAGGCACTGAGCCCCAGTCTCGACATCCAGAAAAAGGGGCAGGGAGCCTCTGTGCCCATTTGCAGGAAGCCCAGCAACAACACCGCTGAGCCCCAGAGGCCCGACCTTCCCCTCTGCGGGAGTCCAGCATGCCCCTGCCGCGGGCTGGTTTCCGAGGTCTCTGCCGTTTCGGTGTTTCAGGAAGCAGGTGGGCAAGTGGCATCCTCTGGGTATGACTGCCCGGAATCTGATCCCCGGGGCCCTGGGGCCTTCGGGGAAAGAACCGAGCCTCTGAGCTGAGGCCCGTCGTCAGGGCAACGGGCAGAGCTGGAGGGAGGCTCCTGGCACAGAGCCACGGATCGCTAGAGAGCCTGTGCCCGGGGCGCCCGCCCGGACAAGTGTCCCCTCTGCTTGTTCCAAACTCTGTGACCCTGGGGGTCGCAAACCCTGTCTGTTTCCTCATCTGCAGAAGGGGCTATTGTGAGAACCAGGTGAGGTTTGCAGAGGGGCTCAGTGAGCCCAGAGTGTGCGTTGACGACCGCGTCAGTGTCCGTCTTCTCACAATATTCTGGTGAGCTGGCGCGTCACCGTGGCACAGTTCATACTGCTTCAGCCCTTCCTGCAGCGGCCAGGCAGGGGCCGCACCCGATCGACCCTGAACCCGCACGACAGTGGTTGTTGACTGAATGAGGAAGAGTCAGGGGGGCCCTTAGACCCGGTGGAGCCCACCCAGTGCACCCGCCTGGGTTCACGCCCCAGCTCCAGAGTCGGGCTGCTCAGCTCACTCTGAGCTCTGTGCTCACTCTGCTCGTTTGCAAGATAAGGCTGATAACAACACTGGTATAATACTAATACGTTCCAAGGGCGGTTTGAGGGTTACGGGTAGGAATCATAATATTCCGGGCTCCTGGGTCCGTGATGTGTTGACCGTGATGTATTATCCCAGAACTCGGAAGGGAGCGTCCGGGCTCACACCCCGGTCTCCACCCTTGCTAGCTGTGTGACCTTGGGCAAGTTACACAACCTCTCTGAGCCTCCGCGTCCTCATCTCAAAATGGGGATAGCGCCCACCTCACAAGGCTCTTTCAAGAATTAAATGAATCAATTCAAGGACTGTGCTTGGTGCAGAGCCTGACCTGTAGTTCAGTGCTCAGTAAAAGTTAGTCATTACCACCAGGGGTCCACTTAATAACGGAAACAGACAGGAGGCCCCGAGGGAGTGGGCTTTTCTCTGTGCTCGAGGGTGGAGACGACCTCATTCCTGCTTTAGCTGTGTGGCTCATCCCTCGCCAGCGGTGCCCGGGAAGGATGGGGAGATGGGCAGGTGCCAGATGGACGGATGGATGAGCGAGTGAGAGGAGGGATGGAAGGAAGGACAGACAGGGGTCAGGAGATGTCCTAAGCCCGGGATCGGGGCAGCCGGGGAGGGGCTCCCTTCTGAGGGCCACGAGCAATGAGGTGGAATGGACTTCCTAACCGTCTCTCTTCTCTGCCCAGACGTCTGTTGTCGCTGTTCCACGGGGTCGGGTGTGGTGGCCCAGGCCACCGGTGTCCCTGCCAGCGTGGTTCCGAGCCGGACAGAGCTGAGTTGAAGCCGTGGCTTCCTCCCCTTTCGCACAGGGAGCGGCTCCGAACCTCTGTTCCCTTCTCCATGATAGGGGCCGAGCGCTGCCTGCCTTTGGGGGATGGCGATGCGCGCGGATAAGGTGTCTGAGCGCAGTTTGTAATCTGTGAAGCTGCAATGGAAGTCGGGGGAGGTGTTTGGACTGCATACGGTGGGGGACAGGTTGCACGGGAGGCTTCGGAGCAGGGGTGGCGCACTGCCCGCAGAGACTATGGAACAGCGGCCTCCAAGCCATCTGATCTCTCCCAGAGGGAGCCCGAAGCACAGGGGCAGGGAAGGGGCAGGGACGAGGGCACGGCCAACCCAGGGCAGAACCTGGCTCGCGGGCCCTGTGCACAGGAGCATGGGCTCCCAGGCCTGTGGGCACCCCGACCTGCTGGGGAGCCCCGTCCTGAGGGCTTTGTGAAAAACCAGCCGGTTTGATGCTGGGAACATTTCGTGTGCAAGGACAGGTTACCTCCCCTCGTGTGGTGACCCCCGCTCCCCCCACCCCCCCAGGGACACACAGTTGCTAAGGAGCAAAGCCGGGATTTGGATCTGGTACCTTCCACTCTTCCCATGGTAGGAGGCTGGATATGCTTCGTGGCCCAGGGAGGTGCCGGCCTGGGGGGCACCAGAGCCCTGCGCCCACTGGTCACCAGTGTGTGGCCTTGCCAAGCCACCTCCTCTCTGTCTCGGTATCCTCCTCTGTAAACTGGGGTCCCCAGCAGGACCCCCGGGGTCCTGGGTGCCTGAGGGGCCAGCGGAATGCTCCAGAAGCTCAGCATTGTGGAGCTCCTCTCTGGGGAGGGGGACGTGGCATAGCGAGACCCTGGGGAAGGAGTGGGATTGGGCTGGAGTTGCCCCGGCCTCATCTGAGCCTGGAGGTCAAGGGCAGTGGGGCCCTTGGGTTCCACTGCCACCTGTGGCCTCCTCCGAAGGGGCCGGGTGTCAGGCGTGTGTAAGCCATCTGCTCGGGTCCCCGTTACATGGTTATTCACTCCTGAAGTTGCACCCAAGGCTTGTGGTCTGCAGGAAGCCTGAGTCCTACGGGTCTGGGTCCCACGTAAGGGACTGAGCAAGTGTGGGTGATGACGGGGGTTGGAGGAGCAATTCTGCCTGGAGAGAGGGGTCGGAGCAGCAAGGAGGCCTTCCCAGAGGTGGTGGCACCCCAGGAGGTATGAGATGACGAGGTCAATGAGCACGGGGTGGAGGGACATCAAGAAAGAACAATGTGCACAGAGCCCAGGAGAAGGAGCTGTCGTACTTTTGGCGCTTGGCCGTGGCTGTCCCGTGGTGTTGGTGGAGGCTGGGCAGGTGAGGCTGTGGCATTCGGCAGAGGCCTGACCTCCAAGGATGCTGGCAAGTTGAGGAGTGTTTGTCCTGCCGCTGTGGTCAACCGGGATAATGACGGCCCTTCCCAGTTGCTCATGCAAAGCACCCAGAGTACTTTCCTGAAGGGAGAGGGGAGATGGAGGCAGGTGGCAGCCTCCAGCTCTGCCCAGGTGCCAGGCTCCCAGGGGGGCCCGTTGCCTGAGGAGCCCCCCGAATTCAGTCCTACCTGGGGAAGCAAAGCCTTCTCTCCCAGGGACAGGATATTTCGGGACATGATCACCACCTGATACCTCCAGCTCAGGTGAGCCCCCGTCTATCTTCCCGCAGGGCCACTGTCCAGCAGGTAGGAGCGTCCAGCCGGGCCCCCAGGAGAAGGCGAGGGCCTCGAAGAATTCTGGGCAGGGCGAGGGAAAGATTAGGAGACTCTTCTCCTGAAACTCAAACAATTGGACAATCTGTTCTAGATCGATTTAGAAGCAGTGAAGTGGGAAAAAAAAATCAGAAAATATAGTGTGAAAGCTATTTTCTCTCTCTCTCTCTCAGTTGGGAAGAGGGATGAGCGGTTTATTTGTGGACTGTCCAAGGCCGTGGCCAGGGCCTCTTAGCTCCTCGCTGTCCCTCCACCACTGCCCTGGTCCCCCGCTGCCCCACTCCCTGTCTCGTCCTCCTCCGTGCCCAGGGCAGAGCTGGGCACCCAGGGTCTCTGAGAGACATCGGACCTAGATCCAGCCTCGGCCGGGAGCTAACAGTCGCAGGGGCCTCCGGCGTGGGCGTAGCCGACATGGGCCCCCGGAGCTAGGTCCCTCCTGTGCAGACAGCAGGGGGAGAGGGATGGAGGGCCCCACTCCCAGCTCCAAACCTAGGACTCTGCATGCCAAGGGCAGGTGTCTGTCTCACTCATTCCTGCATCCCCAGGGCTGAGAGTCAGGAGCAGTACCCAGCAGGGACTCATGAAAGTTTCCCGGCTAAATGACAGATGGGAGGGAGCCAGGCGAGAAGAAAACCGAGGTTTCGAAGGAAGCGACCTCCTCACCTTCCCGTGGCAGTTAGTGGTAGTGATGGCATTAGAACCGGATCTGTCACCGGCGTACCTGGGTGTCCCCCATCCGCCCTCCCGGCCCGTGAGCCCAGGAACTAAGTCTGAGACCCTTGGGGGAGCTCGCACCAAAGACCCCCTTCTTTCCCAGGCATGGCCTGTCCCACTCCTGACGCAACCAAATGTAGGTTTCGTTTTCACAGCTTGAGCCAAATGCTGATTGTTTTACAATAAGCCTGTTGAGCCTGAGGCCAGACTAGTGTAGAGGGGAGGGGCAGGAGTGCGGATTCCTCCTCCCCAGCTTCCCCGCAGGGCTGTTCCCCCAGGAGGAACGGCTCCCAGGGGCTGTGGTTGGAGGAGTTCAATCAGGGCCCAGGTCTGCCGGGAAGTCCTGCGTGTAGGCGGAGGGCTGGGCCTCCAGCGCTGGGTGGGAAATGGGACCAGCTTATTCCAAAAATGGTCTCTCTTCTGCTTTCCCCCAGGCCTCGGGAGAGGGGAAATTCCCAGTGGTTTCATTTCGGGAGACTGGCAGATCCCTCCCCACCACCACTTCCTCCTGAGTGCCCAAGGCCAAGAGCAAGAAGCCCGGAAAGGACCTTGACTTGGAAGCGAGGTCAGCTTGGGGTCAAGTGCCCCTGAGCTCAGCTGCTCTGGGACCTTGGCCCGCTTGCTTTTCTCCTCCGCACATAGGCAGCAGCAGCCCCACCCTTTTCGAGAATTAAAGGAATCGATACTTGTCAGATACCCGGCCCAGGGCTGGACACATGGTGGGTGCTCAAGAAATAGTTTTTTTCTCCTGTTTCCACTGCCCAGAAGGCCGGTTCTTCTATACAGGGTAACTTCTGTGGGGGCTCTGCCTCTATAGCCTGGAGCTTGTGGGCTGTGGTCCAAGGTCTGTGCCCCCCTGCACCCCGGATGACGGTGGTGGCGGGGGGGCGGGGCATGCCACAGCGTGGAGAGCCCTGTGCACCCCTAAGTGTCCCGGCGCCCCACCCCCACCGAGCCGTGCCAGGGATGCGTGCACTGTGCCAGCTGGGGCCAGTGTAGCACTGTGGAGGGAGCCCCATGCCGAGAATCTGAAAATCTGGGTGCCGGTCCCAGGTTGGCTTTGCAGGAGCTATGTGACACCCCCATCCCTGCAGAGTGAGAGCCTCTCACCTTAAAGAACGTGGAGCAGCCAAAAGCAAACCCTGAGCCCCAGCAAAGGAGAGGCCGAGAAGGGAGACCGTGTTTGCTGACCACCCGCTAACCGCCCAGCTCGGTCCTGGCTCGGTTTGCGTGTCCCACCGCATTTCATCCCGCAGCCACCCCCGTGAGGCTGGGGTCAGCACCCCACTTTGAGGCCAGGGGGAAGGCCCCCACAGGCTAGGTCACGCGCCCAGGGTCACAGAACCACTGGGGGCCCTCCCCCGGGCCAGCCTGCACCCCGTCCTCTCTGCAGCCCCCCTCTGCCAGGCTCGGCCCGGCGCCCGCCTCCCGGTGGACGCCCGCCCTCTCCACCCCAGCTCTGACCCGCTTTCTTGGTGACCAAGCTCTTTCATAAGTGCTTTTTGATGTTACCTCTCCATTCCTGAGAAATTTGGGGCCCCGCATTCCCCCATAGCGGCACACTAATTAGACCTCCGTAATACTGTTTGCCTAGATGTCAACCCATGCTCTAAAAATTGAGCAGTTTTCTCCCCGTTCCGAGCCATGTTCCGTTTTGAAAAGCAGGAAGCCTGCTGCGGCGGGCCGGGTGGCTCCTTCAGCCCGCGGAGCCCCAGCCAGGCTCTGCCCGGTCCCCGGGGTGGGCCGGGATGGACTCCCGGTTGTGGGGGCTGTAGGCCTGAGGGCAGCCAGGTGTCTTAGCGATTCCTTGGTTTCCGGAGTGCAAAGTCAAGGTGGAAGTGCTGGCCGGTGCTGGCTGGCTGGCTGGGGAGGAGCCCCCGGGCTGGGAAGAGCAGGAATGCAGGCGGGAAGAGAAGAGCACCAGGGCCCAGAGCAGTTCCGTGCGATTCCAGAGCCCCGCTCCCGACCAGACAGACGCCTGGCAGTGGCTAGCAATGGACCTCGGCCCGAGCGCTGACTTCCCTCCAGATCGCCTAAGACCACATCACACTGCCGTTCCTCAGAACGGGATGGGGATGCGGGGAGTGTGTGTGACGCGGGGGGTCTTCCCACCGCCCTGGAACCCCGGTGCCCTCCACCACTCACACCAGTCTCGTGGCCGACCCCTCCTCGGTCTTCCTGGGAGATCCGTCACGGGAGCGGCTGGCACGGGGGCAGCAAAGCCCAGGGTGGGGACCGCAGGGCTGGGGTCGGCCGGAGAGTTTAGGTTGGGGTACCAGCGGCCCCAGGAGTGGGGATGAGCTGGAGGAGGGCTGCTGTCTGTTCAGGCCTGGGCCGCAGGGGTGGGCGGGGGCTCGTCAGAGCTCGGGGAGGATGGCTGGGAGCCACTTTCTGCCACCTTTAGAAGTGTCCTGCCCCCCCAGCTGCCTGCCCCCCTCCCCAGCTGCCTGCCCCCTCCCCAGCTGCCTGCCCCCCCTCCCCAACTGCCTGCCTCCCCCTCCCCAGCTGCCTGCCCCCCTCCCCAACTGCCTAGCCTTTGCTGCCAGGGAAGCCTTGGGTGTGGAGGGTCCTAGGTGAGGCCAGGCCCAGCTCCCTGGGGGCGGGAGTGGGATAGGGACCCGGGCCAGCTAACCGGGGGCGGCAGATGCTTTTGAGAGGGGTGGTGGGGCCTGGCTTGGACTTTGGCAGCCACTGGCTGGCCTCCCGCTCAGCAGCTTTCGTGCCAATTATGGGGAGTGTGGGCGGGAGGCTCGTTAACCCCCAGAAGTGGAGCGGGTCCCGGGGTGCTCCGGGTGGACGTGCCCCCCCAGGCCAGCGGTGGGGGTAAGAGTGCCAGGTTGAGAGGCAGGAGCCAGCTCGCGAGCACCATCCCTGTGGTCTCCTTTATGGCCCTATTTGCATAATTTTGAAGTTGGTTGGCCTAAAGGCAACTTCGCTTAATCACAGCTGACAAGTCTCTGGTTTCAACAGCAGCTGCTGCCAATTAGCCGCGTTGGTGCCACGGTTTGTTAAACCTTCGCTTGGCAGCCCCCCACCCCCACCCCTGCGCATCAGACCCCCAGGGAACCGGCAGGGCCCCATGGCTGCCTGGAGAACCTGCCTCCCCTCCTTGGGAGCTACGGCCAGGGCTTCTCAAACTTGCGGGCACCAGGACCCGTCAGCGGGCGCTGGTTAGCAGGGGCTGGTTAGCAGATGGCAGAACCAGTTAGCAGGCACTGGGACCTGTCAGCAGGCACTGGTTAGCAGGCACTGGGACCGGTTAGCAGGCACTGGGTTGGCGGGCACTGGTTAGCAGGCACCGGGACCAGTTAGGCACTGGTTAGCAGGCACTGGGACCAGTTAGCAGGCCCTGGTTAGCTGGCACTAGGACCGGTTAGCAGGCACTGGGTTGGCAGGCACTGGTTAGCAGGCACCGGGACCAGTTAGGCACTGGTTAGCAGGCACTGGTTAGCTGGCACTAGGACTGGTTAGCAGGCACTGGGTTGGCAAGCACTGGTTATTAGGCACTGGTTAGCAGATAGCAGGACTGGTTAGCAGGTGCTGGGACCTGTGAGCAGGCACTGGTTAGCAGGCACTGGGACCGGTTAGCAGGCCCTGGTTAGCAGGTGCCAAGACCAGTTAGCAGGCACCATGCCTGACTCGGCGGGGTGGGGTGCAGCCTGAGACCTGTGTCTCTAGCCAGCTCCCAGGAGATGCCCTGGGTGCTATCTGTGGACGGTGCCGTGGTATCAAGGCTCTAATGCAGGGGTTCACAAGCTGGGGCTCCCTGTTTCTATTAATAAAGTTCTACTGGAACACAGCCTCACCTGTGTGCTTAGTACCGCGTGTGGCCACTTTCTTGCTATGATGGCAGAGTTGAGTCGTTCCAACAAGGCCCAGGGGCTCGAAAGCCAATGATAGTACTGTCTGGCCCTTTCTAGAAAACGTCTCCTGACCTCTGAATAGCCCAGTGGTTCTCATACTTGAGCGTCTGTCTGAATCCCCTGAAAAGTCGGATGCAGCTTCTAAGATCCCGCATTTCTGGCTAGCTCCCAAGTCGAGTGCAGGACCACACTCCAGGGACCCTGCTCCAGTCACCTCTCCCAACAGTCTGCACACATCTTGTCCTGAACACCATCCCCATTAGACAGAAGAAGAAACTGAGGGTCTGAGGGGCTCAGGACTCTCCAAGGTCCCGAACTGACAAGCGCTGGCTCTTCGGCACCACACACTGTACCCCCGATGCAGGTACATCTCCCCAGGACGCACACACCCCAGTTACTTAGCTTGGTCTGTTTCGAACCCGGGTTCTATACTGGGGCTTTACTGTTAGTAACAGCAACACCTGAGCCAGGCGCAGAGTGCCATCAGCCTCCTCAGGTTAGGGGAGCATGATCGTGGGAGGTCAGGGTGTCGAGCGCACCCGGCACCCAGTGGGGCCTTTGCTGTTTGTCCTCTGCCAGGGTCTGCAGGGTGGTTGGCAGCGTGTTCAGTTACCAACATCCTTTTGGCATCATTTCCCCCCTCGGCAATGACCACCTGTCCCATCACCTCCAGGTCCCCTGGTGTCACTGTGAATGGTCAGCTTGCTCCCTAATCTTCCCAAAACCCGGGGAGGGGAGAGGCAAGGCACCCACGGACAGGAAGAAACCGCACCTCCCAGAGGCGGGTGAGCTGCCCGGGCAGGTGGGAGACAGCCCTGGGCTTCTGGGACTGGGTTAGGTCACGTGGGTGCACCCGGTCAGGTCACATCGTGAGGTTACGCGGGGGGACGGTCCATGTCCCTTGTTTATAGGTGAGGAAGCCAAGGACCAGAGAGTTGATAATCAGGAAGTACTCGAAGGAACAGCGTCACTGCGAGGAGCCTGGGGATCCACAAAGAGACAGGTACTTACAGGAGTGGGGAGATCCCAGCCCTGGGCCAAGGGTCCAGGAGGCATAGCTGGGCATAGGCAGTCTTTCTAGAGAAGTCCGCCAAGCTAGCTCCCTGAGACCCCGCACCAGGCCCTTCCTTGGCCCCTCAGAGTCTGGGGGCTGGGACTATTTACAGTCGATGGGGGAGGGGGAGTAATCTTTAGTATTGTCCATATTTTTTAGCATTGATTTTAAATATTATTGCCTGGCCTCCAGGTCAGAGAATGAGGGCAGCCCCTCTCCTGATGTTCTTCCACCGCGCTTCCTGTCAGAGCCGCTTTACTTACCTGTTTGTCTATTAATAACATAATAGACGTTCTGGAGCACACCACCCAACGGGAGGGCTGGAACATCGGCCCCGAGTGGCCTCCCTCACCCCCGCTCCGCAGGACCCGGGCGTCATGTTGGTGCCCCTCTGTGCCCAGGTCGACGCCGTCCGCTTTCTACAAGAGCGCGTGTTTCCCCGGCTCCTTCTAGTCTCAGCAAGTGGGCCATGCTGTGTTTGATCTCTCCCATGCCCTGTGTGGCTAAAATGCCCCAAGACGTTTGGCGTGGCTGCAGTTCCCTTGGCAGCCGGGGAGTTTGCCAGTGTTTGGGCATATCGCAGTGCATTCTCCCCTCTTTCCATCTGGGTCGCCTCCAGGGTTTTGCTCTTCTAAACTGTGCTGCCGGGAACATTCTCGTGCCTGATGCCTGGGGGCCAGCAGCCCTGAACCCGGGAGGGGTGTTGGAGGCACTTACCAGGCAGTGGCTGGGCATCCACCGTGCCTAAGAGGATGTAGCAAAATGAGCCTTTCCGGGGCCTCCCTGAGCTTGTGGAGGGATCGGACCCCCGCTAGGCTGGCCAGTCTGTGCTGTGAATCCAGCCCTTGCAAAGGCGAATACGGGAACTCCTACGTCGGGGCACCACGAAGAGTGAAGTTATGACAGTTCCACGTTTCTGCGCCGTGGGTCCTCAGGATCTGACACACGGGAGGTTTGCTTTGAAGAGTAGCTTGAAAACATCGAGGGGGCCCAGGCTCAGAGAGGTGCAGGGGCTTGTCCAGGGTCACACAGCCGAAACGTGGCAGAGCCTGGCCCCAAGCCCGCATGTGTTTATCACACTGAAGCGGTCCTCACTTTCACCTCCCATTTATAGTTCTTGTTCCTCGAACACCCCTCCCCCCACCCAAGAAAGCCACTGTGAGACTCTCGGGTCCACATTGAGTCCCAGCTCTGCCACCCATGAGCTGATGGCCCAGGTTGAGTGAGGAAGCTTGTGGAGTTGAGATGAGAAAGTGCCTATTTCCTCCCTTGTAAATTACAGGTAAGCACCACCCTCCTAATCCCAAGGATTAAATAAATACCCCCATCCCCAACTCCACCAGGCTGGGTCAGCCCCTCTCCTGGGCCCCACGGCCCCCATTTCCCCTTGACTGCATGGTCACCCTGGGGGTCCCTGTCCCCCCTGGGCCGTGGCTGGATAAGGGGAACCCAGGCCAATCTGAAGTTGGGGACAAGGAGAGCACTTGTCCTTTAGACGGTGAGAAAGGGGCTTTTATCTCTGGCCCAGCTCAGGACAGGCAGGATTCCAGGGATAGAGGGGAGGGCGAGGGAGCTGGCCTCCTGTAGGGTCCAGCTCTAAATCCTTTCAATATCTCCCCTCCCTGCCCTGCTCCCCAGGTGGCCGGTGTGCACACCTAGTTGGCCAGAGGACCGAGTGGACAGGTGTAGGGGTCCACCACAGGGTCGTAGCTGGCCCCTGGGCGAGCGTTTGGTTGGCTTCATGAGGGTTGGGTCGGATCTGTTTAGCCTGTTGCGCCGTCTGCTGTGCCCAGCCCGGTGCCCAGCTCACACCTTGTAGGAAGTGAATGAATGAATGAATGAATGAATGAATGAATACATTCACACATGCCTCCTTGGTCCCCCCCAGCACCCCTTCAGGGTAGGTGTGTGATCCCTGTTTGCACATGGGAAACTGAGGCTTGGCTCTGGCTTCTCTTCTCCAGGAGGGGGGTTCCCGGGGCTAGAGCCCCTCACACCGAGGGAGGCCGGAATAGAGGCCTGGGCGTCAGGAAAGAAATCGAGGCCACCCTCCAGCAGGCTTTCTGTGGGCCTGTCTTTCCTCTTCCTGCCCTGACACTTTGAGTGATTCATTCTTCATGGGATATTTTTGTGTTGCTCCAGTGGGAGAAAAAAATGCCGCTGGGATTTCCAAGGGTTGTTTTATCTCCATGGTGCCGCCAAATAATTCGAGGGAACAGAGGCAGAGGGATGTCGGGTTGTGGAGTGTCCCTCGATGGCTTCAGCTGAGCGCTCCCCTTAACTC